>JAJGRW010001041.1:0-420527 GCA_025461045.1 Carex parvula | reverse complement strand
TGCAATTGCGTACCTTACATTTTAGAGTATGGACAACTCCATTCGCATGAAAGGCTTTTGATAATACCGCCACCAATCGCCTTGTATTCGGCACCTTGGTTTTCCTCTTCTTCGGTGGTTCGATGGGAATGGGTGCAACAACTTCGGCTTGGGTTGCGGGGCCAACTTCTTCTTGTATTTCCGGGACACTTGCGAGGGACCGCTTCCTATAGGGGCGGTGTATTGAGTCGATCCTGTAGAAGCCGTACCTGCTCCATATGAAGGGGTTAGAATAATAGTAATTAGGTGGTGCCATTTGGGATGGATTTTGTGGATAAGATTAGGGAGTATTGTTGATGATATAGGTGGTGGTATTTGGGAGGGATTTTGTGGATACGGCGGTTGCATTTGGGAGGGATTTGTGAAAAAAGTGGTGGTTTCTTGTTGTTGAATCCTACTTTCTATTGCGTCCATATTTTGCTGTTGACCATCGGGCGTAGGGTCGAAAAATCGGCGGAAGCTCTATGCATCCATTTCGGGTTCCATTTGTTCTACATATTAAATAAATCCATATAAAAAAAATCCGAAATTGTGTAACCTATTTAAATGTAAATCTAAATTCAATATAATTAGATTAATTGTAAATTAATCTAATACGTCTAAAATACATCTAAATTAATCTAACATAATCTAACTTAAATATAAATTAAATATAAATTAAAGTAATTAAAAAAAAAAACAAAAAAAAAAGAAAAATGGAAGAAGTTCATTGGCCTCTATGCATCATTGGCTCTGGCCTATGGCCGAAGTCACAAAAAAAAAACAAAAGGCCTATGGCGAAGTTCATTGGCCTCTGCCCTCTATCACTCTATGCATTCATTGCATGCTCTGCGGTGCCTCTGCCCTCTGGGCCATTGCCGAAATTCAAAAAAAAAAAAAAAAAAAACAAAAAGTCCGAACTTCAACAGAAAGAAACAATAAAAAGAAAAACAAAAAGAAAAAGAAATAACTCTAATTGAAATTAAAAAAAAGGTCTAATTCAAATTTTAAAATTTAAAAAAATAACTCTAATTCAAACTTAAAAGAAATAAAGTTTAATTCAAATTTAAAAAATAAAGTCTAATTGAAATTTAAAAATAAAGTCTAATTGAAATTTAAAAAAATACAGTCTAATTGAATTTAAAAAATAGTCTCATTCAAATTTTAGAAAAGGTCTAATTCAATTTTATAATTTAAAAAAAATACTCTAATTCAAATTAAAAATATATTTAAGAAAAAATAAGTCTAATTCAAATTATAACTCTAACAAAATAAAATATAAATTATTTAAATTTAAAAAATAAAATCTAATTCAATTTAAAAAAGAAAAATCTAATTCAAATTTAAAAAATAAGTTTAATTTGAATTTAAAAAAATGTCTAATTCAAATTTAACAAATTAAAAAAAATAAAATATAACATATTATCTCTAACAAATTTATTTATCTAACCTATTTATAAAGTAAAATACCTTATTTTACAAAGTAAAATGTAACCTATTTCAAAATAAAATACAATAATCTAACAAATCCAATAATCTAACATATTTAAAAATAAATCTAAAATCTAACATATTTGAAAATATTCAAATGTAACCTATTAAAAATAAAGATAACATATTTAAAAATAAATCTAACTATCCAACAAATTCTAAAATAAAAATAACTAAAAAATCTAACCTATTTAAGATAAATCCGAATTTAAAAAATAAACTCTAGTCTATTTCAAAATAAATCCGAATTTCAAAATAAAATCCAATAATCTAACATATTCAAAATTTAAAAAATAAAATATAACATATTTATCTAACAAATCTATTTATCTAACCTATTATAAATAAAATAACTTATTTTAAAAAGTACAATCTAACCTATTTCAAAATAAATACAATAATCTAACAACTCCAATAATCTAACATATTTAGAAAATAAATCTAAAATCTAACATATTTGAAAATATTCAAATGTAACCTATTAAAATAAAGATAACATATTAAAAATAAATCTAACTATCCAACAAATTCTAAAATAAAAAATAACTAAAAAATCTAACCTATTTAAAATAAATCCGAATTTTAAAAAATAAAATCTAGTCTATTTCAAAATAAATCCGAATTTCAAATAAAATCCAATAATCTAACATATTCAAAATTAAAAAAATAAAATATAACATATTTATCTAACAAATCTATTTATCTAACCTATTTATAAATAAAATAACTTATTTTAAAAAGTAAAATCTAACCTATTTCAAATAAATACAATAATCTAACAAATCCAATAATCTAACATATTTAAAAATAAATCTAAAATCTAACATATTTGAAAATATTCAAATGTAACCTATTAAAAATAAAGATAACATGTTTAAAAATAAATCTAACTATCCAACAAATTCAAAAATAAAATATAACTTATTTCTCTAACCTATTTAAAAATAAAATCCGAATTTCAAAAAATAAAATCTAACCTATTTCAAAATAAATCCGAATTTCAAAATAAAATATAATAATCTAACAAATCCAATAATATAACATATCCAATAATCTAACATATTCAAAAATAAAATCCAATAATCTAACATATTCAAAAATCTAACAAATATAACATTTATTTGAACAAACAAATAAATCTAGCTTATTTATCTAACAAATTTAAAAATAAATCCGAATTTAACAAAGAAAAACAAACAATATCTAAAAATTACTAACAATATCTAACAATTACTAAAAATTACTAACAACTACTAAAAATTACTAACAATTACTCAAAATTACTACAAATTTCTAAACATTACTAACAAATACTAAAAATTATCTAACAATTCCTAACAATTACTAAATTAACCTATTTAAACTAATTCTAATTATTTAACAATTACTAAAAATAAATCTAACCTTTTAATCTCGCGGAAAAATCTTGCGGGAGGTAGAATGAAAAAAATCCTTCGTAATTCCTCTACTTTCGTCTTTCGTATTCCTTTGCGTATTTGTAGAATGAAATAAATTGCAACTCTTTTTTTTAAAAAATAAAAATAAAATTTGAGAATAATAAAAATATTGAGAGTATGAGAATATGAGATTGAGAGAATGAGAGATTGAGAATAATGAGTATGAGATGTGAAAATTTATGAAGAATGGGGGTATATTTAAGGGTGTTTTTTTTTGGGAGGGGGGGGGGGGGGGGGGAATGTGCCGTTGGAAACTCAAAAAAATTTGAAAATCTGGTGGGGGTTTCGGGTTGGCTCGGGTCGGGTCGGATCCCGCCGGGTTAGACCCGGGTTTCGGGGGGTTAGGTCAGGTTTGACCCGGGTTATGTCGGGTTAGGTAGGGTTCACCCGGGTTAGGCCGGGTTTGGGGGGGTTCAGTAGGGTTTTGGGTCAGGTTAGGCCGGTTCGGGTCGGTTTTAGGCCGGTCCGGGTCGGGTTCGGGTAGACGGGTTGAAACGGTGGGGGGGAGGTCGGGTTTCGCCCAGAAAACCGGATCCGACCCGTTTTAAACCCGACCCATCACTTTAGGACGGTTCTGGTCGGGTTCATGGTCGGATCCAGGTCGGTCCGGATCCGGGTCCCGGGTTTGCGCGGGTCGGGTTGGACCGCCCGGATAAAATCAATACACTATGTGTGTATATATATATATAGGAGGGATCAAGTTACAACAAAGTTAAAAAAAAAGACTATAAAATAAAAAAACAACGTTTTATTGATTCGCGTGCTGCATTAAGCTAAAACTGCTCTGTTCAATCCTTTTCGTTTTTTGGACCCATGGTTTAATTTATTTATTGTAATCGGTTCAAGATGGACGTCATGATAATGATCTGTACATGTTGTTGTCATTATTAAAATTACCTGTAATTGGTCGCGTGTCGTGATTATATAACTGGTTATGTTAATTATTATTTTAATAATAAAATATATTAAAAATAAAGAAGATATTAGAAAATAAATTAAAATAAAGAAATAATGTTGGAAAGTTGGTAACATAACACGTCACGTGATGTGACCAAGTCAGTTTACGTAGTGTGCGAGTTACATCACGTGACCGACACATATTAATTGACAGAAACACGTTACACGATGTGCGAATCACATTACGTGATCGGTACATCCGTAATGTCGTGACAAAACTAACAACGAGTCAGCGACGTAAATAATTTCCCGTGTTTTCCATTTTTGCTGTTAGGTCCTTTTGGTTGTACGTCTCTTTATGTTTTCGGATTCAAAACAGATTACCAAATTATAAATTTTTGTAAACTCAATCAGTAGGCCCTCGCTGTCATTATTTTTTGAAAGGGGTAATTGTTAGAACATGAATGAGGCCTGAAAATAGCCGGTATGGTTATTTTTATAAATACTCAGGAAATATGGATATATTAATTAATTTCTATTAAATTTTAGATATTAATAAATGTCGGTGAATGAGGCTATGGTAAATTAATATTACATAGCGGTTTCAGTTTGTACTATGAACTCATTTATTTAATTTTTTAAATAAATAGCAAATTACTTATTTTAAAATTCTGAACAGTCGGAAACTAATTATTTTGTGCATATCTAAATTATAGTAAAAATTTCCAAAAACTATAAAATTTGATCTCCAAGTAATTTTATTTTTTAACAGGAGCAGCCCTATATTAGATATCTCACCACCATTTTGATAGTTGTCTATTTCTCTCTGTGATTCAATGTTTAAAAACATATATAATGGTGTTGTATTTAATTATGAATATTTTAAGAGTGATGATATGGTACTATGCATAGCACATATCAGTCGTACTATAAATTAATATTTTTGTTTTAAAAGTTCAAACAGTCAATCAAGCCTTTCAACGTGATCTTGATATGAAAATGTAGTTGCATACAAATTTTATATTTTTTAAGTTTTTTACTATTTTTTAAATAGGTTATTTATTTGTTAATATATGATACATTTTTTTGTTATTTTATAAAGAAGTTTAGAAGAAGAAAAAAAATTAGAACATATATATCTGATGCTCAGAGTTTGTTTATCTATTTGCTTCCTGTTTTCTAATTTTTGTTAAAATTTATATTGAAATGTGTAGTTAACTATAAATTATCTATTTTGTTTGTATTAACAAATCAATTTAATGTTCATAAAAAAAATTCAGTTTAATTTTGCACTTTGTTGAATATTTTACGCTGTCTGTATTAATTATCTTTAGTTAACAAGCATTTTTCCAACTAACTAAAACATATTTTATCAATCAGCTGAAAGCCCAAAATTTTTATTTATAGCACAGCTTAAAAAAAAATAATAAACCAAAAAACCACTATTTTTGAAAAGCCCCATTCAGCTCTGCTTATTTTTTTTTTGTCATATAAAGGTAGGTCCAAGTATTTAATAGGAAAATTAGACAATTTACACTCAAATATATCACCAATGTTTATAGGAATTAATTCAGTTTTGCTAAGTTGGTTTTTATATCCTGATAAAGCTTCAAATAGTATCACAGTACATCAATTTTTTTTCTATATTTTATTGTGATAAAAAAAAATGTTATCATGAGTACAGTGATAATTCAGAGGTGGTCCTAAACCTTGAATACTACCAGTCCTTCTCTGTGAAATTTTTTTAGCTATAGAAATTATTAAATTAAGACATACAGAAATAGAAATAGTATCTCGCTTCTAACAAATATAGAAAGATCTGACTCATTCAGTTCGATCCAAAAATTAAGATTGGACTCAATGGTTCACATCCACTGTTATTTTCTTTTTCTTTTTTAAACGGTAGAAAATGTGAATATGGGTGTCATATTTAATCAAGTCAAAAGTGGATCGGACTTATTGAGTCAGATCCAATTTTTTTTTAAATTCGGTCATTTTCACTGTTTTTTGGGGAATTAAAAAACTTTATATTAATCATGAGTCCGGCTACTATAACACTAGTGTCATTTCAAACTAAATAACACCACATCTTAAACCACTGGATCTACTTTAATATTCGTGCAAGACACTAGTGTCATTCCAGCCCTATCTTGTACACGAATATTAAAGTAAATCCAATGGTTTAAGATGTGGTGTTATTTAGTTTGGAATGACACTAGTGTTATAGTAGCCGGACTCATTAATCATACATATACGTGGATTTAACATTCATTCTTTGAATGTACTACATTGTAAAACTCAAAAAACTTTTACTAATTTATATTATTAACTAATTACAAACTTTGTACCTAATAGAAGGAAAAGAAAAGAGAAAAAAAAATGATTATTAAGTTTAGAATATGGAGGTGAAAATGGAATTAATTCTGCTGTTATTCCAATAGAAAAGTAGAGTCATGCTTTTCCGATTCTAACTATTTAAAATTTTCCATTAGCGTATCTCGATAAAGAAACTGTTTTTATAGACGAATCTCAATGAATTTGATAGTTGGGATCGGAAAAGCAGAACCATGTTTTTTCATTGGAATAACAACATAGTCGTATCTGGTAAAAATAAGCCTATCTATTGTAGAGACTTTTGTTTGTTTGGGTCGGTTTTATTTTCCCAATATAGCCCCACATAAAGTATCTTCTTTTCTTCTCACTTAAATTTTCTTTGGTTGTGTGAAACTGTAATTCCCAACAGCACCGAGGTAAAATTTGTTTATTTTTTTTTACGCTAAGTCGTAAGAGGAGCTCGAACGCTCAATATTTGGTAACCACAATCCTAGAACTTATTCTCCTAGCTAATTGTATTATCGACCCATCTCTCAATTTTTATAGTTATTATTGACATTCTCTTAACTCAACCAATCAAAATTAATAGAAATAAATTGCAGCTCTATCATCCAATATAAATATACTACGTTAAATTTGATATTGTAAGAAATTGAGAGAATTACTGCAATAATAAATTGTCGGGTTTTTTCTCTCCTTTGTAGCACTTTTTAATGTGAAATTGAAACCTTGTCAAGTGTACTTGACAACCACCGTCTAGATTTAAAAAAAAATCTTCAATACAATAAATTATTTATCTAGTAATTTGATGTTAATTTTGTTTAATAAAAGATCCATCAATTTCGACTTCATGAATGCTTTAAAAATTTTGATAGTTTTATTAATATTCTGTTGGTGATCGGATAATTCTCCAATCGTGTCAAATTTAAAAAAAAATGAATTATGTCAAAATGATAAATATATTTTCTGATTTTATTTAAATTTAAATTTGATTCTCACACTTATTACATAAAGATCAGGCTGTATGTGTATTTCTTCAGTTTTCTATTTTGCTATAATGTATGATAATTATTAAATATTTTTGAAGTTACCAGTGATAATTTGTAATTAATCAGGGTATATTTCAATAAAAAAATTTCGAGTAACCAGTAGGACCGATATTTTTATTAATACCCAAAAAAAAAAACAAATTGTTAAATCTGCCCCCATCCCAAACTTATTTTTAAATCTACCCCAACCGCCCGTCCACTGGGCGGTCCAATTTCCTGACCTGACCGCCCAGCAGCTGGGCGGTTCACTCTTCATAGCTGACCGCCCAGCTGCTCGGCGGTCCGCTATTATTTTTTTTTTTATAAGCGGTCCGACCCACCTGAACCGCCCATCTCTCTTCTCTCTCTTTTCTTCTCTGCCTCCCGCCGCCCGAAACCAGCAGCAGTGGTCCCTCTCTCTCTCCCTCTCTTCCTCTCTCCCTCTCTTCCTCTCTCTCTTCAAATATGCCTCTCTCTCTCTCTCTCTCTTCCTTTTCCTTTTACTCTCTCTCTCTCTCACCCAGCTGCACAGGTAACTACCCACTGCCTTATTGTTTGTCTATTTTATTACTTGTTCAGACATACATGTTACTAATTAATTTATATTGCAGCACTAAACACAACAAGCCCAAGGTCAACTGGAGCACGCGTTTCTGGGAGCATTACCAGCATGTTGCATCACCCGGGAATCACTTATGGACCCCGCCTCTAGCTATTGATGCCCCTATGCCGGTCGGGCCCTGGAGATTGTGATATTTAGTCTAGTACCAGAGATAGGGCATGCCGACAATTTATCTACAGGAGGACTATGGTGATGCTCTTCGACGGAGACTCACGGGTGACGGATCTAGGACTTACTTGCCTTTCGGCCCGATCCATGCTCGTTCGGTATGTTTAAATAAAACTGACATGCTTAAAAAATTGTAGTTACTTATTTATATTTTAATAATAATAATGAAAATACATTGTGTGTAGATTTTGACCGCTATTAGAGGAGTGGCACACAGCTTGGTGTGCATGGCGAGAAAAAGTTGGAGAGCGATAGGATGTCAAATGCTCTAACACAGTGCACCGATCGTGGAGGACTTTGGCTGGGACGGGCGCCTCGTTGGTATGTTGCACGATGCTGGGGAGGACGTCAATTGGCGCGAGATAAAGGCCTCACCACCAGATCTGGAGCAGCCTAGAGCCCCTATATACGCTGATGAGATGCCGCCACCTCATGCAGGTAATAATATGTCATACAAATTATCATTATTAAGTGTCTCTCTAAAATATCATTTTTCTTATTAATTTATCTTCATTTATGCAGATGATGACTCGGGTTGGGCGATCCACCAATGGGTGTTGAACAACAACGCGTGGAATGCGTACTACAATGAATATGGAGTTCCAGTGCAGTTCACTGAGGTAGCAAAACTTCATTGTTTAATTAATTTATTCGTTATTTCTATGTAGTAAAAGTAACATTGTTTACATGCAGGATGAAGCTGCCGGTATAGTTGACTTCTCATTGGATGACCTCACTAGACATGAAGGCGGATGAGAGCCCATACAGCACTACGGCGAGGCCAGTGGGAGTGGGACGCAGACTGCAGATGGTTTTGCCTCTGCTATATTTGGCACACCGCCTCCGGCCACGTATCCTTCTACTTGGGAGGCCGATCCGTGGGTGTTGTGTACACAGGCGAGGATCCATGGGGAGCATGCATTACACCTGAGGGAGGACCCATGGGCGCGCGAGGCCGTACACGATGACATGCAGGTGGATGAGGTTCACCAGAGGCGTCCGCCGTCGCAGAGGGACCGCCGTGCACCTGTCAGGTTGGACCTCTCCGGACCTCGCCCTCGTCATCGCCGTTAGGGTTTTTATATTTTTTTTAGTTTGATAGGTTTCTAGTATTTTAGTTTGGATTATTATATTTCGTGTTTGGACTGTTATGTTTCATTTTTAGACTTACCATTTAGATTACCTACTTTTGTTGTTTAGACTTACCATTTCGATTACCATTTAGAAACATTTAAACATTAACAAACTTAATATAAAACTAATCAATTATATTAAAGCTAGACAATTACATAACATATAAAAATAATCGTCAATTATAAAAATATAATCGTCAACAAATAATAAATATATATCATACAATTTAATATAAAACATTCAAACAAATCATTACAACAATTTAATATAAAACATTCAAACAAATTAAAACATAAAACCCTTATAAAAAAAAAAACAATAGCGGACCGCCCAGCAGCTGGGCGGTCAGCTATGAAGAGTGGACCGCCCAACTGCTGGGCAGTTCAGGAAAGTGGACCGCCCAGCCGACGGGCGGTTGGGATAGATTTAAAAATAAGTTTGGAGTGGGGCAGATTTGATAATTTGGTTTTTTTTTTGGGTATTAATAAAAATATCGGCCAGTAGGATATGACATGCTGTTAATAATTATTTGTAAATTTACGTAAAAAAATAGTGTGGATTTGATGGATTTGATTGTCAACAAAGGCTGCGTTGGACTTGGTTCCCATTAGTGTGTTTCCAATAAAAAAATGTACCCTTGCATTCCATGTGTTATTAATGCGTGGAATTTATTCCATTATTATTATATTTTCAATTTTCGGTGCCAAGCAAGTAATTTATTTTGAGATTCGTTACCTCGTGACTTATGGTCTAAATTAAACTCGTTTGGACGATTATAATTTATTTATTTTTTTACTATCATATTGTTAGGATAATTTAGCGTACACTTAAGGGAACGTTATGATTTATTAATTAATAATCTTTATTAATATTATTCAAATTAAATAATAATATTAACACGTAGAATTTTTAGCATTTAGATATCCTACATTCACAAATTAAATAATAATAATAATAATAATAATACTCAAATGAGTTTCTAAATAACTGTTAACTACCTTTTAGAAATTAAGGTCTCTAAAGTTTCTAACTTTCACATTTCTGAAATTAATTTTAGAGTTTCTATTAAGTTACATCAGCAATAATTAAAAAGAAAAAATAATTTAAGCCAATTATTTGACCAGCATGAAATTTATAAACAATTTATAATTAAGAAACTCTCTCACATCTCTGAAACTGAATTAGAAACTCTAATAATGCCAGAAATGCTCTAATTAAAATAATAATAATAATTTCATTAAAATAAGAAAAATAGATTAACGTTATCCAGTGTAAAAATGGAGGCTCCTGTTTTTTGTTGTGACCGGAGCGGATATGATCTCGTTTGGATTGATATGAAAAACAAGGGGAGCCCACGGACATGTGATATGCTCTTCCAAATTTATATGGTATCCTGCTACCCTTCTTTGGATCAAGTACCCTCGGCTCCTCTTTTTGTTTTGTTTCAGAGCAATATTTCAGATTAAAAAAAACAGCGAGTTTTTACTGAATATTTTATTTAATAATATTTCAGTTCACTATTGATCTTTTTAGAGAAATTTCTAAGATAATACTATACTTAAGTTTCAAAATAAATTATCAAGTATTAATTAGTATGTATTATGTAATGAGTGAGGCTACGGTGCTATGCATAGCACAGATTGGGTCCGTGCTACGGCTCAAAATTTGATTTTTTTAAATCCTGATGGTCGATTCGAACCGTTCAACATGATTATAAAATGAATATGTACCTGCAAACCAAATTTTACATTTTTTTGAATTTTTTTACTATTTTTATAGATAGGCTGTTTTTGGATGGTCCAGAATGTTCAGATCAAGTGATTTTCGAAAAAACAGTAAAAAAATTCAAAAAATGTAAATTTGGTTTGCAAATACAAATTCATTTTATAATCACATTGAACGGTTCGGATCAACCGTTAGAATTTTAAAAAGTCAAATTTTGAGCCGTAGTACGGACCCAATTGGTGCTATGCATAGCCGTAGACTCACTCTTATGTAATATATACTTATATAATATAAGCAAGCATAACAGCGAGCTTTTGCTGAATTTTTTATTTAATAATATTTCAGTTCACTATTAAATATTTTATAAACATTAATTGAGAAATTTCTGAGATAATATTAATTATACTATCTGCTGACTTAAAAAAATAATTATGAAAGTTCAAGACATCTGCTGACAACTATAAAAAAAAATTGAAATAAATAATTATATATTTTGTAATAGCTGAATGTGCATTCTATAATAGTCAAGTGTGTAATTCTAAACTAAAAAAAATAAAATTTTTATTTTATATGAATCAAGTATATATTCTAAGGTGTTGACATAAAAATTCACTCAATTCTAAATTTCTAATTATTATATATTTGTTTTATGGATTTGTAATGATTAGTACATACATATCGATCATCTTTGAAATCTTTAAGAAGGGCATGCACTCATCTTTTTGCAAAATATTAATATGAATAAGAACTCCATTTCTAATTTAGACATTGCAATTTATAATACACCAAATAATTTTACATCCTTTAGCTTTGCAACATTCGTGTCCAAGTCATATTTGAACATTTTATGTAAATTCCATATGTTTGTGCCTATTTAATCACATTTTTTTTTTTATAAACATGAGTATTGACATTCAAATATTGTTACTTGTCTTATTCAGTGCGTGAGTGATCATATATATATATATATATAGAGAGAGAGAGAGCTGGGCTATGGTGAGTTGTGAAGTAAGATTGTCATTTTTACTTCACGCTCATATTTTTATTTTGAAAATTCAAACAACCGATCCAAACCGTTCAACATATTCTCTATATTGAAATGTGCTTGGAGACCAAATTTTACATTTTTTGGAATTTTTTTACTATTTATTAAGTCACTTTGAAAATCGCTGATCCGGTGGTCCAGAAAATTTTACTGTTTTTACGGTTCACAGTGGATCAGCGATTTCAAAGTGGCTTAATAAATAGTAAAAAATTCCAAAAATGTAAAATTTAGTCTCCAAGCACATTTCAATATTTAGAAAAAGTTGAACGGTTCGGATCGGTTTTTTGGATTTTCAAAATGAAAATATGGCGTGAAGTAAAACGACGTTTTACTTCACAACTCACCATAGCCTATCTCATATAGAGCTGGGCTATGGTGAGTTGTGAAGTAAGATGTCATTTTTACTTCACGCTCATATTTTCATTTTGAAAATCCAAACAACCGATCCGAACCGTTCAACATGTTCTCTATATTGAAATGTGCTTGGAGACCAAATTTTATATTTTTTGGATTTTTTTTACTATTTATTAAGCCACTTTGAAAATCGCTGATCCGGTGGTCCAGAAAATTTTACTGTTCACAGTGGATCAGCGATTTCAAAGTGGCTTAATAAATAGTAAAAAAATTCCACAAAATGTAAAATTTAGTCTCCAAGCACATTTCAATATTTAGAAAAAGTTAAACAGTTCGGATTAGTTGTTTGAATTTTCAAAATAAAAATATGGCGTGAAGTAAAATGACGTTTTACTTCACAACTCACCATAGCCTATCTCGAGTTCAAATATCTAATATATTTCGTGTTTTATTATGTTTCATGTCTTATATTTGTTTTTAAAATTTAAAGAGCTGATTTAAAACGCAACTTGATCTCTATATTAAAATATATTTAGATATTAAATTTTATATTTTTTGAAATTTTTACTATTTTTTAGATAAATACAAAATTATTGTTTCTGGACTATTTAACAAAAATAATTTTGTACTTATTTAAAAAATAAATAAGTTTTTTTAAAATATAAAATTTGATTTGTATGTATATTTTAATATATATATATCATGTTGAGCAGTTCAGATCAATAATTTGAATTTCGAAATCAAAGATATAAGATCTAAGATATGCTAAGGTATTTGAACCTTCTCATGTACATAAGAAAATAGCCTTTCATGTATTGGTGTAATTATCTAATTGTAGAACAAATAAAAAATTGGTTTGGCATTTCTTAAAGAGAAAATGTAACAGTTGTCATGACTTAATCACCCAATGCACTTTAGTCAGTGAGAATAATGAATGATTGTGCCTTAAAAATTTGACAAGGAAAAAAGATGTGCTGCAATGAAAGAGAAAAAAAATATGATGTATGATAAATTTATATGTGTTATGCTATTACATTATTGACATGGGTATGATACAATAAATTATTATACTATCTGGTAACTTAGGAAAATTTCATTTTTTTTTTTCTTCTGTAGTAGTTATATATAAATTTATAATTTAAATTCTACTCTTTTTTATATAAAAACTCATTAAACATTGAATAGTTATATTACTCCCCGCATTCCTGTCCCTCCTCTATCTTTGCAGCTACAGTAAATGAATGTTGTACTATGGTCTCTACTAATTACATGGTCCCCTTTTCCCAGTTCCTGTATTTGTCTCCGCGTCAACCTTCATAGGTATAAATACTTAGGAAATAACAAAAATAGTCCCCTTTTTTCAGTCCCCCAATAGTCCCCGCGTCAACTTTCTTTTAATGAAGTAGTTGGGGACCTCGTATTCCCGCATCAATCTTTTAATAACAAAAATAGTTGACTTTATAGATATAAATACTTCACTACATATGTATCAATACTTGCAAAATAAGATACTAATACTTCTAAAATAAGATATTAATATTTTGATGTGTAACTTTGTACAATGTATATACATATAAATATTTCAATGCATGTGTATAAATACTTTAAATATTTGATACTAATACTTTCAAATGTCATCCAGCGCTATATGTAAAAAAATATTAAGTATTGCGGTCCCTCCATATAGTTATGGCAATATTGACATTTTTAGAAACGTGTATGGTCCCCCCTGGTCGCCCCCATTTAGTTTGACTGGTCCCCCACAGGTATTTATGATGCGGTGACAGTTTGGGAGATTTGGTTGGGAGACAATTATTTATGTTAAAATACTTTTGTGCATAGATATTGATACTTTCATTCATAAGTATTAATACTTTAGAAATTATGCGGGGACAATACAGATTATATAAGGAAATTGTGCTGGAACAGTCCCCCATGATAGCTATGGAAGTTAAGTGCGGGAATAATGCAGAGATAGAGGTGCGGGGACAATTATAAGGATCCTTAAACATTTGACATTGATTTTGTTTTTAGTTGAATTATGACTTCTTCAAGTAACACAAGACAAGACATGATCCAATTCTTGGCAACTAACATGTATAAGAGAGATTTTCATATAATATTGTTACGGTGTGAAAAGCATATATAGGATAGGAAATGAGTATATGGTATGTAGCACATGATTTCTTAGATCGCCATCTAAATATGTGAAGAATTGAAAATGAGAAGAGCAATTAAACAAAATTGGATTCCAGATTTGGCAAGACTTTAAGACAATTTAATCCTTAAATAAACTTACAAATTAAGTACCATCCAGCTTTGTTCTCAAGCTCTCTATTCTCTTAACAAAACTGCATCACTGTGCATTCAATCACGGCACACTTGTTTGTCTATTTGTTATTTAATTTCCCAGTTATAGCTGAGAAAATTTGGGTAAATACATTAAGAGCATTGTTTTGAGCTCATGTTGCGTATAAAAAATAATGGAATCAAAATGAGAAAAAAATATATAACTTGTGCGTCGATCGTATGAATATGATCAAAACAACGATGTTTGCATGAAGAAACCAAAATTTTGATCATATTCATACGACGCACAAGTGAGAAGATGATTCTCTAGCTCCTGAAGATTTTTGCATGTAAGAAATTTAAAATATTTGGTTAGATACGATCGATCACTTAAAATTATAAATGCATGTTGAGAAAATACTACACATACGTACTTCAAATATTCAATCAAACTAATTTAGATACTTTCGTTCATAGGTATAAATATATATATATATATATAGAGAGAGAGATAGACTATGGTGAGCCGAAATTTTTATTTATACCATTTTAAAAAAATCAATTAATCAAATAACCACGGTTTTCTGACAATTTTATTTCTAGCACGGCCGCAGAATGCCGGAGCGGACCCATATGGGGGGTACCGCAGAATGCCGGAGCGGACCCTCATATGGGTCCGCAGAATGCCGGAGCGGTCCCTGGGGCCGCAGAATGCCGGAGCGGACCCCTAGCCTATATAAGGGGCCGCTGGGTTCCGATTTCATATCATTTCATTTCAAGTTTCAATCCCTTCGACTTCGGGTAAGTTTTCTTCTTCTTCTCTAGTTTTAATTTTTAGTGTAGAGTAGTAATTAGATTTAGGTTTAGGGTTTAGGGTTAGGATTAGGATTTAGGTTTAGAGTTTAGATTTAGCATTTAGAATTAGATATTAATTTAGGATTTAGAATTAGAATTGTACTCAAATTTAATCCGGACTGTACCCAAATTTAATTAGAATTGTACCCAAATTTAATTAGAATTGTACCCAAATTTAATTAGATTGTACCAAATTTAATTAGAATTGTACCCAAATTTAATTAGAATTGTACCCAAATTTAATCCGGACTGTAGATGATGCCGAGTTTGAGCATCACATTCTGGAGACAGGAGATCGAGCATCTCAGAGATGATGCCAAGTTTGTGACTTGGGAGCCCTACAGAGATTATGTAAGTTTACTTTTATTTTTATTTTTATTTAAATTTTTTCCAGTTCGAATTGATATATGATATTAAATCTATACTTCCAGGTCGAGGTGGATGGCGCACATCGGTCATATCTTGAGATATTGCCGGAGCGATGTCGTCAGCAGGAGCGTTTCTGGCGTGCAGAGGTGCCGCTCATATGTTTTTAGGTACCGTAATTTCTTTATGCTAGTTATTTACACAAGCAACTTAATTTAATAAAAACAGTCTAACGTATTAAAATATATAGATCATCGAGCACCATTACCCCGGACGGGTCATGAGACAGTTCGGGATGCGCCAGCTTGCTCCGCCCCCGGCACCGATCAGCGAGGAGGTCTGGCGAGGGCTGCACCATCCCAGGGAGACCACTGCAGGCAAGGACTGGGGGATTACCCGTGCCGACTACGTGTTCGAGGCAGGAGCTGCAGATCCCCCATTGGCCGAGCCCGACCGTCAGATGGATGTCGCGCCAGTGTAAGAAATTTTATTAATTCAAAACTTCAACTATAGCTTTGATTGGAATATCTAACATTTGTTGTAATTCGTACAGACCTTACAGAGATTGGTACCAGGATCACGGCGCGTACACCATATTTATTGAGGGATACATCGCCGACAACCCACATGAGCGGGTACCGAAGCCGAGGGATCGTAGAGGACGGATCCACGGTATTATCTCCGCCTGCGCACCTCTCGCAGCCACGGTATTTTTGATTTGAAATTTGAAATTCAAAACTATTAATATTTACAATTGTACAACTTCTTCATAATTTTTTTAATTTTCAGGCATTATATCTTGTCAAGAGTTGCGTCATAGGGGCTACGATGGCCGTCACCAGGGGATGGAAGAGGCTCGGGAAGGTCATCCTCAAGCACAACGTACCCGCGGTGTGCCAGTGTGGGTACAGGGCGCGTCTCGACTCTCTACTGAGATGCGCTCGCTTGGGCGGTGTTGATGCGGTTAATGACATATCTGATGAGCCCGATGTTTACGTCTCGTACACTAGTGATGAGGACATGTTTGCAGTTGTCCATGACGCTGAGACTGTCGGTCAGGCGTTCGACCGAGGTGCCGAGTTGATGCGCCGAGCCGCACATGAGGCCATGGGATCTCAGGCTAGGATGCCTGCCGAGGTATAATTTAAATTAAAATACGTAACTGTGATTCTTTTCTTATTCAATACATTATCTAATTTGTAAGTTACTACAGGGTGGACACGGGAGGACCTGGGCTTCGATATCTCCGCTGATTATGGCACAGAGGGAGATGGACTGTATTCCCCGGGTTACAGTCCCACTCAGACAGCACCTCCTGCCTATCAGCCAGGGTATGTTCAGACAGAGCCCATCCCGCCGTTCCCTGGCCAGTCCTCACAGCAGGTACCTCACCCTTCCCTGCCAGACAGGCGTTTTTATTCACGCAGGCTGAGTCTGGACAGACCACAGTTTTTGGTCCTGGGGTCCAGCAGACATCCGAGATTGAGGAGGTTCGCCAGGAGCCGATTCAGTCTACGGATGTCCAGGCAGACGACTCTGCATCCTCCGCAGATACTGACGAGACGCCACTCTGCAGGCGGGGTCGGGGTATAGGAAGAAGGCGAGGACGGTGTTTAGTCCAGAGCCGTAGATTTTCATTTGTTGTACTGTTAGATGTTTTGTTAGATTCTTATTTGTAGTATTGGTAGATGTTTTGTCAGATACTTATTTATTTCGTTGATTAGTTTCTTGTTTGTTTGATTTTGTTGTTATTTATTTATTTTGTTGATTTCATTATCTCAGAGTACACAAAAGCATTTCAAAGAAACCACATATCTAAAATATCTAAAATATTTCAAACCAACGACATATCTAAAATACGATACGACTAAAAATCAATTTAAACCACATTCGAAACTAAATAAATAACCCTTAACAAATTACAATTTCGTATTTCTAAAATAAAAAATAAAGGGTCCGCTCCGGCATTCTGCGGCCCCAGGGACCGCTCCGGCATTCTGCGGACCCATATGAGGGTCCGCTCCGGCATTCTGCGGTACCCCCCATATGGGTCCGCTCCGGCATTCTGCGGCCGTGCTAGAAATAAAATTGTCAGAAAACCGTGGTTATTTGGTTAATTGATTTTTTTAAAATGGTATAAATAAAAATTTCGGTATGGTGAGTTGTGAAGTAAAACGTCGTTTTACTTCACGCCATATTTTCATTTTGAAAATTCAAACAACCGATCCGAACCGCTCAACATGTTCTCTATATTGAAATGTGCTTGGAGACTAAATTTTACATTTTTTTGAATTTTTTTACTATTTATTAAGCCACTTTCAAATCGCTGATCCACTGTGAACAGTAAAAAACAGTAAAATTTTCTGGACCACCGGATCAGCGATTTTCAAAGTGGCTTAATAAATAGTAAAAAAATTCCAAAAAATGTAAAAATTAGTCTCCAAGCACATTTCAATATTTAGTACATGTTGAGAGGTTCGGATCGGTTGTTTGGATTTTCAAAATGAAATATGAGCGTGAAGTAAAAATGACCTCTTACTTCACAACTCACCATAGCCCAGCTCTCTCTCTCTATATATATATATATATATATAGAGAGAGAGAGAGAGAGAGAGAGAGATAGACTGTGGTGAGTTGTGAAGTAAAACGTCTTCACGCCATATTTTCATTTTGAAAATTCAAACAACCGATCCGAACCGTTCAACTTTTTTTAAATATTGAAATGTGCTTGGAGACTAAATTTTACATTTTTTGGAACTTTTTTACTATTTATTAAGCCACTTTGAAATCGCTGATCCACTGTGAACAGTAAAAAACAGTAAAATTTTCTGGACCACCGGATTAGCGATTTTCAAAGTGGTTTAATAAATAGTAAAAAAATTCCAAAAAATGTAAAATTTGGTCTCCAAACACATTTCAATATAAAGAACATGTTGAACAGTTCGGATCGGTTGTTTGAATTTTCAAAATAAAATATAATTGTGAAGTAAAAATAACACCTTACTTCACAATTCACCATAGCCTAGCTCTTTGAGCTCTCCTATCCATATACACATCATATCTAAGTAGATAATAATTGTCACTCACCAGTGGCAGTGAATCTCTTGAGAAAGTTCCAAGAAAATTCCACCCTCCCACATTTTTCATGACAGCAACCAGGTTGTATATAAATCACTTTTTCTACAGTTCAATCTACTCCAGTGAATTACAACCAATTAAAATTTATAAACAGTAATTACTAATTAGCCCAGTTTTGAAAACTGGAGAAGATTGTAAACTAACGGCCAAACGGAGACGAGAAACGAACAGAAACCAGAGGAAAGAGAAAATAAATTTTAAGTGCCATACAGTGGGGACCTTTTGTCTCTGTCTATGTGGGGTCGTGATAATCCCTATGCCTCCTTGCTCTTTATATTTACCACCATCTCTCTCTCTCTCTCTCTATTCCTCTTCTGTGTGCGTTCTCGCTCTGGCACATCAATATATAGTTCGATTACCTTTCACTGTACCAACGAGCTTTTCTGATCCCACTCAGGGCTTTCTCTGTTTCTCTACTGGCCTTTGAGGTTTCCAAAAGGCACAGCTCAAGCTCAAGATCATCTGAGGTGAGAAAAAGTTACAATTTTCGCCCCTTTTTTTCTCTTTTGCGAGTGCTTTTCTGGTTTAGTAGCTGACGATTGTACTGTTTGCTTCTCATAGCTGTCAGAGATTTCTATCTTTTGAATGTATTGCTTATATTTAGCTGGATTTTCGCTTGGTTCGTTTGTAACAAGCATTGATTCCAGATAATTAGTACTAGGATCATGTATTGTTCTAATTCTAGCAGTCGTTTTTTTTCTCAAGAACAGAATTCTTTTGATGTGTTTTAATTTACTCCACTGGTTTTAAAGCCAAAAACACGACAGAATAAAATAACAAGAAGGATTGAATCAAGTTTTTCAGAGGTTTTTTCTTCTTTTCCTGTTTACAGCGGTTATAACAGTCTAAATGCATGTCCATCTAGCAGAATTTTGAAAATTATTTCTTAATTCTGGTCCAAAAATGAATGCTTTGGTGGATGTCTAATTGGTAATTTTCTATGTATTTGCTTGTTCCAATCATACTTCACCATTTTCAAACTTTTTTCTTTCGAAAACTAATGCTCTGATGAGGTTCAATTCTGTATTTTATACATAATTGTACGGAGCACACGAGTTTGTAAATCAATTTGTATTAGAAAGCGTAGCAAAGTTTGTTATCAAATGGAATATTCTAGATGCCGCGCGCGCCTTCTTTTGGGTAGCAAATATTTTATATTTCAATTTTTTTTAATAACACTTGGTCTACTTGTAGATCTGACTCCATAGATTTTGACTCTAAATTTGTTTTTCTGAGAGATGTCTTTTTCATCTATATTTGCATAATTGGGTCTTCAATTCCATGTATGTTAAAAAAATAATTTACATGCATCATGTGGATTTAATTGTAGCACAATTGCACAAAGGGAAAAAGAAAAGGCTTTCTAGATTTTTCTCCTCGTGTGTATCACTCAATTAGTCAATTGTTATATTTTAGTAGTTGAATTTTGGTCCAATCATTGTTACCGTAATAGGTGTTTGGAAGAATTCAAGGCTTGACAACATTATTAAATTATATCCCGCATCAAAGATATCAAAATTAATGTACTCCTCTTCTCTTTCCAAAATAAATGAACAATTGCACAAATAAATAAACATATTGATAAAAGAAGTGGGAAGTAAAAAAATAAGAGTAGGTGAGTCCCCACTATAAATTAGATTTCTTTGGTGATTTAGATCCAAAACATGCCCAATCTTCTGCATAAAACAAATTCAATCATTATCCCATATTATTTTAGGGAACACAAATGTATAATTTTGACTGTTAATGAATAAATTATCAGGTAATAACAGAGATGTATCGTGCAAAACTAGTGGCATCGCCTAAGAAGGTGAAACGCCAAGTTGGCAAGTATGAGCTCGGCCGAACACTTGGCGAAGGTACATTCGCTAAGGTACGTTTTGCAAGAAATGTCGAAACCGGTGAGCATGTGGCAATCAAAATATTGGAAAAAGAGAAAATCATGAAGCACAAGATGGTCGAACAGGTATGTGCTGATGTTTTAGTGAACTTTGATTACTATCAGTTCAATACTGGCATGGGTGTAGTACCGACTGGTACGTGTTAATATACATAGTTCTTACTAATTTCTTGTATGCATGTAATGCAGATCAAGCGGGAAATATCTATTATGAAGTTAGTGAAGCATCCTAATGTTGTTTGTTTACTAGAGGTAGGTTTTCTCGTTCTCTAACAAGTATATATGAAATTGGAATCATATTATAGTTTGAACTTAGTAGAGAAGTTACTCAAAAAAGCAACTTTTTTTTCCTAATTAGGTTATGGGTAGCAAATCAAAGATCTACATTGTTTTAGAGTATGTCACAGGAGGAGAGCTCTTTGACATTGTTGTAAGTTATCCAAAACCTATATCTTTTCCTTTTTAAAATCCACACCCCCACCCCCCCCCCCCCCCCCCTATAAATTTTGTAATAAGATAAAAGATAATGGACTAATCATATATCATTTAATCTGGATTAAGGCTAATCATGGAAGGATAAGAGAAGATGAGGCACGCAGATACTTCCAGCAATTAATCAATGCTGTTGATTATTGTCATAGTAGAGGGGTCTATCATAGAGATTTAAAGGTATGACATGACTTCTAAATTGTATCTTTTCAGCTTCTTTTAGTGGTACATTTTTCAAACTGTGTATATAACTTTAATTTCTTTTTTGTCCAGTTGGAGAACCTATTGCTAGATGCTCATGGAACCCTAAAAGTGTCTGACTTTGGTTTAAGTGCTTTATCACAACAAATGAAGGTATTTACTTTAATTATATTTCTAAACTGCTACTGAATTTTCAAGCTCAAATCTGTTAAAAGTACCTAAAATGAACCACAACACAACATGATAAAACATTTTTCCATGTCACAATTAATTGCATTAAGGAGTAAACCTGGGTAAAAGTGCACAATTGCAATTACTAGATTGCTTTGGCCATACATGACTCGATATGATGCCAACTCCCAATAAAAACTACTTCTAGTTCGTTTACATATACATCTCAACTTCAATATCTTAATCTAAAATATGAAAAGTAAACTTAATTTTTATTTTCTTGGCAGGGTGATGGGTTGCTACATACCAGTTGTGGGACTCCTAATTATGTTGCTCCTGAGGTACTGAACTCCTTTCTCAGATCATTCTGGTTCTTAGTTATTGTGCAAACAAAGAATAACTAAACTTGGAAAGTTTGGGAATATTGAGATAAGGACCAAAATGACATGGGAATATTTCTCATATAGATATTTTACAGGGAATATTGACCTTTTGCGGTTTTGTGGGTTCGTGTAAACCTTTCATCGGTAAAAATATATAATTGTTTTTTTGTTATTATTGCAGGTTCTAGAGGATAGAGGCTATGACGGTGCAAAGGCTGATGTGTGGTCATGTGGTGTTATCCTTTTTGTGTTACTAGCAGGATATTTACCATTTGAAGATGATAATATAATGAGCTTGTATAAGAAGGTAATGATCAATTTTTATTTTTGAGTATTTCTTCTAGTTTATTTGTCCTTTCTTTTGTTGTTAATGAAAAATTATATATTCTCCTATGCAGATCTCAGCAGCTGAATTTACTTGTCCTTCGTGGTTTTCCATTGGTGCCATGAGCCTGATAACGAGAATTCTAAACCCAGACCCTGAAAAGGTAAGTAATTGTGCATTGAACCATTTGTTGAATAATTAATTAATTATTTGCTTCTACATTTTTAGCTAATTCGGTATAAATTAATTTTCGCAGCGTATCAGCATTTCTGAAATTCTGGAGGATAAATGGTTTAAAAAGGGATATAAACCACCGGCTTTCGAGAAGTTTGAAGGAAGCTTGGATGACATTAATGCTGCATTTGCTGAATCTGATGTAAGTTGGGAAACAAAAATTATATCCTAAATCCAAAGTGGTACTAATGATTCTCTAATGCAACCTCTTAGACACAATGAACTCAAATGTACTCCATATGTTTGTCAGGATTGTTATGTGAAAGAGAAAAAAGATGAGCAACCTGCAGCCTTGAATGCTTTTGAATTGATTGCTCTTTCAAAAGGACTCAATCTTGAAAATCTGTTCGACATAGAGAAGGTAACAAATATGTGGTCCAAGACATGAACTATGATTTATTTCTATTATTATTATTATTATTATACAATTTTAAACTCGTTTCCTTTTTCTAATTATGAATATGTAATTTGTACTTAAAAAGGGCTCATTACAATTTTTTTTTTGTTGTTTCTACAGAAATACAAGAAAGAGACAAGGTTTACTTCAAAGTGTCCCGCGAAGGAAATAGTGAAAAAAATTGAAGAAGCTGCAAAGCCTCTTGGTTTTGATATTCAAAAGAAAAACTACAAGGTCATACATTTGCCCTTTTAAAATTTCAAACTTTTTTCTAAACTACTTCTTTATAATATCTAACAAACAAATTTGTCCTTTCATTCTACAGATGATGCTGGAGAACTTGAAAGCAGGAAGAAAAGGAAATCTCAATGTTGCCACTGAGGTTAGTTAAAGCATTTCTTTAACACCCCAATTAATCGTGCGACAAATAGTTCCTATATGTAGTTTCACTAAATTATACATATTTATTTAGATATTTCAAGTGGCTCCAACTCTGCATATGGTGGAATTGAAAAAAGCTACAGGAGACACTCTCGAGTTTCAAAAGGTATGTATTTGTTTGGCTACAAAAACTTACAGTAGCTCGTATTTTTCTAATCTGGCAAAATAAATGCAGTCCTGCCATAGTCACTCGAAACATTAAAAGCGTATAGCTTTCAGTATGGAGAAGATATATATATATATATATATATATATATATAGAGAGAGAGAGAGAGAGAGAATGGCTAATATACAAACGTTTGTTCCTGAGCTCAGGAACAAAAGATTTGGTTCTCTGATTTTCAAAGTCCAAACAACAAATCTAAACCGTTAGATATTCAATCTATATTAAAATCTACTTGGAGACCAAATTTTACATTTTTTGGAATTTTTTTACTATTTATTAAGCTGGTTTGAAAACCGCTGTTTTTATTAAATTTCTGCAGCATTGAAAAACAGCGGTTTTCAAACCAGCTTAATAAATAGTAAAAAAATTCCAAAAAATGTAAAATTTGGTCTCCAAGTAGATTTTAATATAGATTGAACATCTAACAATTTAGATTTGTTGTTTGAACTTTGAACATCGGAGAACCAAATCGTTTGTTCCTGAGCCCAGGAACAAACGTTTGTATATTAGCCATTCTCTATATATATATATATATATATATATATATATATATATATATATATATATTTTGTAAATTACATTATTTGTGTTTTTTCTTTGTATACAGTTCTACAAGAATCTCTCTCTTTCACTGAAGGATGTAGTGTGGAAGACTGAAGAAGACATGCAACAGGTGCCGGCTGACGAGACTTCAGACTAATTAAAGAAACCAAAGAGCCAAAATCTTTCTTCCTTTTTAGGGAGTGAAGAGCTGCTTCACCTAAGCCAAATGCCTTCATTTAGGATTTGCTAGAACTGTGCAGATCATGTACATATGTGTTGCTAAAAGAAAAGTTGGTTCGTTGGTTTATTGGTTGTTAAACTAAATCTCCTATTCTGGAGATCATTTGCATTGAAGATCCGAGTCTGTGTCAATGTTGAGTTCCATGCCTTTTTAAGTTCAGTTTCAGTGGAGAAATCATTGTTTTAAATCTGTAGTTGCATTATTGAGAGGCAAACACAGTACCCTGTAGATTTTGTTTACTTTGTGGATCTGTGTATACGAGTCTGGGGTTAGAATTTTGTCTAGTTCAAATTTTTTTTGTTCTTTATCTAATATCCAGATTGAAACATTTGATTTCGAATGTGACATGGGTACAATTGGGCCATGATTTGAGCCCAACTAATAAAAAAAACGGTTATGCAGACAATTCAATGATCATGCTATGAAATGAGATCCAATGAAAAACATAATATGAGTTAAATATATGTTTTTCTAATGCTACCAATAAAAAGAAAAAAAAAATCGGTGGCAACTAGGGCTGCAAACGAAACGAACCGAATCGAACTTACCTCAAGTTTGAGTTTGGTTTGAATTAATTTCGAACGAACTCAATTTCGAATCGATTTTTTTACGAACTCATTTTCGAACTTTTATGAACTTTGTTACGACTTACGAGTTCTGACTTATGGCTGGGTCATAGTTCGAAATACAGCACTTCAATAAAAACTCAGGCATTCTGAATTCTAATTACACAGTACACCAAAGTTTATATCAAAGTTCATTACAAATACCAAAATTTATATCAAACACCAAAGTTTAGTACAATCAATCAAAATTCAGTACAATCACAGAATCCAAAGTTTTCCAAATAGCCAACATGAGCAACATCACTAAAGTTTTCAAATATCCAAAGTATTCAAAGTACAATTTAAATATTAATAGAAGTACAGAACAATCACCAAAGTCTTAGAATTATTACAAACCCAAATATTATCCTAAATAAAACATTAAAGTTCATTATCAGCGGAAATCAACGGTTCACGTTTGAGTTAATTTCGAACTAAGTTTGGTTTGCAAACCTATTTCGAACGAACTAGGTCCAGTTTGAGTTTGGTTTGAATTAATTTCAAACTAAGTTTGGTTTGAATTAATTTCGAACGAACTCAATTTCGAATCGAATTTTTTACGAATTTTTTTCAAATCAAACTCGAATTGAATTACGAACTACGAATTTTTTGTGCAGCCCTAGTGGCAGCTACCCAGCTCAATTGCTAAGCGTGAAAGAAGCCGGTAGCAGAGCTATATGCACATGCTACCTCCTTTTAATACAATTTTAGACTAACTAAAAAATCGGTGGCAACAAACTAGATCACTGTCAGATGACATGTTTTAGTGACTCCTCATACAATTAAATCACTGTCAGATGACATGCCAGCAGATATAGGAAAAATTAACGTCTCAGTGACGGAAGGGGCTGATTGAAAACAAAAAAAAGAAGGTTTTCAGGAGTCCAATTGAACAAATTTGTATAATTCAGAGAACAAAAACAGATTTTTTTTATTTTCTAATAAGATACCAAGGATCATCTCAAATACACCATCTTTGCAGGAACAATAAATATATTAATTTTGAGCATTTAGCTGCAGAGAAAACTTTGTTCTTTAGGCTTTGTTTACCAGTAGAGGTTTATTCGGTTTTCTGATTCTCTGCAACACAAGTTGGATTGGTAATGTTATCTTGCACTATGCTTTTAGTCCATTCGGCGAGTAGCTTCACTGCATTTTCATCTGTAATATATATTGGAAAAATTCAATAAAGAACAACATTTTGTTATCTTTTCACTTCTCACCAGCTGCTTTGGGGTTTGATTACATATTTATATTACTGAGACTTGCTCATACCTCATAATTCAGGTTAAATAACAAAGTATAACTGTATAAGAGAGAACCATAGCATCAGTATCACATGGTAATTTGCCAGGTTTTCAAATTCTTGGTTTCTACCAATACAATAAATTAGCCAAACTTGAAGGTCGTATGAGCAACATATGTGACATCGCTCAAGTAAAGTTACGGGATTTTTTACCTTAATGTAGATTGAAGAATTGAAACGTAAAGTTTACGAGATATTTTACCGAGTCTGGGGATGGTGTGGCCTTGTGGGTGCCTTAGCACGAGGGGTGAATCGAAGGCAGCTACTAATTCCTCTGAGGGAATTTTCAACCAGTCCTTTTCTCCAATGAAATGTACAGATTTAGCCTTGATCGGAACTTTGTATGCCACGTCACAGATTTTTGGGTCCCTGAATTTGCATCCCGAGACAGAAATCAAGAACTTGATAGGTGGATGTTCTTTCAGTACCTTTCCCTGATGAATTGATTAAGAAACAAAAGTTAAGTTCAAACATTTATAAAATATAGCCTTTCAATGATTGCAACTAACTTGATGCTAATTTTCTAACGACATTAACCTGAGCTTGGTAGCCGATTAGCAATGCAGACAATGTAGCACCCTGAAAAAAAAAATGTATGAATAAATATTTACTGAAGTAGAAATTGCCTGAAGCTAGAGTTACTGAGAAGAGAAAGAAAATACCTGGGAGAAACCTAGAAACCCATCAAAGGGACCATTAGTAATGATGTAATTGCACAGGTAAGAGATGCATTCTTCCAAATTTGTGTATTCAGTGAAGTCCTGTTATAGAAAGTGAATTTTTTCAGAACTTACAAATCAACAAATGCATAGTATTCTAGTTGACCCATCAATGAGTTTGAGAGTTAATGAACTTTTAAGTTTGCTGTACCCCTGTACCAGAAGCAGAGATACTGTTAAGTCAGGTCTGGTTTTGCACTTGAGAGTAGGTCCGATGGGCATCGGACCTACTCTGGTTCGATGGGTTTAATCACCGTCGATTTGCTTTAACATTCGTGCGGAACGCTTTAAACTTCGTGCATGTCTGTTTCAATTTCATGCGCACAAATCTTAAATTAGATCGGACGGTCATCATGCTCGTTGAACCTAAAAGTAGGTCCGATGGGCATCGGACCTACTCCGTTCTCCTGGTTTTGAACCAAGCGAGACCCCGGCAATTTTTCTAAACCCCTCTTTTATTTCCCCCTTTTCTTTTGCCCTCAATGATATTTCTCATTCATCATAATATATTTACTGTACTAGTCAGGTTCATAATACTTATGTGGCTAGGAATAATCAGAGAGTAATGTAATGCTTTGTCTAATTGTTTCTTTAAAAAATGCTTCAAATTTAGATGTTTAAATCAGCACCAACTAATTTAGTATTGTTACAAACAAAAAACCTTTTCAAATTGAAACCACTCGAAGAATGGACCGGGGAATATGCCCTCGATATCTGACTTTCCCCCGGCCGGAAATATACCATCCGGAAACACCTGAACAGAGAAGAAAAGAAGAAGCCAAGATTAACACTGGCTATTTTAATTAAAAATAAAACATACAAGAGAAAAACTAAGCATGCAAGAGTAAAAAGAGAACCGTATCAAACTCTTCAAAGATAGATGGGTCCCACTTGCTGATCTGTTTCTTCAAAAACGACCCACTTGTACGAAATCCATGGAGGCAGAGTATCTTCATCTTCTTCTCCTTCGGTCCTTCCATCTCTTTATTTCTTCTCTAGTCTATAAGAGGTAAGACTCCCAAGTTTTTTTTTGTTGCACAGCTGTGTTGGATTAAGAAGAGCAGGGAGAAAATGGTATTAAAAGGAGGTAGTAGGTGCATAGTTCTGCTGCATGCTTCTTTCAAACTTGGCAATTCAACTTGGGTAGTTGCTACCTACCACTGAAGGGATCCAAATCCTCTCCGGTACCGTAAAAGATTCCCTTCATTTTACGATTTGAGATTAACTCCCAGCCGGTTTGGAATTCGGGTTGACAGAGAGGGCAGTATTACTGGGTTTTGACATTCGTGCCAAGTTAAAAAGAACGATCCAGATCAAATAATTGTAAAAGATTTCCTATTACGGTAGCGGTGGTGATGTGAATTCCCACTGAAGAAGCTGAACCGGAGTATTATATTCAACTAACCCCAAAATGTTGACAAATAATTTGACACATTGTGGTTATAACCTTTTTGTCACACCGTTATTTACTATAGTTCAATAAAGCTACAACAGATTGAAATTTGCTATGCTGCTTTCCACGCTGAAAGCTAAGCCATCGATAACAACAATAATGATAACAGCAGCAGAGAAGAATATGGATCATACAATACAATCGGATGTGAACCCGATATTGAGACTGAAGACTTGGAATTCGGATCCAGTGAAATAACCCAATCTTTGGGTTTTGGATCGAGGCCGTACGATTCGAATCGGTGAAAATCCATCTCCGAAGTGAGCGCACACATCCCGACGACAAATTTGAATCTAGAAACGATCTCGTGAATTCGAATCGGACGGTCTCGATCCAAAACCCAAAGATTGAATTACTTTGGGGGATCCGGACCCGAAGACTTGGTAGAATTGTAGTATATACTATATAGTTTTAATTGTTTTGAGGAACTTAATTATCCTTTGTTGAACTTCTGCCGCTGGATTATGGTGTTTGTAAGGAGCAATGAACAATCAGGTTATTTTATACTTTGATTTCAATAGAAATCGACGAGGCTTTTGTCTAGAGTGGAAAAAACGTGCTGTGCTGTAACACGCTGTGATTTTGGTCTCGTGCCGTGCGTACTGTGATCAAGTTAATTTTTCACGTGCCGTGCCGTGATCAAAATGTCAAGGGGTGGTTACGGCACGCGAATGGTCACGCCGTGCCTAAATGTGCCGTGACCATACTCGCGTGACCATTTAATCATAATTTAGGTTATTCAAGATCACCATTAAATCAATATCTAATGGTCCTAATTACATGTAACTCGTGTGACTACGTATCGTACCGTGACTTAATCTTTCACGTACCGTGCCGTATCAAAGTTTCAAAAGATGAGAATGGCACGCGAATGGTCATAGCACGGGACACGCGTGCCATGCCATTCCGTGCCGTAACCATGCCGTTCCGTGACAGAGCCGGCTCCGCTGTGCCATTTTTCCCACTCTACTTTTGCCTCACTTTGATTCCAGAAAAGAAGCTCGGTGCTTCAAAGAGTAGTGAAAGGAAGCATAATAGTGGTCAGTGACAACACTTCAAGTCTAAATTCAGGTGGTGTCAGAAGAAAAGAACCCACACACAAAAAATACTGGACTACGAATTAGACACAAATCTTCATCAATTTAGCACAAAAATTTACATAAGAGGTAAAAAGCTTGTCAATCAAGGGCATTTCAAGCAAAAGAGAGAGAGCTAAAAGCTACATCAAATCCCAGATTAAGACAGACTACATTATAAGATCAAAACAAGCTCCATAAAAGTCTAAAACAGCGATCCAGGCAAAAACAGCAGATCAAGATCCACGCACATACAAATTCAGACCAAACAATTACAATCAGTTTCTTCACTTCAAATTCGCCTCTTTCCCCTTCGCTCTCTCACCCACCCCTAAAATTCAAAACAACTACTACTGGGTACCAACAGACAATAATATGTATATTATTGTAATAGACAAACCCGAGAGGGGTTTATTACTTGGCCATCATGACCTTGACGAACTCCTCATAGTTGATCTGCCCATCACCGTCAACATCAGCCTCACGGATCATCTCATCGACCTCCTCGTCAGTGAGCTTCTCACCAAGGTTGGTCATGACATGGCGCAGCTCAGCAGCAGAGATAAAACCGTTTTGGTCCTTGTCGAAGACACGGAAGGCCTCCTTCAGCTCCTCCTCGGAGTCAGTGTCCTTCATTTTGCGTGCCATCATGGTCAGGAACTCAGGGAAGTCGATGGTACCGTTGCCATCGGCATCGACCTCGTTAATCATGTCCTGAAGCTCAGCCTCGGTCGGGTTCTGGCCCAACGACCTCATCACTGTCCCAAGCTCCTTGGTTGTGATACAACCTGCATATGATCACTACAGCTTAGGATTCTGAAATTTCAGGTTATAATCAACTCTGGGAAAGGAGAGGAATAATCTGCAATAACCAGGCTAGCATTAAAACGAGATCTATTATCACATTTATGTGTGGTTAATATGCGTGTAATACTCATATTTTAAAGGTGTAGAATGTAAATATTTTCTCCAACATGAAAATCAATTCGCAGAATCTGATTGCGAGAACCAAATGATTTGTCTGTCCGAGTAACAACTATCCAAGTTTCTAAATCAAATAAAAAAATGAAATTAGATAGAAAAGTGGTAATAAACTAATAATGCACGTACGAACAGAAGTATAATGCAAGTGCGTTCTTCTTTTCCTTTTAAGGTTTCTTAATTACACATGCATAATATCATTAAATAGTCAAAACACCATATATGCAAGTTGCTGCACAACGTCTAGCTTTATGATAAAATCAAATGTTATGTACTGTTCAATTAGATAAGTGTGGGTGAGATAAGATCAGATGGCCAATCTGCTAGACAAGTCAAACATTTACTACTAGTCTTAGGCCAGATCCATGTATGTATTTAGATCAGAAATCACTTTCCAAAGTTTGACAAGTAATTCTTATCAAGATTGTTCTTATCTCGTTTGTCTATATTGTTAATATCGCTTTCACAATTTACAATTCTAAACTCAAACCACCGGATCTAAATCCACAAGTAAACTAGAGTGAGAAAATGCATAAATCATCCGTGTAAAATAAAAAACCACTGATTCCTATTATTTTTACTTTTATAACTCCAACATGTTTGAATCGATGGAGCAAAATTATCCATATCTGTATATTTTTAACCAAAATTAAGAACACGGGCATAAGTAGAATACACGCATCTATTGCTACATCCAAACAAGGAAAGAATATTACACGAAAATAAAAGAAAAAAAACGGGATATTTCGTGTTTATCAACTACGCAACGAATCTCTCGGTTACCCTAAATTTTATGACAACTTTTGTACAGATCGAGCCAGATCTAATAAGGAATCCTCTAAACCAAGAGTAAACACCTATACCGAGAACAAAAAATATTTCAAAAGGAGAAAACGGGAAACAAAAGGTATCATACCATCTCCATCCTTGTCGAATAAGCTAAACGCCTCCTTGAACTCGGCGATCTGGTCGTCTGTGAGCTGATCCGCCATTTCTCAGCCTCAAAATCCAATCAAACACCTCGAGAAAAAACAAGGGAGGAAGAAAGCGAGAAAGATTAATAAAGATCTGATTGTGTTGGAGGCCAGAGACAAGGAGGCACGATTTTATTTAGTAATAAAGAACTCATTGCCGCTTTATACGGTGAATCACTCGATATTCTTCTTTTTTCCGGCCGTTTCCGTTTTAAATTTATAATTCCGAAAACATCCTTACATTGTATTCCGGGTAAACATTTTAACAGAGTAGATTATTCTTCATGCAGCGCAAGGACAATAAAATCAAAACAGTCTCATATAGTATGTTCGCTGCATCAAGAGAAAATTGCTCTGTTAAAATATTTACCCCAATCGGAGGTTATCGTTCCAGGATCTCTGACTGGTGGTCCCGCTTGAATTGGAAGTTATCCTTCCACCATTCGAAACCTTTTGACTGTGACACAAGTCACGGAATAAGTACTTTACTAAGTATGACTAAAGTATAATGAAGTAGGAGTAGAACTAGGGTGAGCTGTGCTCACCAAGTTTTTTGGTGAGCACACCTTCAAAAATCGCATTTACAAAGTTCAAATAGTCGATTCGACTCTTCTAACGTGTTCTTCATATTAAAATGTGCTTGGAGACCAAATTTTACATTTTTTGGAAATTTTTTATTTTTTCAGTGCATTTGAAAATCAGTGTTTTTTGAATTTTTTTTTTATTTAATGAAAAGCTGTGATTTTCAAATGCACTGAAAAAATAGTAAAAAATTTCCAAAAAATGTAAAATTTGGTCTCCAAGCACATTTTAATATGAAGAACACGTTGGAAGAGTCGAATCGACTATTTGAACTTTGTAAATGCAGTTTTTGGATGTGTGCTCACCAAAAAGCTTGGTGAGCACAGCTCACCCTAGTTCTACTCATGAAATAGTATAATATAAGAAATTACTTATGTCGTTATAAACTAACTCAACTATTCTGGTTGCATAACTTATTCTACGTCTTTTTTCTTAAATTAACCCATCTAATTAGATTTCATTCATACCTTAACTTTAATCCATAATCAAATAAGAACATTTTATGCCGTCATAACTTGAAATAAACAAATTATGCTGTTATAGTTTTATTTTTAGATACATCGAAAGGAAATGATTCGAGTTTATTGTTTATTGCGAGGAATGAGCATTCCATTTATTAAGATTATTGATTGGATGATTTCTGTTATGTATTGCGTATATATTTTTTTATTAAAATATATGTCTATATTTATAATATCATTGATTTAAAAAAAATGCTATACATATTAGAATGATGGAGAAAAAAAGAGGAGGAAGTGAAGAGGTGAGCTATCCTCCAAATTGAGAGGAAACAATTAGATAGGAAGAGTTTGGGAAATAAATCAGCTGAAATTCCGAGATCGGGTACTGTTTACTTTGAAATTTCTGCAATTTGAAATTCAGCTATCAAAATTTTTTCGAGAACGCATCTCGAAACAACTAGTTTTTCCTTCCGCGCATCTCGGAACAGTTCGACGGCTGGATTCGGATTGCAGGAATTTCAGGGTAAACAGTACCGACCTCGGATTTCAGCAGATTCGGATCAAAGAGTTTGAATTTCTCTCTTTGTTTTCCTTTTTTTTTTTTTCTAAATTAGATTCATGAAGCAACCGAGCAGGTGAATTAAAATTACACAAACCAATAATCTTTTGCTTTTTCTCTCATTGTCTATCACTTTCTAGATCATATTATGAATGAAATCACCTCTTTTATATTTTTCTGTATGAAATGCCGTACAATTAATTGTATTGCTATTATACATTTGGTAGTTTGAGAAAACTTGTTTAAGTTCAAATTTATTAAATATAAAATTTATTTTATAGTATATCTCAATTTTAGCTTTTTAATAGATACTTTTTAGGAGACAAAATTTGAAAAACAACTCTAAACTAGAGAACTTCGATCAAAATATCTTTTTGATCATTACTAGTGTATCAATATTATTAATTAATTATTTTTTATTTAGGTGCGCTCTTACTGTATACACATTTCATATCATTAACAAGTACATATTAAACGTATACATAAATATGAGATTGGCTAATATCAACATGTTTGTTCCGGAGCCACAGTGCAACTAATTGGTTTTCCGATTTTCAAAGTCTGAATGGTCGATTCAAACCGTTAGATTGATCTCTATATTAAAATGTGCTTGAAGACCAAATTTTATATTTTTTTATTTTTCTTTACTATTTATTAAGCCAGTTTTAAAATCGCTGTGTTTAATAAAAAAGTGAAAAAATTCTGGATCATTGAAAACATTCATTTTAAAACTGACTTAATAAATAATAAAAAAATTATAAAAAAAATATAAAATTTGGTCTTCAAGCACATTTTAATATAGATTGAATGTTGAACGGTTTGGATCGACTGTTTGGACTTTGGAAATGTAAAATCCGAAGCGTTTGTTCCACCACCTGAGAACAAACGTTTTGATATTAGCCAACCTCCATAAATATATATGACAATAAGATCCAAATTTCAGACAACACTATTATATTTAATCTCTATTGATATATATCAAGAGAGAACTTTAAATGATATAAATTGTCTAGAATTTGATTAGGATGTTGCGCATTTTTAGTGACATGCAGGTTGCTACATCTTTCAAAAACTGATCAGATTGACTATAAATGATAAATTCAAACCGTTGAAAATTGAAACAATCTATTTTACAAGTAGTGTATATACTTGCAAAATTTATACATTTTTTAATTCATTTAGTATAAACTAAGAAGTAAAAAAAATAATAAAAAATAAATATATTAAAATTAACTCATAAACCATCACCCTAGCCAACATACGGGGACCTTAGCTTTATTGATATACAATCAAGAGAGAGCTTCAAATGATATAAATTATTTATACTAAAATTATCAGTGAGAGGCACTTAATTTATCCTTTATGTGCCATAATTTTGATAAAAATAGAAAAAATATAGTTTTGGAAAATGATATTTCATTTAAGTTAATTTTCTGGGGTCTCGTATCAATTCTTATCCTTGCAAATCAAAATGCCATGTGCCAACGTGCGGATGCAACTTGGGACCGACCAGCGCATCAATAGGGTCCCCATGAGAGGGCATTACCGGTAATTTCCAACAAAACAAAAGAACCAAAGACAGTGAAGGTAAAAAGTAAAATAGAATAAAGGGAAAATTTCCAATGTACCCATTCAAACTTTCAAAATAGCTAATTTTCTAATCAAAACATTAACATTTCTTATTTTCCATCTAAAGTTCAAGTTCTTTCTTATTTCTTCATGTGTTGATTAAATCTAAAATTTTAAGTTGAATTTATAATTTAATTTTGTTTTGAAGTTTAAATGTCTATTTTGCTCCATTTTTTAAATTAGAGATCTCATTTCTTCTTCTTCTCTTTTCATCACATTGCTTCCTTTCTTCTTCTTCACCCCATTGCTGGTGTTACTCATCCAAGGAAATCAATGATCGATGTCTCCACCTGCTCTAGCATTTCTCTAAACAGAGATTACAGAGATCGTGATACACTTCTGGTTTTAGCATTTCTCTAAAACAAATTTCCAAAAATAACTTTATTATTATTATCAAATCACAGAGATCGTGATGCACAAACAGATTCACAATTCAAGTATTCATTTCTATTTACCTTTCAATACCCAACTACTTGGGTTCATATAACTACTTATTTGGTAGCATCGAACTAAATTATACATGACCCATCTTTTTCCTGGGGAATAATATCCAGAAGCACTCAAATCATCTCCAATTTATCACAAGAACCCCTTAAACAAATAAAAAAAAAACTAACCAGCAAAAATTAACAAATAAATACAATATCAAGTCTCTCGATGATCTCCTCTTCAGCACTCAAACTGATTTAAATGGCAACACGGTGGGCCGCATCGTTTCGATCTCCCTTATCAAATCTTTGGCACGGTCGACAATCTTGACATCGTCAGATCCAGAGAATTTTCTTAGCACGAGCAGGTGGAGTCATCATTGGTTTTCTTGATGTGACTTTAGGTTCCGAGTAACAACAACAATGGGGTGAAGAAGAAGAAAGGAGATCTCATTTTTAGAAGAGGGGTAAAATAGACATTTAAACTTCAAAACAAAATTAAATTTAAAATTTCAGATTTAATCAACATATGGGGAAATAAGAAAGGATTTCAACTTAGAATGGGGAAATAAGAAATTTCAATGTTTTGATGGGAAAATTGGCTATTTTGAAAGTTTGGAAGGGTACACTGGAAATTTCTCCTAGAATAAAATTGGGGGCCCAGAATTTCCTTTCGCACCCACAAAATGCCGTATTGACGAATATACCCTCGACGCGGTCCGGACGCGGAGAGGAGGAATATTAAATATCTTAGCCGAGAGAAAAATGAATACAGCTAACGCCGTTTTTCTTCGGACGTTGCCGTTAGTCAAGTTACTAGAATATCCTTGTTGCGGTTTGGACTGAAATATCTTGGGCTCTTGGCCCAAATAGGAACACTGCTCTCTTCTTTTATACTCTCTTTGTTTTGGGCCTTGTTTAAATTATGGGCTCTTATATTTAGCAGGCTCTTGTAGTTAACAGGTAAAAATTGTCAGACTAAATTAAAGAGCAGGCTAGGCTAGAAATATGACAGCAAAATGAATAATGTGAGTTATAAAATTTTAGAAGTACAATCGTTTCCTGCATGTCCTTCTCAGCGAAACCGAAACCGAGAGCTTATTGAAACAAAAATAGAGTTCCATGATCACTTCCTCTACCAAATCTCCAAATATACCCCATTCTACCATGACCTCGATCCGCTCCAACTCCCGCCTCTCTTCCAACGCTGCCGCCTCCCATATCTCCTCGATGCTGAATGCTGTCGTGTGGCTTTTAATGTCCCTGACACGCCAATCTCGCATTGTAGTAGATGAGTTTGTGATTTCTTTCCATGTGAAGGTTCTTGGTATCCCTTCATTCGCTAATGGACGGTGATGATGAAATCCTTCTTGCTCTGTGTTGTCCTTTGCCTTCTTTGGATGCTCCCCTAATTAAGATATACATAAGTCATGAAGGCATGAATTGATTGGTTGTGGTGCAACCAACGATCCATGTAATTAAGCACAGGATTAAACAGAGGTGCACTTTGGAAAAAGGGAACCTCGGTTGGTGGTGTGGTATTGAGAATTCATTATTAAATGCTGGCCACTGGATCAAGAAAAACTCAGAGTTTTGGAAAATTGGATAATTAATTAATCTTTAGCACTACAAGAAAAATATGCTCTCCATAGTACTCACGGGAGCATAGATTTCCGTTTAATAAGTTCAAATCAAACCTTAATTTTTAAAGAGCGCCCAAATTTGAGCTGATTATATTATATTATATATATATATATATATATATGATTTCCATTTAAAAAAAGAAGAAGATAAATAAATATATATACACTAACCAAAGATCACACCCATTCTAGAAGGCTTCACTATCTTTAATCCAGCTGCAACATTACAACTTTGGTTTTCTGCATGAAAATTAACATTATAATTTATAACATCAATTTGTTAGAAGATTAAGAATTAAGATAAGTTTTGGAAAATATTTGTAAAGAAATAATCTTTGCAGGAAAAAAGATAAAAGCCTGAATAATTAAGCAGCCTTTAACTTCTTTAAAAAAGTAAAATGAAAAAATGAAAAATCTATGTAGAAAATTAATTTTACATTATTAAGCAAATTCTTTGCTCACCATTTATCTCAGATCTTTTGGATCGAAACCGAGGCGAGTATATTGCGTCAAGCACTGAATTCGGGCTCTGGTGCTCCACCTCCACCTCCTTCCTCAACTCTGCACCTTCCATCCCTTTCGAACCAATCGATCCAACGGTCTCCGATGCCTTTATTCTCACCTCAGCCAATCTTACTGCCTCAATTATCCTCCTCAAAGCCTTTAAATCCTCATCGCATTTCTCCAATGCGCCAAGTAGCCTTCTTCGCTTTTCCGTGGCCGACTCTGGCGGTGGCATTTGTGGCGCATCCATGTCTAGACCCATGAGACGTGCTACAGCTACTGATGGCCGACGTGGGCTCTCTGGCGATCCTGCCGAGAACCGGCGCAGCTCTAGTGGGATTGTGGGGCTTCTTGGAACCTCACAAGAGCTCCGTCTCGGAAATGGATCGACAATTTTTGCCGGTTCAGTTGCTTGTAAGATTGGTGCTTTTGATGTAGTGTTAAGAGGGATGTCTTTCTTTGGAGCTGGATGTTGTGAACAAAAAAAATCATGTAATTAAGTAACATATGTGGAAACAAAATAAAAAGAATGCAACTCAAATAAAAAGAAAATGAATAACAAAAACTGAGAATAAACTTAATTTACATATATATCATGCCAGGTGATGGGTGAATTTAAATATTTATGTGTTATAGAAATATGTAATGTATGTTATATATATGGAGTACCAGGAGAGAGGCGCTTGCGAGAGCGGCGGTTGTGATGGGTGAGAAGGTGAAGAATGCCAGACATGCAACCAATGCTACGCTTCTGGGACGAATGCCGGCCGCTTCCTCGGCAAGACGAGCATCCCTGGATCGTCTCTGCACTTCCCATTTGTGTTACTTTAATTCAGTGCTACACTACTGCTACTGTATTATGTATATATATATATTCCTCCTCAATTCGTACAAATAATTGCTCCCTCCTTCCTTTGGAGAGAAGAAGAGATACAAGAGGAAGAGAGGAGCTAGCCTGGAGTCAGATGGACGGATTAAAAGCACGTACAAGTGTATAATTACTAAAATACCCTCCTTATTGAAGGGAGCGGGGACGTATATATTCCGGTCCAAGTTCCTCTGTAGAATTGGACCACATGAGATGCTTATGGAGAAATATATAACCTCCACTATGGTTCCACAGAATAGACCTGGTCTACGCATTAAATTATGGTCGCCATTTAAGTAGACCAGTGGAAGACTGATATGACCGACACTGGTGTAAACTAATTAGGGCAGAGAGAAGGACAATTTCAGAAACATATCACTAAATCTAGTTAACGGGTCGGATTTGTATAGTTTGTCTTTGTCGCTTCTGATTAGATCCTATTGAAGAGAGAAAAGGAAAGAAAGGTTGAAAAAGTGTGCAGACAGGAAAGGAAAGGAAAGAAGTGTAGACTAGGATCCTAAGCTCAAAAGCAAACACTCCACGTGGCAGTATCCTGTATTTTTTTACTTTGTGTCAGCTACAGCTAGTGGTGATCTTCATCTGGCGTTTAGGCTGATTACATCATTAGAATGTAAGGTTTAATCTGCCCCTTTGTCTAGGATTAAGATATGATTCTCCCCTTTGGCACAACGATCGATGTTATGCTAATATGTCTTTTTGAATTATGTTATGCTATTTTCTCCACATAAAAACTGTCTTAAGATAACTCTACTAATTAGCATAGCGGATAAAATGCATAAAAAGAGTGTTATATAAAATTGCTATACTTATAAAATGTCGCATGTCTCACATTTTTTGTCAACAAAGATGCATTGGAGATAGTGTATTGAAAAGGGTCCGGGTCGGATCGGTCCGGTCCAAACCCGCCTGGTCCACGGGTTGACCCGGGCACGGGTTAGCCCGGGTCAACGGGTTGAGTCGGGTAGGGGTAACCGGGTTTCTTTTTAGTCGGCCAACCCTTACCCGGTCTAAACCCGGTGGGTTAGGTCGGGGCGGTTCGGGTTGGCGGTCCGGTCCGGTCCGGGCGTTTTTTTTTTTTTGTTTTGGCTTTTTTTTTTGTTTGAGGGCGCAAGGCAACAAGCAACACAACTACACAAGGCAGCAAAGCCACAGGGATCCAATTTTGGAAAAAAAAATATAACTTTAATTTTAAAAATTTTATTTTAAAAATCTATTTTCAAATTTTGGCCGGGTTACTCGGGTTTGGGTCGGGTTGGCTCGGGTCCCGCCGGGTTTCCGGCGGGTTCGGTCGGGTTTGGGTGGGGTTAGGTCGGGTTCAGTCGGGTTCGCCCGGGTTAGACCCGGATCCCGGAATTTTGGGTCGGGTTAGGGTAGGCGGGTTGAAACGGTGGGGGTATGGTCGGGTTTCACCCAGAAAATTGCATCCGACCCATTTCAAACCCAACCCAACCCTTTAAGTCGGTTCGGATCGGATTCAAGGTCGGGTCCGGGTCGGTCCGGATCCGGGTCCCGGGTTTCCTTAGTCCGGGTCAACCTGAGCAGGTAAAATCAATACACTAATTGGAGACAATTCAGCAATGCTATTTTGCAGCCCCTAACAAATTAATTCCTTAATAAAATGATGGTTTTCTAATAGGGTCCAAAGGATAAAACAGAGATTTTCATAGGATGTAAGAACTGACTATTAGTTAACTTTATCTTCTCTGAAACTGCTTTGAAATGCGTATGCGTTTTAATTTTTTTTATAGTTCTTAATTCTATTAATTAACGGTCACATTAATTCACATGCGAAACTTTGCACTTCCCTCCAAAAATATATGAAATGGGAACCAATTTAGGTCCGATGCTCATTGGACTCAAGGTGAATTCGATGAGTTTGATGACCGTTCTATATGCTTTAAGATTCGCATCAGCAACGTTTGCGTCTGCTTTAAAATCGTGTGCACGAATCTTAAAGTGAATTGGACGGTCCTGAAACCCATCGGACCCAAATTTCCAAGCTATTCTCTATGAAAATGATTTTGGTGCAATTCGCTATCCAAGAAAAGAAAAATTCTCAGAAGTAATATTAATAAAATCATGAGCAAAAATAGAGCATTATGTCACCAAATAATTGTTTTTATAGGAAAGATTCTATATCTAATATTTAATACTAGGTTGAATTGAGTTAGAATGTACTGCTGGTTTTGTGCTCCAATTATACTTTTACATTCTTATCTTTGTTTTCAAAGTCTGAATAGTCGATTCAAACCGCTCAACATGATCTTCATATTAAAATGTACTTGGAGACCAAATTTTATATTTTAAATTTTTTACTATTTTTTAGATATGTACAAAATCACTATTTCAGACCATTCTTAACGATAAAAAACAATTTATTTTGTACCTATTTAGAAAAAAGTAAAAAAAATTCAAAAAATATAAAATTTGATTTCCATACACATTTTAATATGAAAGCTCATAATTGGAGCATAAAACTAATGGTGTATTTTAATCTTTCTCTACTTTGATTTTAGATAGATGAATAATTATTGACCCAAAAAATATCAGATCTGAAGCAAACCCAGAGATGCAACACCTTTTACAGAGTAGAAGCACTTGAGAGTGAAGCATTAGAAGTTGGTATAAAATAAAAATAAAAAAGATGAGAAGATGGTGTCAGTGAATATTAAATAGACGGAGAAGGGGAGAAGTGAGGAAAATTTTTATTGGTAGTAATTAATAGGAAAGAAGAGAGACAAATGGTAAGATTACAATAATATTTATATTGGTAGTAAGATCGGTAGAATTTCTACCGATCTTAATTTTTTTTTAATCTGATGTATAGATGGAGATAATTCTTATATTTGATTTCTAGTTAAATATGAAAAAAATTTAAAAAATAGATGGAATGTTTTGATATATCTAAATTTTAAGATACTTTATTTATTTTTATAAAAAAATATTTGACTAAAAAATTAAAAAAAAAACAAACTAGTTTAGATCGGTAGAAATTATACCGATCATACTATCAATATAAATATTACTGTAATCTTATCATTTATCTCTCTTCTTTTCTATTAATTACTGCTAATAAAAAATTTCCGAGAAGTGAGGTGAAAAAGCAGATTCACATCACGCGGTTAGTTTCACTTTTTATGAAGGTAGGAAACTAGGAATGGGGATGAATGATATCATGCGAGGCAAAAGAAAATTGAAACAGATCAAGGGAAGTGATGAGTAGCAGCAGCATAGTGTAAGTCTAAAGCAAGAACACTTGCGCTTTTGCTTTTCTAGGGTTCTGTGTCATTAGAGCTATACAAGGGAATGTGAAATTATTGCTTCTCCCGGAATACAACGGGAGAATTTTATGTGTGTATATATATTTTTTAAATTATGTATACAATGGAATATGAAATTATTGCTTGCCAGAATACGATGGGAGAATTTTATGTATATTAAAAAAATTAAAATTATGTAATTTTTCATCTAAAATTTATAATAATATATATTGTTTAAGTTTCAAAAACTCGCAATTTATTAAACTTATTGTCTTTTCTATAAAATTGAAATGCCTATGTAGTTTCTGCACAGCTTGTTCCAAGTCAGAATAAAGGAGGAGGGTCGTGATAGGTGTGACGAGTCAACGATAGACCAATAGTTGAAAAACAGCCATTCTCTCATGAAATGAAACCCATAAATATTGTCTTTTCTATAAAAATTATTTTAAATAAATAAAGTTCTTATTTATTTATTTTATTAAAAAAATAAAAACATGTAGTCAGTGTAAGAAAATATGTTCAGCCTTCTAATCGATCAGTTTTTAAAGACATAATTTTAAGGTGATATACATGATGCACATAAATATTATGTGAAGGTTTTTTTTAAGAAGAATGCTAGTCTTATGAATATTTTGGAGATGCATCTAAATATATTATCAAAAGAATTCATAAAAAATGCAAATCAAATATATGTCGCATTTTTTTCCTTACAATAACTACAAAAAGGCAAATTTTCTTTCTAAATTTGACAAAATCAATATTTTATCTCATTTTAGGTTGTTGTTGTTGTTGTTACTCTGCTGTCTGGAAATAGCACTGTTATCATTTATAATATTATGAAAACTAGTAACCTACTTCACGAGTGATACATTTAATATATGTCAAGTTTATAAATTTTTGACTTAATTTAATATAAAGTCAAGCGGTGAAAACAATGTTTGCACTTTACTGTCTAGATAAGTTTGTCAACATTTGATAATGTTGCAGACAATGAACACATACTAGGCAACACCTGATATGGACACAAGAACTTGAAGGAGGTGTTGAAGGCGTGAAGGGGGGCATAATTAGTGCATGGACATGGCACTGATGGCAGTACAGCACCAGGAACAGGAAGAGAGGTGTCAAAGACTCAAAGTGTCAATGGCAGGGACCTGGCTGAGTTGGTAAATTGTGGGGGCCACTGACTTTTATACGGTTTAAAAAACATCACCATCCACAAATGTTTTACCTCAGTAAAAGCTAAGAGGATCATGTACCCATTTTTATGACATTAAAAAAATAAATTAATTGATTTTATAAGTATAACATGTACATGTTTGATTTTTAAAATTAGTACAAATGATGGTGTCTAATTAATTGTAAGTTAAAAGGTGTGAAAAATATTAAGCGGGACGAAAGAAATCTTTTTTCAGTATTGAACTCCATCTCTTTCTTTCATAAAATGTCATTAATTAAATAGATAAAGGAATATTCAAACATATATTTATACTTAAACAGTATAAATATACTCTTAATTATGTGACGGGACCAATAGTAAATATAAGAAAATAAAAATTAAACACTGTACTTTATGCTTAAAATAATGTTTTACCTTCATAAATTTCATCATTTTGACAATTTGAATTTTTTTTTTTCAGAAAATTTCATTTTTTATGTAATTGAAAATTAATAGTTATACACTTTAATGAACCTTCTAATATATTGAATTTTGATTCTAATAAATTCAGTGTCAATTCTAATTTTCTTAATTATAGCATCTTTAGATTAATTATTTTTAATTTTTATAAATACTATTAGTTTATTAAAACAAAAAGGACAACTTTAATTTGAAGTAATTTCCCATCATAATTCATACATTACATCCAAACAATTATTTTTCAAGTTTTTCCATATATTATTTTACTCCTGAGATTCCACAAATCAAAATATAGAATTCCGTAATTGAAATTTTTTATTCTATATAATCTCATTACTAAATACATGTCCTTAGTTGTACGATTTTAGATCTCAAGGATTTAAATGTTGTCAGGGAGGTCAATTTGGGTCCAATGCCCATCGGACTCAAAGTGAGTTCGATGGGTTCGACGACCGTCCGATCTGATTCAAGATTCGCGCCCGCAACTTTCGCGTCTGCTTTAAAATTTGTGCGCATGAATCTTAAAGCAGATTGGACGGTCCTGAAACCCATCGGACCCAACCTGCTCTTGTTGTCAGGGGAGTCCGGGCCAATCCGGCTCGAGGTGAAATGTACGGGATCCTTTATATTTTGTATTCATGTCAAAGCATATGGAAGTGTCCATATCAAACTCAAAATTTGGATTAACTTAGGTGATATCTGATATGTATTCCTATTTGGGAAATGTTTCTCGTTGGGATGATATGTTTCATTAGAAATTACTTCTCTACCCTTCTATTTATGAGGAAGGATGAATGTATGATCGTCTTACTAAATAAAAATATTGGCTGGAATATGGGTTTAACTACCTTGAACCTTTAATCAAACGCTTCGATTAAAACACTAGTCATATGTTTTGTACAATCAATCATATCAATGTCAATGCAGTACATTACTTGTCCTGACTACCATTCAGCACAGTCAAACAAATGCCTAGTGCCAAAGGCTTTTCAAGAATCCATATATCCTCTGAGTGAGGTAACATAAAATTTATGTTTAGATTTGGACCGTTCAATTAAAATCAGCACGAATATTAAAGGAAAATGTGCATTCCACACATGCTGACACGCCTAGGGCTTTCAGTGATCATAGTCAAAGCAGAAATCGGCAAACTGAACCAGAAATTGAAGGCTCTGGAAGAGAATCGGCAGTCAGTGATCATAGTCACAGTAACTTAAAGAGCCCTGCATTTAAGTGTTTGGCATCCAGTGTATACCAGTTAAACCGGAAGAAATAATGGCCATTTAATGTCTGGATTCTTCTGTTTCAGGGGGGGAAGTACGAAAAAAAAAACGCATTGCAATCGTGTCCAGTGTAATGATTGCTTAAATTACGGCATTTTCCATTGATGAATGATTGTTTATAATTTTTACTGAGGACAATAAATCGAGTTGTAGTAATATTATTGTTGAAGAAAATACAAAGAATCCAATAAATGTACCTGTTCTATTTACCGCATCATAAACAGCATTTATCAGAAAGGAACAGCGAACCTAAATTACACCACCTCTAATTTCCCATGCGCTCCATACTAAAATATTTCCATAATCCATCAAGCAAAACTACGTTCTTACGTTCTTTCAGATCTTTTTAGCCCAGTAAAAAAGAAAAAAGAAAAAAGAAAAAAACTAAAAAGAAATGACAGAAAAGACAGTATAAGCACCCATTCACCCAACAAGCAGCATATACAACGCATAATCCCAGCTCAATTCCCCCATTTCCCTCTACTTTTAAAAATAAAATTTGGAGCTAAATTTGATATTGCTCATCTCTCTACAGGCTTGTATAAAACCACGGTAACATATTTGGACTGGAACCTGTGAGTTAGACCAAGGGCAACAAGCGGCTGTGCAACTAAGCCTCTCTCAATGAACAGGTGGTTGAGTACTATGTGCTGAGGCCTGGGGAAGTCTTCTTCATCCGAGTTGTGGGACCCCAAGAAGCCGTTTGGAAGCTGAGGTGGCACTATTGGAGGGTCTTTTGACATCTCTTTGTCGTCAGGCATGACCCACCCATAGCTGCCAGGTGGTGACGAGGGCGGATCAAATTCTGAGACGCCTTCTGTGTTTTCAGGCACATAATCCTGCATAATAAAGAAGTGTTTGGTAAATTTACACAAAATAACCTGAAAATTCTACTTCAGCTCTTAAATGTTTTAGTCATTGTATGTGCACATGTATTTACATGTATTTGTGTGTGAGTGCTTGCGCTTTTATTTGTTTTTCCAAATGTCCTGCAGCTAAGTCTTAGGACTATTTATAACCTTGTGATACCATTTGGATAACCTTTAGAGATGTATTGGGGCTATTTTATGGTAACTTATAAAAAATGGCATAATGATCATTTTCTCTGTATAATTAAGTTAGCAGTATATGGCAGTTGCATTAAGAAAATTAGGCTCGCATATCTATTCCCTGTAGCGTGGCCCTATTTGACAGCACAGTATTGGTTTGAGATATGAAATTTCAAAGAAGTTTCAAATTAATGTATAATGAATTCTATTAATATATTAAGAAAACCCTGATTCAGCCACACAACACCAACAGAAATCAATTAAACTTTATCCAAGAAAGAATCCATATTCCCAATGCACCTAGGATGATTCTGCAATTTGATCATGCCTGAGTTGTACAAATACACCCACACCTAACAAGGAACATAAAGAGAAACGAAAAATGCTTACATGGACATCAAGAAGATTGACAACATGGCCCGATTCGTCAGTAATGTTAGGTAGGTCAGATATACACCTCCTCTCTCCGTCAACAACGTACCTGTACCGGTACACGCCTGATGGGAGGGCCAACAGTATTGAAAAGTCCTTACCAGACTTCTGCAATGATTTCCTGTTGCATGAATGTTTATCCTGTAAGATAAATTTAACAGATGTGTCTTTTGCAGTACATTTCTGGTCTTTGATAGAATACCTGACAATTTTTTGGGTTTTTTTTAAATTAAATAAAATGCCAGGGAAAGATGATTTAAATGATATTTATCAAGCTCATCAAAAGTAACCTTCTGTCAAACGTTGATAAATTTACTCCCATCATTGAACAAAAATCAGTTGGAAGCTACCTGGTGTGGGCTGTCAAGCTTGCATAAATTCAATAATTTTTTAATGGTCTGTTTGTTTTATTCAGGATGTTCAAATGGTCAAATGAGCTTAGGGATGTTCAAATGGGATGTTCAGTTAAAACAGAATCAAATAGTCAAACCAAAATTTTATTCGGTTTCTAAAAAATCTAACCGAACCAACCGACTTAAACTTGTCAACCGAATAACAACCAAACCAAAAAAACCGAAGTAAATTTCGGTTTGTTTGGTTGAACCGAAATAAGGGAGATTAATTTTCAAAAGGTCAAAACTCAATACATACACATATACATTTAATAATCATAGAAATAAATATCAAGTAAATTTTTGTTTGTTTGGTAGAATCGAAATAAGAAAGATTAAACCGAACTAAATATAAAAAACCAAAGTAATTAAAAAATTCAACTGAACTGAACCATTTAAACGAAATTCTGAATCATTTAATCCAACATTTGTCAGTTTGGCTGAAAACCAAACAAACCGGATCCAATGAACACCCCTTGTAATAATAAGTCATTCTTTGTATGACTTCACTATGATTTACGGCTCAGTCTTGCTATTAAATAAAAAAATAGAGAGCAGCATTCAACAATGGAAAAATCCTAAAACAAAGTAAGTAACCAAATTGACTAACTCCACAACTAAACAATTCACAAATCCAGCTAACACCAATTAAAGCACAATATCCTCAAACAAAAGGAAGAAGAAATGAAGTACCTAGTTTTCCAATGGTCCCATGAGCCTTCAACAGAGACATTCTTTCCTCCAAAGGTCCATACCAATAAAACCGGTATTTCTTTTTCATGTGGGTAGTCAAAAATTTCATCTTGATCCTCTTTCATCAGTACTTGGTTGAAAATGGGGTCCGCCGGCTTCAGCAAAGGCGATACAGGTGTCTGAAATTTTTTTTTTGAGTCAATGTGATTTTCCTTCAGAACAATGGTAAATTGTCTTCATTTCCAATTAAAATCCAGCATTAGCTAAAAAAAATGTCTCCACTTGCTTGTTGACTTCAGCTAAATATGAATTATAAACATACGAAACTTAACAAAAGGGCCAAACTTGTCCCCATGTAACAGAATATTCCCTTGTTACCACATGAATCTAACTTTTGGGTGAGTGAGGCTATGCTACTATGCATAGCGCATATTGGCCTGTACTATTGTCTATTGATCAATATCTCCATTTTCAAAGTTCACACAGTTGATCTGAACAACATTCAACAACATTCAACATGATCTAAAATATACTTGCGGACTAAATTTTACATTTATTAGAATTTTTTTACTATTTTTTTAGTATTATTACTATTATTATTGGTACCATTATTACTATTAGTATTACTACTTTCTATTAGTATTGTTGTTATTATTATTATTATTATTATTACTATTATTATTACTACTACTGTCTACTTGGTTTTGTGACTCCGGTTAGGTTTCATTTCTAGCCTACCCCAACTTGTTTGGGACTAAAGGCTTAGTTGTTGTTGTAGAAAATCACTTGATCTATAGATTCTACACCATTCAAAAATAATGATTTTCTACCTATCTAAAAAGATAGTAAAAAAAGTACAAAAAATGTAAAATCAGCAAGTACATTTTCATATGGAGATCATGTTTAACGTTTCAGATCGACGGTCTAGACTTTAAAAATGAAGATATTAATCCATAGTACAGCCAATATGCGCTATGCATAGTACCATAGCCTCACTCCTGTTGGGTACAGATAGGAAAATATACCAAACAGTTTGGTTGTCACATATAAATTTGAATGTTCAGTATAATGTTCTAAAAACTATTAGTTTTATTTGAATAAAGGCAAGACCAACAGGAAAACAAAGAAAATTATGCTTAATATGAATATTACTTTAACCAAAAAGAATGAAGAAATAAAAGTCAAAAACATTTGAGCAACCCACTGGTGCAGTAATAAAGTACTAACAAAAAATTAGGTACCAAAGTATAATACATCATTGATAGATATACTAAGCTAACAACCAGTAACAGTTGGCTGTTGGTACATGTACCATTTATAGAAACCTTTATAGACAACTTATATAAAGAACTTCTGTAGAATACAAGCAAGTGCCTCTCTGACTGTGACATTTAACTGATTTTATTACAAATGATGCAATTTGGTATTAAAGATGCAAGTAAATCAATATGATAAAAATAAAATACCCAACAGTTGCATATTTCAATCACAGATCATGCAAATTTGGTTCTGGTTATTGGTAATCTATCATTCTCTCACTTTATAAAAGCAACAGACAACCAACATAAATGGCAACCAACCCTTCTTGGAACAGTTTTTCGAATGAAAAAAAAAAAAAAAAGCATTCTAAATTAAATCATCCAAATTCATCACCAAAATATGTAAACAGATGATACTTACATTAGGTTATGCAACAAATACTGCTTTTAATTATAAGAGATGAATTAATTTATACTGCAGCTATATGATTGTCAGAAGAAAAAGCTGATGAGTATCCAGGAAAACATGCATCTCTGGCTAACTTGATTCTTTAGTACTTTACCTCAAACCCAATATCCAATTTCCTTTCTGTGGGGAACTTTTAACTTTTATTTGTAACATATAATTTAAAAGAATCAAAGTTAGGATAACTTAAATTAATTTATTCATGAAACCAACTCCAGCTATTCAAAACAAATAAGCTTTGAAACTTTAAAAGGGACAATAGAAATACTTGCTGTTCTTATCAAAGATGGACATCCTGACCTACATAATTTACAAGTTTAATTCAAGTTTTGACTTCTTTGATAGAAACAAAAATGATTTAAAATTCATTTCTTTTGAAACTTTAAAGTGGATTTGAAGCAATTTTTCCAGTTGCTTTCCTTCAACAAAATTCTGAAACAGTCCACTCTAACTAAACTGAACCTTAATTCAAGATCAACTAGGTCAAGGATGCACATTTCTCCAAACATAATTTCCTCATGAGACGTTGATTGAAATCTAATTACTTTCTAACTACATCAAAAGTCGAACCATTGGATAGTTTCAGAACAGCATTTCAAAACCTTTATTATATAATTCAGGTCAAATTAATTATCTTTTTCTAAACAGTAAGTCTGAAAAACAATAACAATGTGTTAGCTAACAATTGACACATATGGATCCACAAATTTAATCTCTCCAATGTTCTTGTACCCGGAGTGCAGATTTCCTTGTATGATCTCCTTTCATATTAAAAAGAAATAGGATCAAGTCAAATGAATAAAAAGTTCGGGACCAAAAACAAATAAATTGCATTCCACTGGATCAATCAATCAAGTCAAAACCTCAATAACACCTCAATTTTCCATCAAAACCCAAAAGATCAAAACCAATGCAATACAGAGAGTAACTAAACCAACAAAAATATACCTGTGGCACAAACATGCGAGGAGATCGGGATTGACCAGGGATGGCCGGCGGCGAGCCACCTGAGCGGGTGCGGCTCACGTGACCTGGCAGAGGCGGAGCAAAGCCACGCTGGGATGACGTCACTGACCCCTCATCCTCGTCCAGTTCGCTCTCGTCCAGTTCTCCATTCTCGTCAGGCTCATCCTTGCCGCTCACGTTCCCCATTATGACCTTTACTCAAATGCCCTTTGATCGAGGATTATTTACACAAAACTGACACTCGGAGAGAAGAAAGAGAGGACTCAGAGGAGTTTGGCAGAGTTCTGGGAGTGAATAAAGCTCGGTTCTTAAGTTATTTACGAACAGTGCCACTGGTGTATCGCCGGAGCGCGAATTTGTTGGCGAGGGGAGCGGAGAGATTTGTCTCCGGAGAGAGAGAGAGAGAGAGCATAGGAGAAAATTTCGCTTGCACTTGGACCAAATAAAATAATGCTCGTGTGAAACTGTGAATGCTTCTATGAACAACGGGACCCATCTAGGCAATAATTATTAATTTATTACGGTACGTGGGACCCACAATTTGTTGAATTGGTTGCTGACTTGCTGAAACACGGAGAAGATAATCTGCGCCGAGCGCAAGGAAAAGCAGGGGATAGACATGTTGACGTGGCGAACAGTCATGAGATTCTTCAGTAGAGGATATCCCTGATTTACTGCCTAGTCTAGGAATTTTGTGTCTCGGCTGATCTCTTAACCCTGTGGACCCCATAATTCTGTGTTAATATTTGATTTGTCGTGTAAGAGGTTAGTGGAAAGCTTGGTCTATATGAAAATAGAACTGAAGATCTTGGGACCGGGTCGTAGCTCGCACGTTAAAAATGAGAGATGGAATCATGATGAGAGAATTATAATTGGATCGGGCGATATTCTTTCTACGATTCAGATCCGATTTCTATGTCGTTTTTTTGAAATCTTTGGCTGTCAAGTATAAATAAGAGTTTTTATGTCAAAAGTTGCGTTACAATTTTATTTCTTTATTTATATTTTAAATAATATAAATAATATAAATATAACTAAATAAATAAAACCTGAAATCGTCAAAAAATCGTCTTTTTGTTCTTCCACTTCTTCCTCTCTCTCTTTCAGCTAAGTTAGAATGAATTGTGAGTGGGCATGAGAGAAAACTAACTTTTATAGAAGTTTGTATAGCAGAACGTCCAATTATGGAGCAGTTTGGTACAGGCAGTAGACCGCCCCATGATGGGGCGTTTGGTACAAGAAGCAGACCGCTCAACGTGGGGTGGTTAGGGCCTTTATAAAAAAAATCCAGTCTGGAGGGCAAATTTACTATTTTTTTTAGGATATTAATAAAAATTTTGAGGTATTTAAGAACGAAACGTATATTAAAACAAAAAGTTAAGGCAGTGAAGGCAGGTGAAGAAGTCACTTCCTCTACACCTTAATTTGGAGGTGAGAATTAGTGAGAAAAATTGTTCAAATTATATGGTGATTTCACCTCCACTCCCTTCCACTTCTATCCACTCTCCGTCTGATTGCGGGGTGGTAATGGAGCACACAGCGAATATGATCAAGTCGGTCTCCCCTCTGCTTCCCCTCATGTCACCCCTTTTCGAGTTAGAGCACTAGCTAGCTACTCGGAGGGAGAACGGAGTAGGTCCGATGCCCATCGGACCTACTTTTAGGTTCAACGAGCACAATGACCATCCGATCTAATTTAAGATTTGTGCGCACGAACATTGAAATAAAAATGCACGAATTTTAAAGCATTCCGCACGAACTTAAAGCAAATCGACGGTGATTAAACCCATCAAACCAGAGTAGGTCAGATGTCCATCGGACCTACTCTCAAGTGACTCGGAGGACAATGAACATATAAGTCACGAAGCATTGAGATAGTAACATGACCCTGATGATCGTGGTGCAATTTTTGAAAGATTATTGTAGGAAGTTATACTTTCGCAGAATATTTGAGAGGAATAAAATTATAACAGTACAAATCATTTTCACGTGACTACTGAATTTTACATGTTTGTGTTAAAAATAATTTTCATGTGCTTACAAGCAGGTTCAACTTCAATATTATTATAAGACAATGATATAAGATGTTGAAATGCTTATTCGAAGATGAAATATGCTCCTAGTAATAGTCTTATTAATTGAATTGAGTTCTAGCATTAATGAACGGAAAGGCACAAAACTATAGCTAATTAAATTTAACACCGAAAGACCATACTTCCGGGCGTGCAAAACCATGTGAATTTTAGTCCAAAGCATATATAACTCTTGCAAATCAGTTTGCTTGGTTGTTAAATTTAACACCGACAATCCAGAAGTCCTATAATTAATTAAATTTTTGCATGAAAAGTTCAAACTGTTTTGCCAAATAAAGAATTCTAAGACGGGGTCGGATCTGTGATTCTGTGCTTATTATAATAAAAATTGGAGATGCGTTTTGTATTGTTGGTGTGATACCTAATTAAGACGGGCCGGGCCGAGTCTGGTCTATGATTTAAGGTCGTGTTAGTTAATTGGGCTCATGGGCTGTTTCCGCATTTTAATTGGAAAGAAGAGAAAAAAAATAATCAAAAGAAAGAAACGCTAGAAGGAGGGCTTGAACCTCCGACCTTGTGGTTAACAGCCACACGCTCTAACCAACTGAGCTATTCCAGCTTTTGTTAACATGTAATCAAACTATCTTTTTAAATTGGGAAAATCTCCACTGTACCCATCTAAACTTTTGAAATAGCCAATTTCTCCATGAAAATTTAACTTTGTTTCTCTTATCCCCTTTTAATTATTTAACATTTTATTTAACTGTTTTAAAAGCTGAACTGACCATTATGCCCCTCTAATTGTAAATGGACATGTCCATTAATGTTTTAAACAGGTTCGAATTTACAAGTGGATTGAAGAAGAAAAGGAAAGACCCTTTGTCTTCGCGCCTAATATTTTCTTCTGTCTATCATAATCTTCCCTTCTTTTCTTCTTCGCTAGAAAATCTAATTTTGAGGATTTAGTTAAAATAGGTGAAATGGTGACATTTCTCATTTGACTATTTAGTTGAAATCAGTGAATTGGTGTCCGACTTTCCAACTAAGTTGAGCCTGAAATTTTTAATTTGGAGGTTAGTTCTTTTGTTACTAGTAATTCAAATAATTTCAGCGATGCTTAAATGAATATCTGGTGACCTTTCTTATTATCAGCGAATATTACAGGCTAGGATATGAGAAAACACATAGTACAAGCGCATATGTACTATGATAGCACAAGCGCATCAGCTAATTAATGCACTGGAACTGAGCAACCCATAGTAACTCTGGATATATTTGTAATTAGTAGTGAAAACCAGGATTAGTTAGATTGGAATTAGTTGTAGTTGCTGTCTATATAGACTGCACTGTACCTGACATTTAGAATAGAATGAAATCATTTTAGCAAATCAATTTTTCTATTGTATCTCTACTATCAAATCCTTTACTCATGCTTCTTTTTTTTTACTTAATTTATGTATTAAATGAGAAAATGAGAAATTTCTCTTTTAAGTGATGCTCAAATGCATACCTGGTGATCTGGCCATGATTCTTTCTCATATCAAAATTTCTCATTAAAGAACTAAATTCTCTTTTCTTTTAACTGATAATGTGGAATGTTGAATTGAGCACCTTCACTTGTGTAAATATTTGAAAAGTCTTACTGACTTCCTAAGGGCTGGTAACTGGTACAGTCTGAACCAGAAAAAAAATCAGCTATTAGTAATATTTTGACGACAAGGATGAAATTGTAAAATATTATACTGTCACATCAATGGAGCTTTCACATGAATGCTTAATTATTGGATTAGTCATAGGTGTTTCTTATATTAAGTGCATCAATTTATGTATTTGGTCACAGTTTTAGTTGTAGCTTTATTATTAATTGTATCTTTAATTATGTATTTATATTGTAAATCCTACATTAAGTGCATCAATTATGATGTAAGTCCTAATTATTGGAGTAGTCATATGTGTTTTTTACATTAAGTGCATCAATTTATGTATTTAAAAGTTATGGGACTTGTGGAAAAATGAAAGAATCTTGTGACAATATCTTTAACTTTGGATATTCTCTTTAAGTTCAATGTTGATGCATTCTTGAGCATTTTCTTTGAATGCTAACTTATTTTTTATGCTCATGTCAAGTTCAATGTTATGCCCCTTTTTAACTATTGTACCAGTTGGTACCAACTCTTTTGTACCTAGTGGTATGAAGAAAGTCTGAAGATCTGTTTGTAAAATTTCATAATTTAAATTACGTAGTATGTAAGGATCTTGATGGATTCGAACCATCATCCCCCTGAAGATTCAGGGACTCTGTCCAAATGTTTGAGCTAAAGATCCATTTCAATGTCATGACTTGAGCTAAAGAGCACACAAAATGGAAATAAAATTTGCATAATTGACTAATTACATCATGTTCCATAAATAGCAAAAATCTTTATGTATTATTCCCATACAAAAGTCTTCTAACCAAGAACTTCTATTTATTGAGCGACGATTTTATAACGAGCTGCTCGATTATAAAATGAACTATAGTAAAAATGCTCAAATAAGTTATGTGCTGATAAGAGAAATACACAAATTAATGGGGGAGTAACTAATAAACCTGACACAGAAGAGAGCAAGTCAAATCTACCACAAGTCCTACAATGCTTTCACTAAACCTCTGATTTTGTATGGATTTCTCCAATTTTTCATATGCCTAGCATACCAACCAGCAACTAGCTGTCTCTTCTACCTGTACCTTCTGGAATCCAGTGGAACCTATGTTGCATGGATACGGGTACGGGTATCGTATCGGATACGATACGGATACGGCGATATGGCAATTTTCAAAAATGAAGGATACGATACGGCTATTATATATATTATTTTTATTATTTTAATTATATTATTAATTCAATACTTGTATTACAATAAGTAAAAAAATTACACTTATTTATTAATTCAACACTTGTATATATATCAAATTTTTTACTTGTAATTTACAAGTAACAAAAAAATTGATAATTTTGCCATGGTATATGTATACACTACTCACATCACCCAAATTTATAATTCATCTAAAAAATACATAACATCCATAACATACATAAAATTAGATCCATAATACCAAACATCATAAAATTAGATCTATAATACCAAAAAACATAAAATTAGATCCATAATATCCATAACATACATAACATCCATTACATATTCAAATCAAATAGACTAAACACTAGTAATCTTAATTATAAAATTCAAAGTTCATAAAATCAAACTAAGTTCATACTTCATAACAAAAAGCTAATTAAAAGATCCAACAAAACAAGTGAGCCTAAATCTCCAAAACAAGTTGATACTTCATCTCAAATATTACACATCATCTCCAAACATAATTGGTGAAGCATTTCTACAGAAAGCTTAATTTGATTGGCGCTGCATTTAATTAGTCAAGCATACTGATGGACACCTTAAATGGAAAAATGCATTTAGAATTTGTAAAAAGTGGTCATCATGTTTTGTAGGTACAAATATGTTTCATACCTGAATTTCAATGAGAACATTTGAATAAGAGTACGTACGTAGGCAAAGGCTATGTCTCCTAGAGATTGAAATGTTCTCCAAATCTTCTCAGTCGCAGTTACATGCATCGACTCCAATTGTGACTCCTGTAAGTGTGGTCCTGGCATGGACCCCTCCTATTATTTTAAAAGAATTTGTTAGGAAGCATCAAATGGAAAATGACAATTAAATGCTCTACAAAGAAACCTGACATATATGTTTACCATGTATATTAAAAGAATTGTGTTAATTGTCAAGTATTTATTCCTTTTCTTTCGGAGCTCTAAAGTTAAATATCAGTTCCTAAATAAAAAAAATTCCTTTTCAGATCATAGCTAATCAGTTTGTTTTTAACATATTAATTCCTTTTCAGATCACAGCTAAAGTTATGCATGTGATTGCTTTAAAATTTGCCAGATTAAACTTTTTGTTACCATGCTAAACCATTTAAGCAAGTTGGCTTAATTGAAATAACTAGAACTAATTGTTAATAGCAGTATAATAATTTTTGCTGTATACCATGCTAAACCATAGTCACAAAACCATATACTATGTTAATAGCAGTATAATAATTTTTTTTACTTGCAACCAGGAAGACGTTTCACCACCTGTTGCTTGAATTTATCATCTCCTCCCCTATTGATAAAAAAAGAAGCATCAATTTCGTTCTATTATGCATTTTATTACCTCTGATCACATGTGCAAATATCCAACTAATTTGGAATAACTAGAAGTCTAGAACTAATTGTAGTTACATAGCCAGAGCTAAATTGGAATAACTAGAACTAATTGTATTTGTTTTTCTCAAGACTTACAAGTTACAAGTAATTTGATTGTTACGGCGGAGACGGCGGAGAGAGCGGAGAGGCGAGCAGAGCGGAGTGGTTCGGAGCGGAGGCGGCGGAGAGAGCGGAGCAGAGAGGCGAGCGGAGAGCCGTCAGAGAGCCGAGCGGAAACCTAATTAGACGTATCCCGCCCGTATCTCGCTGAAACAGACGTATCCCTAAAAAATCAACGCGTATCGTGACCGTATCTACCTAATTAGGATACGCCACATACGCCAATACGCCAGCTGGCGTATTGGATACGTATCGGGGCCGTATCGGACGAGTATCGGTATCCGATACCGATACGGAGCCTATACTGAAGTATCCGTGCAACATAGAGTGGAACTCAATACAATCTGGACTTTTTTTAATAAATTATTGGACATGTACTTGCTTCAATGAGATGAAGGATGCCAATTGTTTTAGAATGAGCTGACACCTTATCCATTGATTTTCGCATTAAAACTCAATAGACTTAGAAATTGATCAGATCTCAAAATTTAATTTCGACAAATGTTTGGTCAGACCTTTGATTAGTTCAAACGAGATAAAATCACAAAACCTGGACAATAAAGATGCCGTGATCAAATTCAATCTCAAACGCTTTAGCTTTGAATTTTGTGGATTTTGCTGAGAGAGACACTCATGAGGGAGAACTATGGCTATACAAATTTCTCGTGCGATCTCCAGCAACATCTCGGTTTTGCTGAGAGAGTGACACACATGAGGGCCGGGAGAACTAGGGCTGAGAGAGACGAGCCTAATACATTGCTACGACGTGCAATGCGTTAGACGAGAAGAAGGAATAAATGGAAAAATATTTGGTCTGAAAAGGAGAAGGGAGGAAGAAACAACAAAAAAAAACCAATGGACACCTCAATTTAAAATTTAGGAGTATATTGGTCAGTTCAGTTTTTAAAATAATTAAATAAAAAGAAAAATAAATAAAAGGGAATAGAAGAAATGATTTAAATTTTCATGGAGAAATTGGATATTATGATATTTTGATGAGAAAATTGGCTATTTCAGAATTTTGAATGGGTACACTGGAAATGATTTATATCATCACCTCCCTCACGTGGAGCTTGCGCTCTCACAAAAGCGCCTTTGAACATGCAACAAATAAAAGATGTTGTTATGAATGGAAGCATGAATATTGTAAAGAAGCGATCAGATATGTTTCTTAATTTTCTCTGTGAACTTGCTAAAGAATACATATATATTCTAAAGGTAATTACAGGAAAATTTATATAACATGTCAAATACACAAGATGTATTATTACACATGCTTAATTTGATCCTCGATTAATATAATACATGTCAAATACACAAGATGTACAAATACAGATGCAATTGCATGCTTCTGTTCTTATAGAGCCTCATAGGAAACAAGACTACATCATATATATAAATATATAATTATACAGACATGGGTCTATAACCTAAGAGACTCACGGCATATCGACGATAAATCGCCAAACATATCATACTCATTCACAAAACCTTCGTAGAGATGACCTTCCAAAGATGCACTAAAATCAGGCCCACATGCCAGTCGACAAGTTTGATCAATAGAATTAGTCTCCATGTTGGTCGATCCATCCGCAATTCTTCCTGCTGTCAGAAACCCCGTCGCCTCTGCCACATCGACTATGTTTGATTGCCAACCGGTGAGTTGTTGTACGACCGCTCGAAATTCATCAGGGCTGGCTACAAACTTCATTGGGTTTGAGATGTATACTACTTTTAGAGGCTTTCTCTTGGTGTCTGTGGAGCGTTTTGTGTGTTTTTGCTGCATAATTGGTCTCTCCATGGATAAGATATATAGATAAGATGCTATATATATATGATCGACTTAATAATTCAATACTGCGAATAGTGTAAGAGGTAGATATAATAATTTGATCACTTTGTTTGAAATGGAGGTGTTGGTACTTGGGATTTGTGGGGGCCTTTGCTCCTTTTATAATAGAGTTTGGTTTCTTCTATGGAAATTAATTCAAAGATCTAGCTAGCTAGGTTCCCGGAACTGGGAACAGGATTTTTTTACTGGAAGTACAAGTTATTCCTCTACAATCCTTTAAACTCAAAGATATTCTACAATCCAACTCTTAGTCTGAGTGGATCCGTATCCTCCCAGGTACCTGACTCAGGCAAATTGACACGGACGGTCCAGATTAATTCTATCTGGGTCAAACTCAATCGAGTGCCTATGGAGACTGTAGAGGTCTGTTTTGAGATTCGTGTCATGTTAAAAGAACCATCCGATCATAATTTGCTTGAGTCAGGTAACCTGAGGTGATGTGAATTCTAGTCTGAGTCTCTGAGAAGGGAATTGGGGATATTTTTTTTTATGAACTCACATTGAGTGTCATGAAAAAGTATTGTTCATCAAGGAATTATGTGGTAACATTTTTTCTATTTAGGTATGAAAAATATAACAATTTATATTTTAGAACGTTAAATCATATTATATCATGCACCAAAAATCACTATAAAAATATATTTTAACAGTGAGATATTTAATGGATTTACCTTAATTTGTTCATGGAATACACAAAATTAGATTTTTGGTGTTAATAACTCATCCGTGAAGCTAGCCTTGCGTTAAGGAATAATAAAAATCGTATTAGATTTTACTAATAAAAATTGTAGAGTGTGAACCACATAAGATAATTAATTCACCTTCCCCAAGAGAAAGATAAGGCCTAATAAACCTTGGCAATGAAGCCAGTCAGATATTCAACCCACGTGATTTAATTAATCTCTCTTATCATTAAATGCAATTGTAATATAATATTATGTATCCACCGGTTTGTTTGTAAATCATATGGGCTATTAGATTACAATAAAAAGAAGAAATTATTTACTTACGTTGTATTACCATCTACAACCAATGATAATTAAAATACATAAATTCATGTATTCACAATAAGTTATCACATTATTCTATTTGTGTATATATTTAAGAATTAAGATTTTTGGGCAATTGAATTAAGTTTCATATTGTTTAGTAATTTGGTTAAAAATAATTACTACAAATTTCTCATGCGGAAGAAGTTTCAAACCCAAACTCAAAATAAATAAAAAAATTGTGGGTTTGTAAATATTGAAATGGAAAATAAACCACATATAATCCTTAATTCATAATGCACAGTAGATCAAATTTTGCTTGGAAAATAAGTAGGGGAAAATCTGCCACGTGGCACCATTCTCAGGCACGATGACGTATATGCGGAGCTCTACATGTACGTCATTATAGTGAGAAAAATGGCACGGCGGATCAGCCGGCTCTGTCACGGAATGGCACGAAAGGGCACAGCACGCAGTTACGTGCCTTGACTCGTGTGTTTTGTGCCGTAACCATTCGCGTGCCGTGTTCATTTTTTGAAACTTTAGCACGGCACGGCACGGCACCACATGTGAAAAATTTAGTCACAGCATGGCAAGACACGTAGTCACACGAGTCACGTGTAATTAGAACAATTAGATATTGATTTAATGGTGAATCTTGAATAAACTAACTTAAATTACGTTTAAATGGTCACGCGAGTCACATATGGTCACGGCACGTTTATGCACGACGTGACTCACGTGGCGTGACAATTCGCGTGTCGTGACCACCTCTTAACATTTTAATCACAGAACGACACGGCACGGCACGTGAAAAATTAACTTGGCCACAGAACGGCACAGCATGAAACATTACGTTTTTCCACTCTAATTCCCATCGTCATCATACAGTCGTTGGCTCCCTTTATGCCTCGGTCGGCTTAATTAGCCGCTAAGCCGTAGAGCAGCTAGATCGTTCGATTCGTAATCCAACGGTTGATCCTGAGGCCTGAAACAGACGTCCAAGGCTTTAATGAATATTTTATTTTAAGAATAGTTCAAAGGCAGTCGATTTTCAGCATTTAAATCCAAATTCAACCCTAGACAAAGTCAGACATTCTGATTTTTTACATATCACTTTTTGTGTTATATATTATGACAAATAACATTGCGACGAATTTAAACTATTTATTTGTTCTTCTTTACAAATAATATATATAAATAAAAATTTAGATTATTAATTCGCTTGGTCCAAAACAAAAGACAGAAATAAATTATACTAAAGTCCATCTATTGTAAGTATTATTTTTGGAGATAAAAAGCTGATAAGAGAATTGTGTGAATATCGTAATATTGAATGATAATTTTACAAGAGATTACAACACCTACTTATAGGTTCTTTTAGTGATACTAGTTGATATTACTTCCTAATCTTTTTTGCTAGATGCCTGACTAATTGCTCAATTACATGGATTTGTATAATTCTAAGTATGGTAATTTATAGCTTGGTACTCAATATAGCCGTTAGGCTTAATTGCTGGCGAGTTGTTAGTTATCTGTGCAAATAATCTCATCATGGTCTGGATTGATCGATGATGAATCTTCTCTGAGATCTTTTGATATCATAATATTTTCTTCAACACTCCCCATCAAGTTGGGTTCATATATGTTAATTGATCCCAACATGAAGAGGATATTTTCGAATGGACCTTTGTCTAGTGACTTAGTGAAGATATTTGCTAGTTGATCTTGACTTCTAACAAACGGTGTCTCGATTTGTCCGAATTAGACTTTCTCTCGTACAAAGTGACAATCCACTTCTATGTGTATTGTTCTTTCACAGAACACCGGGTTTGAGGCAATGTGTCTTGCTGCTTGATTGTCACAGTACATTTGCATTGGCTCGTTGCAAGGAATCTTCATGTCTTCAAGCACCTGCTTGATCCAAGTCAACTCGCTTGCAGTTGATGTCATATCCTTGTACTCTGCCTCTACGCTAGATCTTGCAACACCACTTTGCTTTTTATTTTTCCAAGTCCCAAGATTTCCATCTACAAATGTGCAATATCCTGCAGTCAATTTTCGATCATAGCTACTAGCCCAATCTGCATTAGAACAACAAACAATACTGTTAGTATTATTTTCTTCATCCATATGCCTTAACCTGGGGACCTTTTTAGGTACCTAAGTATTCTATCTATGGCCTCTAAATGAGTGGTCTTTAGTGCATGCATAAATTGGCTTACTAAACTAATGGCAAATGCAATATCAAGTCTAGTAACAATCAGGTAAATTAATTTGCCAACAAGTCCTTGATATTGTCCTACATCTTTTTATGGTTCACCATTTTCGATGTCAAGTTTTTTGTTGGATTCCATTAGGGTACTGGCGGGTTTTACACCTAGTTTACCTGTTTCTTTTAATAGGTCAAGAATATATTTTTTTTTGTGAGAGGAACAAACCTTTGCCTGAATGTGCTATTTCAATACCCAGAAAATATTTAAGTTTTCCTAAATCTTTAATGTCAAATTTATTTTTCAAGTAGTTTTTGACATTTTCCATGTCTTCCTTGTCATTTCTTGTAATAATGATATTATCCACATAGACAAGAACTATCATTGTTTTGTTGTTTGAATGTTTAATAAACATAGATGAATCTGCTGAATTTTTAATAAAGTTATGAAATAAGAGAGAGTGACAAGATTGTTGTCAATGTCATTCTTGTAATCTGGGGGTAATGACAAATAAACCTCTTCTTCTAGGGTACCTTGTAGGAATGTATTTTTGACATCCATCTGACACAAACTCCATCCTAAATTAACAACAACAGATAGTATAATTCTTACAGTATTCAAAGTCTCTTGGTAATCTAGACCATATGTCTGAGTGAAACCTTTTGCTACCAGTCAGTTCAGAAGTGCTACTTTATTTCCCTCTGTCCGGTTCACTTCCTTCTACCCCAAAACCCTTTCTCTCTTCTCTTTTTGATCCGCCCTCTCTGCCTCTCCTGTGATTATCGCCGCCTCTCTCCTCCTTTCTTCGGCCGGAGGTGCGGGCATAGTGAAAAATCAAAAGTTCGGGTTCGGTTCGGTTCGGTCAAAAATTTGTGATTCGGATATAATTAGGGAATGATTCGGTACAACAAGGAAGCAAAAAAAAACCCAAAAAAAAAGTAAATTTTTTTTTTTGCGTTTTTATCACGAATAATTCGTAATTCGCATTTTATTCGCGAATAAAACGTATTATATGTTTTTCTGCGTATTAAACGGAGTTCGGTGCGGTTATGTATAAAAAAACAAATTATACGTGAATTATACGCGTATAATTCGCGTATTATATCACTATGGGTGCGGGTAGAGGAACCAGCAACCATCTCGATTATGCCCCTCATTCTTGCAATTATCGCATCTAATTATTGTGGTTGCTCCCCGCTCCTCCCTCTTGGGGTTAGGGTTTCGGTTGTGCACTAAAAAGGCTTGGCCTTCCGATTTAGAGGTGATTTGAGAATTCATACAGTCTCTGCGGGTCTCTTCTCCCAGTATCATGTCTACTACACTCTTAAGGGTTGGCAGTTCTTTTGATAACAGAATTTGGGATCTAGCCGGTTTATAGCTTGGGTGAAGGTCAGAGAGAAATTTGAAGATTTGGTCTTGTTGTAAGGCTTCAGGTGAGTTGTTTGAGTGTAAAGTGCTAATTCATTCCACTTTTCTTTTAAGTCACCGAAATACTCGGTTACTATTTTGGTTCCTTGTTTTATTTGAGAAATTTCTTGTTTCAAGTAGAAAATGTATGAGAAATTTTGGTCTTGGCCATACATCTCTTTGGTTTCGTCCCAAATTTCTTTGGTTGAGTTAAAGTCTGGATACTTGGGGTTCTATTGAGTTTAGTAGCCATGTCATTACAGAGGTGACATTTTGTTGCCATTCGAGGTTTATTGGTTCTGTACTAGTTTTCGGATCAGTTTTACCAGTTTTTGGATCAGCCTTCTCTGTGTTGGTTTTTTGTTCTATTGATATCTCAGTTTTACCAGTGACATGGCTCAGTTTACCTTTGCTATGGAGAAAGAGATACACGGATCTGGTCCAAGATGGATAATTTGTACCGTTGAGCAGCGTGTTTGTGAGTCTCGACGTCTGTTGCATCTCTTCAATGTGAAAATGGTGCCCGCCGAAGACTTCTGCCATTGCTGGTGTCATGGTATACTTGCAACTTGTTTTGGTTGACAATTTTTGAATTTCTGAGGCTTTCAATTTTGCTCTGATACCATACTATTTTTTAAGATGAAAAATTGATAAGAGAATTGTGTGAATATCGTAATATTGAATGATAATTTTACAAGAGATTACAGCACCTACTTATAGGCTCTCTTGGTGATCCTAGCTGATGTTACTTCCTAATCTGTTTTTGCTAGCTGCCTGACTAATTGCTTAATAGGGATTTGTATAATTCTAAGTATGGTAATTTATAGCTTGGTACTCAATATAGCCGTTAGGCTTAATTGCTGGTGAGTTGTTGGTTATCTGTGCAGATAATCTCATGATTTGGATTGATCGATGATGAATCTTCTCTGAGATCTTTTGATATCACAATATTTTCTTCAACAGTAAGGAGAACAATCACTTAAGAATTATTTATTTTCATAATATTAACAATAGTTAGCTTAGTAATAATTAGTTAAGATAGATTATCCCCATTTATTATTGAATCTCACACTTTTAAAATTTTAATATTAATATAAAATAGATAACGTGACTACTTATGGTGAAAAAAAGTTAATGTTACGGAATACTCTTTTACTTTAATTCTTGTTGTCTTCAAGGCAACTTTTAAAATGTAATTTTAATAAATTATTAAATGTTGTCTTAAAAATAAGAGGGGACACTAGATTCAAAAAAATTGGTAAAAAAAGAAGTTCAATAATAGACTGAAAAATGCTCAAAAATACTCTCAAGTCAAAATAATATAACCTATTTAAATGTTATCAATTGTACTAAATCATACATTCGATTTTCTTAAGAAGTTAGGTAGAGAAAGTGGAGCGCTTGCCTTCCTTGATCCATTTTTTTTTTTAAAGTGTATGTACTTTTATGTACTGGTATTTATACTGATAGGAACTGATATGTCGTTTGTCCTGAGTAATGAAAATGAGAACGGAGTAGGTCCGATGTCCATAGGACCTACTTTTAGGTTCAACGAGCATGATGACCGTCCGATCTAATTTAAGATTTGTGTGCATGGAAATTGAAACAGACACACACGAAGTTTAAAGCGTTCCGCACGAATCTTAATGCAAATCGACGGTGATTAAACTCATCGAACCAAAGTAGGTCCGATGCCTACTCTCAAGTGAATGAAAATATGTCTACGGATTATCAAAAATAAAGATTTACAAAAAATAAATAAAACTAATCCAAAATAATTTTTATCTTGAAAATTAATATAGAATTATATCTCATTTGTTTCCGCATTCTATTCGCTGTGTTTCGCTCTGCTCTTGTAGTTATTACTTTCATACGTTGATTTCATGATTTTGAAAAAAAAAATACTAAATTAGTTTCATATAAGCTAAGTAAACATAATTAAATAAGATAACTCATAATTAAAATTTAAAGCTTAATTATATTTGTCTGAATTTGCTTATTGTATGACAAATCAAAGTAGAAATATTCTGAATTCATTGCATAGAATACAATAGCCTACCAAACGTCTTAAAAGAATATATCCTGAATTTAAATTTGAATTGAACAGTAAAATCCATTTGAAAATAAAGTAAATTACTCTGAAAAAATCAAAATTAATTACTAACTAAAGAGAAATTAACCCTAGCTATTTTATTCATTGCTATGCAGCTAAAGAGAGCCGCTGAGTCAGAAACGAAAAAATATAGAGAAAAAATTACTTGAAGAAGAACTAGATTTAGATCAAGAGGAACTGGATAAAATGAATGAAGATAAACTCGAATCTGATGAAGAAGAATTCAACAAATTGATTGGAAATAAATATACTCGAAACGAAATAGTTGCTTAAGAAGTCAGAACCATGATAAAATCACAAGAAAACCTTGCGTTAATTTAGTTATTTTTGTCCAGGCTGTCACCAGCTCACAGAGAAAAATGTATCTATCAAATCTTGGTAAAGATATTGACAGAGAAAGTTTTACTTTTCACGCAGTGCTGTTTAGATTCTGTTCTTGCAATGCACGGATTAAATTAATAACTGCTCTGTCATTATCTTTACCCCAATCTTTCTATGCAAGTCTCTACAGTCTACAGTACTTTTTGTACCGTAAATGAACTAAAAAAAAGGGGACTTTGTATCGTATAAGTAGACGTAGGTATGCAGTCAGCACATTTTTTCATTTGGTAGTTTGGTGGACGTACATATAGCTTAAAGAAAATTAAAATATATGGTTTCGCATGGAATGTGTATGATAGGTAGGGGTGAAAAGTGAAAACGGTATGGATAATATCTGATTCGTATTCGAAAAATTAGATGTGGATATCTGATATCTGAATATCTGTGTGAATATGGATACTGATATGGTTTTACGTTTCAATTATCCGTATCCGAATAGTGTGTGTGTCTATATATATATATATATAGAGAGAGAGAGAGAGACAGAGTGGCTAATATCAAAATGTTTGCACCAAGGTCCTCGTGCAACCAAGTCGTTTTCAGATTTTCAAAGTCCAAACAGTCGATCCAAACCGTTAGATGTTCAATCTATATTAAAATCTGCTTGGAGACCAAATTTTACATTTTTTTTAATTTTTTTACTATTTATTAAGCCACTTTGAAAATTGCTGATCCGGGTGAACAGTAAAAATAGTGCAACCAAATTCTGAACCATGTGATCAGCAATTTTCAAAATGACTTAATAAATAGTAAAAGAATTCCAAAAAATGTAAAATTTGGTCTCCAAGCAGATTTTAATATAGGGATCACATCTAACGGTTTAGATCGACAATTTGGACTTTGAAAATCCAAAAAAGATTTGGTTGCACGAGGGCCTTAAACGTTTTGATATTAACCACTCGTTTGAAGCTGATTTGATGGGTTTTAGACTTGAGTTCACCAAGAGGCTCGGTGAACTTAAGAACACCCTAGTTCTACTCTCCCCCCCCCCCTCTCTCTCTCTCTCTATATATATATATATATATATATATATATATATATATATATATATATATATAGTGCTTGGCTATTATGCTTATATAAGCATATGCCCACATATGCTTATAACTCATTTTAGCGTTTCCAATGTTCAAATGGTCGATCCGACCGTTCATCTTGTTCTCCATATTAATATGTGCTTGGAGACCAAATTTTACATTTTTCTGAATTTTTTTACTATTTATTAAGCCACTTTGAAAATTGCTGATCATATGGTCCAGAATTTTGTTGCTACTGTTTTTACTGTTCACCCGGATCAGCAATTTCAAAGTGGCTTAATAAATAGTAAAAAAATTCAGAAAAATGTAAAATTTGGTCTCCAAGCACATATTAATATGGATAACAAGATGAACGGCCGGATCAACCATTTGAACATTGGTAACGCAAAAATGAGTTATAAGCATATGTGGGCATATGCTTATATAAGCATAGTAGCCAGCCCCTATATATATATATATATATATATATATGAGGAGGGATCCACTTACAACAAATTTGAGTTACAACAAAGTTACAACATTCATTTTTTTCATTTTCAAAGTCCAAATCGTCGATCCAACCGTTCAACATGATCATCTAAATAAAATGTACTTGCAGATCAAATTTTATATTTTTTTGAATTTTTTTACTATTTATTAAGTATTTTACAAAAAATAGCCATACTTAGACCATTGAATTTTGTACCCATCTTAATAAATAGCAATGTTTAAAATAGCGTTTATAGCGTCATAGCGGGAATGTTACAAAAAAAGCTATAGCGAATAGCGTAGCTATAGCGGAAGCTATGCCAAATAGCGTTTTTTTTTTTTACAAAAATTATATTATATATTTGTACAATATATTAACATTATCTAAAGTTTCATAGAACAATAAATAACACCAAATTAATTAAGAAATTATAATATTCATATTGAACTAGCACAAAAGTCCACGGTTCAAAATATCTATAATAATATCATAAACTATCGATCTTTTTCTATACAAAATATCTTAAGCATCATGATTCATTCTATTTTTTTTTTCTATTCAAATTTCAAAATAACCTAGAAGCTTAGAAGGTCGGCAACAAAATAAATTGATTTGGGTTTGGGCAAAAAGATCTGTAGCAATGAGAGGAAGGGGGTTACCAAATAACAGAGTTAGGGAGTCTTAGAATCTTTTGCAAACTATGCATTATGGATCTAGACTTCTGGAGAAGATAAATAATTTCAAAGAGGCAAAGGAGGCACGGTTGAGTGAGAAAGAGAATTTTATATAAATAAGGAGTTAGACTAAAAGCCCATATAAGTTGCTATTTTTAAAAGCGCATATAAATTTTATGGATCTTTATTTAAGCCCATATAAATTGTCTAAAAAAACCCAATATGTATAGTGCACAAATAGCGCGCTACACGCTATGCGCTATAGCGGACCGCTATTACCGCTATAGCGGCCGAAGTGCAATTAGCGTATTTTCATGCCATAGCTTAGCGTTTAGGGTCCAAAAACGCTATAGCGTGCTATTTATAACACTGATAAATAGTAAAAAAATTCAAAAAAATATAAAATTTGATCTGCAAGTACATTTTATTTAGATGATCATGTTGAACGGTTTGGATCGACGATTTGGACTTTGAAAATGAAAAAAATGAATGTTGTAACTTTGTTGTAACTCAAATTTGTTGTAAGTGGATCCCTTTTCTATATATATATATATATATATCATATATTTTAATATATATTATTAAAAAATATTGTTATTGACCATTAAAATTAGATAAATATTATAACTTTTATTTTTTTAATATTATTTTAATAAATATCCGATCCGTATCCGTATCCGTATTCGTATCTGTATCCGGCTGATATCCGATCCGTATCCGTATCCTACAAGAAAAATATGAATCATACTTTTCTATGAATTGATTACATCACTAATGACGTTGATTAATTTTGTATGAATCATACTCCTATTTTTTAATATTATTTTTACATAGGAGTTCATGGTACTATTTTTAAATTGATTACATCACTAATGACGTTGATTAATTTTACTATGATAGGGTAAGAAATTATCGATTCAGATTCAAATAGCGGTTCAAATTTATTAGACAAAGTTTGATTTAAAATTTAAAATTTTAGTTTGCAATTTAATAAGACAAAAAATATATAAAATAAATGAGAAGTCTAAATTATCACAGAGAGAGGTAAAGAGCTATTTCTACTTGGTTTTTTTTTTTCGAGTCAATGAGCGGAGATAAGAGATTTTATTTTCATTTGATTTTTTTCTTTTTTTTTCTGAGTCAAAGAGCGGATCAGATTCAGCAGAGAGGAATTAGAGAGAAGCAGAGCGAATTGGATCAGCGTAACATTTTTTCATTTTTGTTAGTTGTGAATTGGAGAGAATTGGATCTGCCTCTCAAATCTATTTAATTTGTTGGTTGTTGGATTCTGGACTTTGAACTTATAAATTTTGAACTCACATCACAGGTTAGGATAGGCCAATATTATTTTTCATGTTAACTTTATATATTTCGTGTCAAATTAAACTAAACAATTGAGAAGCGGAACTAGAAAATTTTAATTGGGTGGCTGAAAATTAAAATGTTCAATTATAGTGAGTGAGATTTAAGAGTGGCTAGACTATATAAAAAGTAAAAAAAAAAAAAAAATCCTATACGTATAATTAAAATTTTAAAATCATAAGAGTAACTTAGTCACCTTTGACTAAGTCTTAGATCCGCCCCTGAAATGATCCAAATTTAATTTTAACTGGTTCCGTCACGACGCTTTCCATTCTTTTCTTCCTTGGAACCGTTATTTTTTCTTTTTCTTTTTTTTGCAAAATTCAATGTCCTGAATTTATATCCATATAGAAAGTGTATGCATATTTTTTCTTCTTAAAGTATACCCATATATATTTTTATTCGTATATGAAATATCCATGTTCGCTATAATTCTAAAATGTATCCGTTTCACTCTGAGACAGAACACACAATGTTGTTAAAATTCATTAAAAAATTTCATTTTTAAAGTATACCCATATATATTTTTTCTTCTTAAAGTATACTCATTAATTTACTGTATAATTCATTCTTAAAATTTCGATTTGAAAGATCGTAAAAAATTGAAATTAATAAATACTATTCGGAAGTGTAAAGAAATAGAAAAAAATGTTTCATTTTTGAATTTCCTCCAACATAGTTCCAAAATAACAAAATTGACATCAATTTGTTATCTCTACGTCGTGACAATTCGTTTGAGACCCCACTTGCCTATATTTTCTCTTAATAGCACATTTTTAACCCTATTATTTTTTTGTTACAGTTATTCACTATATTAAATGTACAATCCAAACAACATATTTATTAATCCGAATATCACCATTTTTACACTAATATGAAAATCACTATTTTTTCTCTATTCTCATTTACTAATCTCAAATTTCACTATTTTAACTATCATCCAAACATACCCATAATTTATACTTAGTCAAGTAAGAATTTCCACATACTGTTTACGAGTAATTTAGCATACATCTAACTATTATATACTATAAAAATAGATTACTATCTGCCAGAGCAAAAAGTCACTATTCGCGAGGGTATACCAACAGAAAAGTGCTATTTGTGAGTGTATCAGTATTATCGACAGAAGTCACCGCGAAGATATCGTCGGCAAAAAACACTTTTATTCTCGCAGATAGTGACACATTTTTGTAGTATATATAATATCTGACTCTTGCAATGTGTATTATTTAAATTTAAAACTTAAAATTATAGATATGTTTTTTCAACTATATTAGATAGGATCGGTATAGAATTTAGTTCGATTTGAAAGATATTTAGCTTTCCATGAAATAATTAATTTAATATTTTTAACAGTAGATTTAATGACTTCCTGATAAATAACCAATAAAAATTTAAATTGACTCATATTAATTTGTATACCTGTCCTATTTAAATAATTGAGAACACATATATAATTTTTATATTTTTATCTAATTTTTTTTAATATATATACCAAATAGTCGGAAGTACCATAAAATTGGATGCACTTAGAATTACTTTTTTAATGATTTTTTTAGTCTTTTATATAAATATGTTAGCACCTCCATTGATGGAGGTACTTAATTAGGATAATATCATTATAATTAATTTTTAGAAAATTTATCGGTTATTATTTCATACTTAATCAAGTCAGAACCAGCACTTATATTTTCTTATTAACTTCAGTCAGTGTGCTTCAGGAGACAGTTGAATAGAAAGATTATTTCATTTTCATAATTCATTTCATCAACAAGAAAAGAATTGAACTTTTCAAATTAAAAAAAATTTGCTTTTTCAACTGGAGACTGTTGAATAGACTAATTTATTAAGGTTGTACTAATAATTAATTATTGGTTACATTGGTAGATGGTAGCCTGGTAAGTCATGCCATCTACATCAATCCATCAAATGAAAATTAAAATTGGTCTTTTTAATAAAAATAATCACTTTTTGTATTGTTTTTTATTTACCTTCATTATTATTTTACAATGACAGTTAGGGGTGAAAACGGTATGGATAATATCTGATCTGTATTCGAAAAATTAGATGTGTATATCCGATATTCGAATATCCGTGTGGATATGAATACTGATATAATGATATGGTTTTACGTTTCAATTATCCGTATCTGAATAGTAAATATATATCATATATTTTAATATATATTATGAAAAAATGTTGTTATTCCATTAAAATTCGATAAATATAATGAACTTTGGTATTTTTTAATATTATTTTAATAAATATCCGATCCGAATCGTATCTATATCGATCTGTATCCGGCTAATATTTGATCCGTATCCGTATTCAGAAAATTAAAAAGATATAGTTTTACCACTATCCGCTCCGTATTCGCTCCATTTTCACCCCTATGACAGTATAAAAAAAAGCAGAAACAAAAATACTTGAACAGCACATGTATTCTGTCGAAAATGTATGATCGGAACCGTCCAATCCGTATCAAGATTTGTGTGCACTTGATTCATACAAAACTTTAAAGTTGTCGCGTGACTCTTAATGTAAATCAGACGTATTTAATTTGGTATTAGACATAATTTGATCCGATGTCCATCGGACTGCCATCTATTCCTTTGTCATTTGTCATTGTACAAGTTCATTGCTAAAGAAATTCTAGCTCCGATCGATACTATTTATGAGAGCAATTAATTTTCTCCAACTAGAAAACTGTATAACTAACTAGTTGGGAATTAATATATATATAGACACACACACATGCATAAAAGAAAATATGACCAGAGAATAATAATTATTGGTTAGCCAGTTAGCCTTGTTCATAGTTTTCTATCAGTTAGCAATTAACTTGTAGATATGCATGTGTGTGTACAAAATGTACAAATATGTCAGTCAAATAAGGTGAAAAATATCAAAACTCACAAAAAAGAAGACATGCAGCTAATATCACAAAATTATTTACAGTATGCGCACAGATCGATATAATTTCAAGCTAAGACAAAATCTTAACTAAAATTCATACTGGTAAGCGCATAATATATCCCAATCAAAACCTTTCCTGTAAGGCTGTAACTCATAGCTAGCTTAAACCAAGACCAGACTCAGCATAGGTGTCGAACAGCGTAGAATCGTAACTGACGAACAACTCGGGTGCTGTTTTCTCTTCAAACATCTCCAAAACTGCCTCAAAATCACCGAATGAAGAGCCACTTGCACGGTCGTGGCACCGATCAAGCATACTCATCGGATGTTCAATCTCAGATTTTGCGGTTATCATCGATCCATCCCCAGTTTCTTTCACCGTTGAAAAGTCGGTAACATTGTCATACGCACCTGAGTCATCAACAACAGTAGAGTGCCTTCCAGTGAGTTGTTGCACCACGGCACGGAATTGGTCGGGGCTAGCGGTGAATTTTACGGGGTTGGAGATGTGTACTATCTTCAATGGCTTCTTCTTGTTGGTTTTTGAGCATTTTGGGCTTTTCTGCTTCACACTTAAAAACTCCATGAATTTGTCACTTGTATGCGAGCTAGATTTAGTCAAGGAACTGGTACCTTAATTAGTTGTTCCTAATTTGGAAATGTGAGCTGAGCTGCCTTAGGAGTTTGGAGAATGGGTTATATATAGAGCTAGGGGACATTTTTTGTTTTTTTCAAACATGTGTTCCTTTATGCTGGTTTGTATGTCGTTTCTTGGAAGGTGAAAGGGGATTGGAAAATTTATGTGATTTTGGAGAGTGAAAAAGGATGGGTAGTGGAAATTTGATAAGATTTTGGAGACAGCGAAAGAGATTGGCGTGAGCATATTTTTATTAAGGGGGAATCGGTTATATACCCATCAAAACTTTTGAATTTGGATATTTGCCTATATCCTATTCAAATTTGAGGTAAATTTTGAATAGGATATGGGCAAATATCCAAATTCAAAAGTTTTGATGGGTATATAACCGATTATGCCTTTTATTAATATTCAAAGTTAATTACAAATTAATTATTATACCCATGTTTTCCGACTTTTGTCAAAAATGTCCAAACCGGTCACAAAATGGCCGGTTTTCTCTCCCAGAAGCCGGCCATAAAATGGCAGGTTTTCTATTTTTTTTTTTTTAGAGACACTATGAAGAGCAAGATAATGAAATCTAACACTAAAAATTCGAATTTTTTATTTAAATTATTTGTTAGATTACTTCTTTTGATATATAATTAGCATATTTATACTAAAATACGCTAAAATTACTTGAAATTATGTTGAATTACACTATATTAAGTTAAATTACACGAAATTACATTACATTACGCTAAAATACCGTAAATTACGCTAAGTTACATATGAATCGGGACGATATCTTCACTGAAAAGACGAAAAACGACGACGAAACTTCAAACGGCCATAAAACGGCGCTCGAGTGTCCGATTTCAGCAAATGACCACTTTTCAAAAAACTTGCGAAAAGACGCATGTGTCCGTGCCAGCTACGCTAGATTTCAAAATTCAGGATTGACAAAAAACAAAGGGAAGAGCCTCAAAACTTGAGTTGAAGTTTCCAATTAAGATTTTCATTTATATTATTCAATCTAAGTAGCTCAGTAAATTAGTTACATAATGAACTTGTAGAATACCAATTTTTATTATTTTTGAAATTTTTTTACTATTTTTTATGATTCATGAAAGATGACACAAAATCGGTCTACTTTAGCGTAATTTTGCGTAGTTTAGCGTAATTTACCATATTTCAGCATAATTAGCGAAGTTATTGTAATTTAGCGTAATCCAACATAATCTATTGTAATATAGTGTAATTCAACATAATTTCAAGTAATCTAGTGTATTTTAGTATAAATATGCTAATTATAAATCAAAAGAAGTAATCTAACAAAGAATTTAAACAATAAATTCAAATTTTTAGTGTTAGATTTCATCATCTTGCTCTTCATAGTGTCTCTAAAAAAAAAAGAGAAAACCAGCCATTTTATAGCCAGTTTGGATATTTTGACAAAAGTCGGAAAACGTGGGTATAATAATTAATTTGTAATTAACTTTGGATATTAATAAAAATGTCGGATTCTAGGGCCTACATGTACGGCTATTCTTTTGCATTATTTTAGTTTTATTTCTTTTGCAAGTAACACTCGTTCGTTCAGGTCATGATATCACGTGCGTAATAACCTGAAACGATTATTAATGTGCCACGTAGAATTGACCTGGATTCAAAAATTTCATGTACCGAAAAAGATGAGATAATTATTTGTAAAATACTTGCCGACATTTTTATTAATATCCAAAGTTTAATACAAATTATTAATTATACTCAGAATCGGACCAATTATCGAAATATACCCAAGCCAGCAATTTTCTGGCCGGCTATGTTCCCTCCCTAAGCCGGCAATTTTCTAGCCGGCTATGTACCTTTTTTTTTCCGCATTTCACCCTTTATATACCCCTTTTTCTCTCTCTCCTCTCACAATTCTCCCATCTTCAACCGAATTTTCTCTCTTTAAGGTAATTTTTTTTTTATCTAATTTAATTTTTAATTTATTTATTTAGGGTTTAGGATTTAGATTTTAGGTGTTATAATTTAGATTATGTTGTTGTAATTTAGTGTAATTAGCTAAGTTAACTAATATTTAGTGTATTTTGGTCATTTTGACCATAATTAGACTTATTAAGGGTAATTTTACCGAAATTAGCACAATTGACCAATATTTAGGGTATTTTGGCATTTTTACCATAATTAGGCTGATTAAGCGTAGTTTTACCGAAATTAGCACGTTTGACCAATATTTAGGGTATTTTGGTCTTTTTTACCATAATTAGGCTAATTAAGCGTAATTTAGTGTAATTTGCACAGATGACCAATATTTAGGGTATTTTGGCATTTTTTACCATAGTTATACTGATTAAGCGTAATTTTACCGAAATTAGCACGTTTGACCAATTTTTAGGGTATTTTGGTCTTTTTTACCATAATTAGGCTGATTAAGCGTAAGTTAGTGTAATTACCACAGATGACCAATATTTAGGGTATTTTGGTCTTTTTTACCATAATTAGGCTGATTAAGCGTAATTTTACCGAAATTAGCACGTTTGACCAATTTTTAGGGTATTTTTTGGCCTTTTTTACCATAATTAGGCTGATTAAGTGTAATTTAGTGTAATTAGCACAGATGACCAATATTTAGGGTATTTTGGTCTTTTTTACCATAATTAGGCTGATTAAGCATAATTTAGTGTAATTAGCACAGATGACCAATATTTAGGGTATTTTGGCCTTTTTTACCATAATTATGCTGATCAAGCGTAATTTCACCGAATTTAGGTTATTTTAGATATCAGGATGCCTAGAGCACGGCCTACCCAGCGTCCAGTAGTGGGCGAGCCGATCAGTACTAGCAGCACGGAGCACATCAGTCCTCTCCTGTGGATTCCCCACAGCGAGCACCGAGTCTCACTGGCTTCTCGTGAGATATGTTCCTTTTCTTATATTTTCATTAAATTTTGTTGGATTTAAATTTTATTATGTTGTCACCATGCGGATTACATTTTTCAACGCAGGACACGGATCTTCTAGATGTGAAGTTGAGGTGCGTTCACATGAGGTACTACGAGGTGATGGAGCCGTACCTCGTCAACCTGGGTCTCTACCAGGTTGTGGACATCGTGCGGACAGAGAAGAGCATCATCAATGCATCTCTCATCGCTGGACTGGTGGAGCGATGGCGTCCCGAGACGCACACGTTTCACATGCCATTCGGAGAGATGACAGTGACTCTCCAGGATGTGAGTGCTCTCTGGGGTTTGTCTATCCGTGGCACACCCGTCGACGGCGTCTCTGATAGCACCAGATTCGCAGGTTATGTCGAGGAGTTGTTAGGAGCTGATCCTTCCTATATCATTGGGGAACATGGGAGGTCGAAGTTCCATTTGCGGATGACGAGGTTACGGTAGCACTTCATCGCGGGTCTCTAGGCAGATTCCACCGAGCTGGAGATTCAGAGGTAAATTTTTATTAATATCTACTAATTAATTTATAATACGATGATTCTATTAGAAATTTTATATGTTTTGTATTGCAGATATACACGGGGCTACGTTATGGACCTTTTTGGTTCTGTCATGTTTCCTGATTCCAGCGGTGATCAGATGCCGATGATGTATCTCCCGTTGCTGATGGACATTGAGCGGCCGTCGTCGTACAACTGGGGTGGAGCTGTCCTGGCATATCTGTACTACCACCTGTGTCGTAGTAGTGAGGTAAGTCACCAACTCTTATTTTAGTGTAAATTATTTAATCAATCAATCCATCAAAATACACTGACGTGTAATGTTCTTGAAAATGAAGCCGACGGCAAAGCAGATGTACGGGCCGGTACTCCTGCTTCAACACTGGTCGTGGTCACGGCTACGGTGGGCCGTCCTATCCCCAATGAGGCACCGGATTGGGGAGAGCCAGATGTGTTTCACTGCCCGGCATACGCCAAGAAGTGGTACGGTTTCCACCACTACCAGGATCGGACCCACGGTGCTACCGTTGGGATCAGGCCAGTCCGGTCAGAGCTTCAGAGTTTGCCTGAGCCTCTTGTTGAGTGGACGCCGTACGATCAGTTGTACGAGGAGTTCCTCTTGCCGGGCAGTGTGACTGACGAGCAGGAGCGGGAGATGTGGTTCTATCGAGGTCCACTCATACATTTCTGGACAGTGGAGCGAGATGCCAATTCGGTCCCAATAAATTTTACAAAAACCGTAAATCAAAAAATCTTTTCTACGAAACCAGCATGATGGCCTCTGATTTTACAAAAACCATCAGAACCGAGATGCCAATTCGGTCCCAATAAAATTTTTTTCTCCGGACCGAATTGGCATCTCGGTCCCCCTTTATTTTAAATATTGGCGCACCTCTCGCCACAGAAAATCCACAAATACTTCCGGACCGAATTGGCATTTCGGTCCGGACCAAATTTCCTTCTGGACCGAGAAGGCAACTCGGTCCCATTGTTTTTTCCTCCGGACCGAGAAGGCAACTCGGTCCCATTATTTTCTTTACTCGGGACCGAGAAGCCAACTCCCTTCCTTCTTCTTTCTCCCATTGTCCTTCACGCGAGAGCTTCTTCCTCTTCCTCTACCCGAAACCAAACCAAAAAAATTTAATTTTAACCCCTCAAATTTTCAGCCATTTTTTATTCTAATTACATATTTGAATATAGTTTTGAGAGAAGAACAAGAAAAGCTTCAGATCTACAAGTTTCATTGGGTACGTGATTAAATTTATTTTTTTAAAAAAGTATCCGAAATTTATAATTATTTAGTTTAGTTATAGAATAAATTAGTTTTTTGTAGTGTATTGTAGTTTAATTTAATGTATTATAGTGTGCATTTTTAATTTAGGAAAAGAATCCGAATTTTAATTTTTTTTTGTAAAATTATTTAGTTTAGTTTGTATGTAGTGTAAATTAGTTTATTTTAGTGTATTGTAGTGTAAATTAGTTTATTTTAGTGTTATTTATTTAGTGATTGTAGTGTATTTTAATGTATTGTAGTATAAATAAAATGTATAAGTAGTTAGAGTAATTAGAGTAATTTAGAGTAATTTAGTGTAAATAAATTTAGTGTAAATAAATTTAAGTGTGAATAAATATTTAGTGTAAATAAATTGTATAATTTTTTAGTGCAAATAAATTTAGTGTGAATAAATATTTAGTGTAAGTAAGTTGTATAAAAATTGTATAAATATTTAGTGTAAATAAATTTTATAAATATTTAGAGTAATTTAGTGTATAAATTTATTGTATATAGTGTTTAGTAATTGTATAATGATTTGGTATGTAGGTAGAGTAATCTTGGTAATGGTTTTTTTTTAAAATAAATGTAGAATAATTTAGGCTTTTTTTAGTGTAATTTAGGTTTTTTTTAGTATAATTTAACTAATTGTAGGTTTTTTTAATTTTGTATGTAGAGTAAATTAGCTAAAGGAATTTTTGATTTGTTAACTAACTGGAGTTTTTTTATGTTGTAATTTTATTTATATTGTAGTGCAAAATGGCTGATGAACAACGCTTATTGCAATTGCCTCCTGAGGAACACAAGATATCGTTGGTGAATACAACGGTATTTGTTTAATATCGTGTTGGATTTAAATTTCAAAATAAACTTGGAAGTTTAAATTAATTTTTGTTCTTTACATTATTTTGCATGAAATTATCGTTCCAGCCGATTCGTTCACTGCGTCCTGGTCCTCGGCAAATGGGCATTCATTACCAGCCTCGGATGAAAGAAGGTTTGGTGTACTTAGGCCTGTACCAGATGAAGGATGTGACGCATTGTCAGATTGATAAACATTTGATCACTGCGCTCGTCGAGAGGTGGAGGCCCGAGACGAATAGTTTCCATCTTCCGGTGGGGGAGTGCACAGTGACACTGGAAGATGTCAGCTGTCTGTGGGGCTTACCTGTTACAGGTAAAATATTTTATCTTACTAATTTATACTTTTGTGAATAGTTTATATTTAGTGCAGGTAATTTAGTGTAAATAAATGTAGTGTAAATAAATTTAGGAATAAATTAATATAGTGTAAATAAATTTAGGAATAAATTAATATAGTGTAAATTAATTTACGAATAAATTAATTTAGGAATAAATTAATTTAGTGTAAATAAATAGTGTAAATATTTAGAGTAATTTAGTGTAAATATTTAGAGTAATTTAGTGTAAATAAATCCTATTAATATTTAGTGTAAATAAATTGTATAAATATTTAGAGTAATTTATCTTTTTTTAAGCGTATTGTAGTGTATTAAATTGTATTGTAAATATCGAGTATATCTTTATCTCTAACATCTATGTTTACAGGAAAGGCAATTGCTGGACATACAGATGATAATTGGTCACTACTGATCGAAGAATGCCTAGGGCATGAGGTCTATGACGGCAATGAAGACAGTGAAGATGAATTTTTTTATTCAAAGGTGAACGACAAAGGCGAAGTTAAGAGATCCAAATACCATATGCGACTAAAATGGTTGAAGGACCGCTTTAACGGAAACTTGGCACATAACACTCCCCAGGAGATCGTCGACCGACACACACGGGCATACTGCATGGACTTGTTTGGATCGGTGATGTTTCCCGATGCGAACTCAAGTTCTGTCCCGATCATGTACTTGCAGTTCTTAGAGAATTTGGGACCCCAGCAAGTGGACTACAATTGGGGAGGTGCTGTACTTGCCTGCCTGTATCGTGAGTTGTCTCGGGCTTGCAGAAAGAAAACAGTTTCGATTAATGGTCCATTACTACTGCTACAGATGTGGTGTTGGACTCGGTTTCCTATGGGCCGGCCCAGAGGCAGGCACGATTTACCATTTGGCGGTGAAAACCAATTGGAGAGGCTGGCTTTTGGCGCAAGATGGACTATTCCGCACCAATGGGATGGCAACCCTATTAGAGGTACATTTATTTAAACATGTATTGAACTTATATTTCTCAATATAATTTATTGTTAATTCAATATTTATTTGTAATGTGTTCACAACTTAGGTCTTGCGCAATATCGAGACCAGTTTGAGCGTCTGAGGGTAAATAATGTCAACTGGATGCCGTATACGACTTACTACCACCAACTACCTTGGCGCGGGATTAGAGACCAAGATATATTTAGATATCGCATGTGGTTGGTCCATTTCTGGGAGTGTGAGATTCATCTTCCTGAGAGGGTTTACCGGCAGTTCGGATTATTTCAGCTAGTTCCTCCGCTGGCTCCACTGCCCTTTGATTATCTGGAAGGCATCCGCAGTATGACCCGCGCGCATGGTTTAGACAGAGACGACGGATTATCCGCAGACTGGAACACTCACTGGGCGGAGCATATCGCTACACAACCATGCGCAATTGGAGAGCCGGGACCTTACGATGTGGATAGGTACGTATTTTTTTTAAATTTTGAATTCGGATCCAGTGATGAGTTAATTTATTCTAATTGGTCGTTACAGGTATCCCGAGTATATTGATTGGTTCATCCGGAACGGCATGGCATCGATTTATCAAATGCCAGAACCAGAAGTTCTGAGCCAGCCATTGCCAGAACCAGAAGAAGAAGTAGACCGTCTCGGGTATGTCTCGGAGGCCGAGGTGCAAGCACGTACCGTAAGTATTTTGATTTTAATTTTTAATATATATGCTCATTTTATTTACGAACTATCTTTCATTTTATTTAACTATTCTATTTTTTTCAGAGATTTCGCCTCATGAATATGACCGCAGAAGGAATTGCGATGGTGAAGACACCTGGGCAAATGGCTTTTGGACAACTGTTGCTAGTGCATAGTCGTGATTTTTTACGGGATATTGGGCATATCGCAATGTTCAGAGCCATGGTCGAGCAAGCCAGGCTTCCATTTGACCCAAACCACATCGATATCGGCGGTGATATTCCAGACATGAGAGCGAGGCATGTAGATGTCCAAGTTCCTCCAACGACTCATGAAGATGTTCTGCGTGGAGTTTACACCTCGCTTCGAAACATAGTAATAGACGGGAACCCTCTAGCAGATGATGCGGGGCCATCAGATGCGGCTCCGGCAAGACGCCAGACAAGGCCAGCTCGCAGATTTAGCCACTCGAATTTCACTAATCCTAGGGGCAGGGAAGCCACGGATTGATTTAGTGTAGTTTTTGTTTAGTGTATGGATTGTTTAGTGTAAACATTAATTAATTTAGTGTTTCCTCTTCTTCGACGTCTAATCCGTGCTTCCTTCTACATCTCTGACATACCAAATCTTCTTCGCATTTGAAATTCCAAAATTCCGATAACATTAACAATTAATAACAACAAAAATGCAGAAATTCGTTCATATTCCATCTAATTCGGCCAAGGTCAGAAATTCAGAAAAACAGAAAAACAGAAACTCAGAAAATTTACAGCTCAGAAATTCGACTAGATTGGAAATTCAATTATGATTAAATGGCTACATGGAATTTTGGGTTCTTTATATGGAAAGAAAGGCGTCGAAGTCTAGTTTTCAGATAATATAACTTGTCCATACAAAAATATTACGGTTTGCTACAGTTCTGACGATTTGTCGACGGAGGTCAGAAATTCAGAAAAACAGAAAAACAGAAATTCAGAAAATTTACAGCTCAGAAATTCGACTAGATTGGAAATTCAATTATGATTAAATGGCTACATGGAATTTTGGGTTCTTTATATGGAAAGAAAGACATCGAAGTCTAGTTTTCAGATAATATAACTTGTCCATACAAAAATATTACGGTTTGCTACAGTTCTGACGATTTGTCGACAGAGGTCAGAAATTCAGAAAAACAGAAAAACAGAAATTCAGAAAATTTACAGCTCAGAAATTCGACTAGATTGGAAATTCAATTATGATTAAATGGCTACATGGAATTTTGGGTTCTTTATATGGAAAGAAAGGCGTCGAAGTCTAGTTTTCAGATAATATAACTTGTCCATACAAAAATATTACGGTTTGCTACAGTTCTGACGATTTGTCGACGGAGGTCAGAAATTCAGAAAAACAGAAAAACAGAAAAACAGAAATTCCAAAAAAACAGAAATGGTCTTCCATTTAAAACAAACATAGTCTTATATAAAACATGGTCTTGCATTACACAATATTCATCGTTCCTTACATCTCAATAATTTGTTCACCAAACGACTAGCCGTCCGACCAATAGATGGTCGGCTACCAGATGGTCCTGCTTGACTACCAGTTGTTTGTACATGTGGAGCAGATGCAGATGCCTCTGTATACCTAGCAGATGCAGATGCCTCTGGCCGGGTGCCAGATACGCTTCTCCGTCTTTCTTGTGGAGCAGATGTCTCTGTATACCTAGCAGATGCAGATGCTTCTGGCCGGATGCCAGATACGCTTCTCCGTCTTTCAACAGTTGCCCCTGCACAATGAGGATATAAATATAATTGAGTGTGTAAAATCTTAATTTAATTAAAAATATGTACTAATTCACAATTACGATGTGGATACCTGACGGTCTTCTTCTACCGGATCCCTCTGGACGTTGTACTCCACTGCGTGGCCTACATTGAGCTTCCATAACATCCATAGCATTTGGAATTCGCTTGTGCTTCCTCCTACCCTTGTTAATTTTATTTATGTCCGGCTTGATTTTAGGTGCTCCCAACTCGTATATCCAATTGCGGTGGCTGCCGAAGCTGTGAAACTCACCTCTCCACGTGTTGACATAATTTTCAACGCTATAATAGTGACTTACATATCTCATCGGATCTAGATGTCTCTTACAGCACACCGCCAAGACGTGGTTGCAGGGAATGCCGGTAAATTGCGGTTTCTGGCAATCACAAACAGCCATTCCCTGCTCCCCTTCTGGAAATCTAACTTCGTACTTCATGTCTCCCTTCACCCCCTACAATCAATAAATCATGTTATTTAAATATTACAAATTGAGAAAGTTATACTAAATTTAAGAAAATAGCGGACATACCGTTCTTTGGGTTCCATCATGATCGACGACCTCGTAGACGGGAAATTCACCACCCAATGGTATCACTTGGTGCTCCTTTGCTTTGGCAATCCGACGTTCTAACGCTGTCATGATTTTTTCTGATAGTCTCATTCCATTTTGATGCCAATTTCGAGCAACCGCACCTCTTCTGACATACCAATCCACAACTTTATAGAATGTGCGATCAACTATTGCCGTTACAGGCAGTTGGCGCGCCACTCGAAAAACATTGTTCAATGATTCTGATCCGTTCGTAGTCATAATACCCCACCTATTTGGGCATCCGTCATGACATTGTGCCCATTTATGGAGTTGCAGAGGCTCTTCTTCAAGATTTTGCAACCTTTTACCGCACCACATAATGTACTGGTGAGTAGTAATGCTCCTACCATCTATCATTTCCATACCCTCATCAAACCTCCAAGGTTTCATCTTACCCACAAACGCAGTGAAAATTGCTTCAATTACTCTGTCCTTGCACAACTTGTACACATTCGCCGCAATATGATGAGCACACAATCGATGAACTGCTTCACCCCTCTCCTCACACCACCCTAAATCAGTACGATCAAACACTGAACGGATTGCAGCATGCTGGTCTGATATAACACATATCCGACCGGGGCCGACAACTTCTTCGCATACAAATTGCATAAACCAGCCCCAATTATCTGAAGTCTCCTCTTCCGCAATTCCGAATGCTATTGGCAGTAATTGTTGTTCTGCATCATAAGCGCATGCCATGAATAGTTTTCCTTTGTACCTGCCGGATAGGTGTCCTGCATCTACACTTATAACTGGTCGGAGATATGGCCAGGATCGAATGCATGGACCGAAAGCCCATGCCACACGGATGAAAATATGTTCGCCCAACGTGCTAGATGGTATGTGATCAATTCTGTATCTTGTACCTGGGTTAGACCTCTGGATTGCACCGAGCATAGAAGGTAGCAGTTCGTAAGCTTTCTCCCAAGAACCAAATAAATCGGCAATAGCCAGCTCCCTCCCTCTCCAAATCTTGCTGTATGAAGGCTCAACCGTTTTGTACTTCCCTCTAACTGCAATTCGACATGCTTTTATTGACATCTCCAGGTCCTCCTTCAGACCCGGTTTGATTATATCTGCAATCATCCTGGCAGTCATCTGACGACTGTCTGCTGTACATGTAGTACTGTAACAATTGTGCTCGTATGGGTTTGTTGCAATTGTCCACTTGCCCGTCGCAGTGGTTTTTGCGTATACCCTCCACGGACACCCCTCTACTGTACATACAACCACATATCTGTTACGATTGGTCTGGGTTTGTTGTATTTCTAAGTTATTATCCATGGCATATGCATTCAACTTCGATTTAAGATCAGCTTTGGATTCAAATATCTGTCCCACCGAAAATGGACGGTCAATTATGGGTGGATGACCAAAAAATGCTTCATCCTTGTACGGCATCGGCACATCGTCATGAAATACCGAACAAGGATGCTGCAATCCCCGATTAATAAAAGGAATAGACGATTGCCACTCATTCCTTACTTCTTCCATCCTAATCTGATCCTCAATTTCGGCCATTTCCTCTTCCCCGACAACCGTGTCATCAGGGTCAGAGCTTGTTTCTGAGTCAGTATCATTATTCAGTTGGTCAAAATAATTCTGCAAATCAACCGAGGGTGTTTCGGGGGTTTCATCACAATGTGCCGGTGAATCAATCACCGGTATGTCTCTGCTAGTTCCGGGTACACTACCCGGGTATGGGTCATAATTGGTCTGACTAACAACTGGTACTGACTCAACCACTAATTCAAGAAGTTTGAAATTCAATACCGGAGTGGCATTCGCAAGCACCATATACCAAGTCGCTTCGTGGTCTATGTTGAACAACTGGTATTTTTCTGCTGAGCCAAGTGGTGCCGTGTTCAAACGTGCGCTGATTGTCAGATCGAACCGGCTAGGGAGCAAACGAATGCCAACATATATCTGTCTTCTTAGCTCATCAAGACTAGTTGAGTCGGTGCGTCTGTAATTTCGCGTATGTGATACACATTTATTAATACTTGAGACATTTCCTGAACAAAAAATTTCACGATTAACCTTTGATAATTTTCAATTTTACAGCAAAAAATATGATCATAATTGAAAAAAAAACTTACTACAGTATTCAGACGAACGCTAGAGGCACAATGCAGGAGCCGATCTGTAATTTGGAAAACTGAAACTATGCACAATAGAGAGGCATGAAGGTCTCGGAAAGAAGGTGTAAGAGAGAAAGAAGAAGCTCTCTGTCTGTCTCGCAAAAAAATAATGCAGAGAGGAGAGAGCAGAATACATTTTATTGGACAGAACTTCTGGACCGAGATGGCTACTCGGTCTCGCAAAAAAATTCTCAATATAGCACAATATAATAATGTCAAAATTCTCTGGACCGAGTATCCACAGAATAAAATAATGCCAAAACTCTTTGGACCGAGATGGCTACTCGGTCTGGAGAAAAAATTCTCTGGACCGAAATGCCATTTCGGTCCAGAGGAGGCAACACGATCGGCCGCAGAGTTCGGCACTGTTTTGCTGTGAAAAAGGTAGGGACCGAGATGCCAATTCGGTCCGGAGAAAAAAAAATCGTTGGGACCGAATTGGCATCTCGGTTCTGATGGTTTTTGTAAAAACAGAGGCCATCATGATGGTTTGGTAGAATTAATTTTTTGATTTACGGTTTTTAAAAAAAATCCGTTCGTTCAGGTCATGATATCACGTGCGTAATAACCTGAAACGATTATTAATGTGCCACGTAGAATTGACCTGGATTCAAAAATTTCATGTACCGAAAAAGATGAGATAATTATTTGTAAAATACTTGCCGACATTTTTATTAATATCCAAAGTTTAATACAAATTATTAATTATACTCAGAATCGGACCAATTATCGAAATATACCCAAGCCAGCAATTTTCTGGCCGGCTATGTTCCCTCCCTAAGCCGGCAATTTTCTAGCCGGCTATGTACCTTTTTTTTTTTCCGCATTTCACCCTTTATATACCCCTTTTTCTCTCTCTCCTCTCACAATTCTCCCATCTTCAACCGAATTTTCTCTCTTTAAGGTAATTTTTTTTTATCTAATTTAATTTTTAATTTATTTATTTAGGGTTTAGGATTTAGATTTTAGGTGTTATAATTTAGATTATGTTGTTGTAATTTAGTGTAATTAGCTAAGTTAACTAATATTTAGTGTATTTTGGTCATTTTGACCATAATTAGACTTATTAAGGGTAATTTTACCGAAATTAGCACAATTGACCAATATTTAGGGTATTTTGGCATTTTTACCATAATTAGGCTGATTAAGCGTAGTTTTACCGAAATTAGCACGTTTGACCAATATTTAGGGTATTTTGGTCTTTTTTACCATAATTAGGCTAATTAAGCGTAATTTAGTGTAATTTGCACAGATGACCAATATTTAGGGTATTTTGGCATTTTTTACCATAGTTATGCTGATTAAGCGTAATTTTACCGAAATTAGCACGTTTGACCAATTTTTAGGGTATTTTGGTCTTTTTTACCATAATTAGGCTGATTAAGCGTAAGTTAGTGTAATTACCACAGATGACCAATATTTAGGGTATTTTGGTCTTTTTTACCATAATTAGGCTGATTAAGCGTAATTTTACCGAAATTAGCACGTTTGACCAATTTTTAGGGTATTTTTTGGCCTTTTTTACCATAATTAGGCTGATTAAGTGTAATTTAGTGTAATTAGCACAGATGACCAATATTTAGGGTATTTTGGTCTTTTTTACCATAATTAGGCTGATTAAGCATAATTTAGTGTAATTAGCACAGATGACCAATATTTAGGGTATTTTGGCCTTTTTTACCATAATTATGCTGATCAAGCGTAATTTCACCGAATTTAGGTTATTTTAGATATCAGGATGCCTAGAGCATGGCCTACCCAGCGTCCAGTAGTGGGCGAGCCGATCAGTACTAGCAGCACGGAGCACATCAGTCCTCTCCTGTGGATTCCCCACAGCGAGCACCGAGTCTCACTGGCTTCTCGTGAGATATGTTCCTTTTCTTATATTTTCATTAAATTTTGTTGGATTTAAATTTTATTATGTTGTCACCATGCGGATTACATTTTTCAACGCAGGACACGGATCTTCTAGATGTGAAGTTGAGGTGCGTTCACATGAGGTACTACGAGGTGATGGAGCCGTACCTCGTCAACCTGGGTCTCTACCAGGTTGTGGACATCGTGCGGACAGAGAAGAGCATCATCAATGCATCTCTCATCGCTGGACTGGTGGAGCGATGGCGTCCCGAGACGCACACGTTTCACATGCCATTCGGAGAGATGACAGTGACTCTCCAGGATGTGAGTGCTCTCTGGGGTTTGTCTATCCGTGGCACACCCGTCGACGGCGTCTCTGATAGCACCAGATTCGCAGGTTATGTCGAGGAGTTGTTAGGAGCTGATCCTTCCTATATCATTGGGGAACATGGGAGGTCGAAGTTCCATTTGCGGATGACGAGGTTACGGTAGCACTTCATCGCGGGTCTCTAGGCAGATTCCACCGAGCTGGAGATTCAGAGGTAAATTTTTATTAATATCTACTAATTAATTTATAATACGATGATTCTATTAGAAATTTTATATGTTTTGTATTGCAGATATACACGGGGCTACGTTATGGACCTTTTTGGTTCTGTCATGTTTCCTGATTCCAGCGGTGATCAGATGCCGATGATGTATCTCCCGTTGCTGATGGACATTGAGCGGCCGTCGTCGTACAACTGGGGTGGAGCTGTCCTGGCATATCTGTACTACCACCTGTGTCGTAGTAGTGAGGTAAGTCACCAACTCTTATTTTAGTGTAAATTATTTAATCAATCAATCCATCAAAATACACTGACGTGTAATGTTCTTGAAAATGAAGCCGACGGCGAAGCAGATGTACGGGCCGGTACTCCTGCTTCAACACTGGTCGTGGTCACGGCTACGGTGGGCCGTCCTATCCCCAATGAGGCACCGGATTGGGGAGAGCCAGATGTGTTTCACTGCCCGGCATACGCCAAGAAGTGGTACGGTTTCCACCACTACCAGGATCGGACCCACGGTGCTACCGTTGGGATCAGGCCAGTCCGGTCAGAGCTTCAGAGTTTGCCTGAGCCTCTTGTTGAGTGGACGCCGTACGATCAGTTGTACGAGGAGTTCCTCTTGCCGGGCAGTGTGACTGACGAGCAGGAGCGGGAGATGTGGTTCTATCGAGGTCCACTCATACATTTCTGGACAGTGGAGCACCACTATCCAGATCGGGTGCTCCGCCAGTTTGGTCGAGCGGCGTTGATTCCCAGAGACCCATCTTTGCCGAGTTCCACGCACAGAGACCTGCACAGGTAAGTCGTAGTCTATTGTATTTATTAAATAAATCATATTACTTGATAGTTTTTATTGCAACTAACGTCTTCTTTACAGCGTTACCCACCGAGGGCGACTGGATAAGGACTGGAGCACTCATTACGATGCATACTACAAGACGGCCCAGGATCCTCAGTATACAGACTTCTATCACGAGCCAGATGTATATCAGCAGACCCAGGGGGATCCCCAGTTGAGGTACGATGTATGGTACACGCAGGTCTGCATGGCGAGTGTCTATCTGCAGGGGGATTACGGTGCCCATCTCCGCGACAGGATCAAAACAGATGATGGTTACCATCCCAACGGTCGTGCATGGGCTCGCCAGGTAAAGCACCTAAAACCACATAGTTTTGGTCTAACTTAGTAGTACATCAATGTTTGATCTGACATGCCAAATTTTTTTCAGCTTTTGGCCGCGATCAAGGAGCCCAATCCGAGCCCGGTTCTGATAGATGATATGCCATCTTCCCCCGATTCACATCCATAGTGGGACTACCATCGTTGGGTATTGTCCGACATTGGGTGGACGGCATGGTACGACGAGCATGGACGTCCAGTGCAGCCTCATGTATGTCATACTTCAGTATCTGTCAGGTTTTAATAAAAAATTTCATTCAGATCAAATTTAATAATTTATGTGTATGATTGCAGGGTCCAGCAGAGATGCCACCACAGTCACCACCTGCGGAGACCGATACTTCTGAGTACGAGTCCCTCTCGTGCAGTCTCCATGAGTTCGAGGAGAGTTTCATGTCGGTACCGGCATGGCCTCGATATGGCACAGAGATGCCGCATGATGGAGAGGCTGGTGGTAGTGGGTCTCATACTCAGCCTGCCTTTGGGACTGGGTTTGCCGCATCTATCTTCGCTACACCTCCACCAGTACCGACAGTCTCCACGGGCGATGCCAGATGGGATACTGCCGAGCAGATACTGAGGTCTGCCGATGCCCCAGATGAGCCCGAGAGAGACGGAGCCTGGCCGCGCTGGCGCCGGGCGAACGCCGGAGTACCGCCTCAGCGATATTCCCCCTCTCCATTTTAGTTGTATTTTTACTAGTTTTGTACTATTCATATTTGATATACTATTTATGTTTGGTATATTTGGATTATCCTATATTTCAGTTCTTGTGTATGTGTGCTTTTATGGTACTATTTTTATATTTTACAGATCAAAATAAATTATCATGATAATGCTAAACAGAAAATATAACAACATTAAAATAGTAGCACAACATAAAAAATAGTAGCACAATATAGCGTATTTCAATTAATATAGCGTATTATAAAGTAATGTAATGTAATTTAGCGTAATTTAACATAATATAGTGTTATTCAATATAATTTCAATTAATATAGCATATTTTAGTATAAATATGCTAATTATATATCAAAAGAAGTAATATAACAAATAATTTAAACAAAAAATTTCAAATTTTCAGTCTTAAATTTCAATACTTTGATCTTCGTAATGTCTCTCTCTAAAAAACGGAGAAAAAAAAAAAAGGTACATAGCCGGCCAGAAAATGGCCGGCTTGGGTATATTTCGATAATTGGTCCGATTCTGGGTATAATTAATAATTTGTATTAAACTTTGGATATTAATAAAAATGTCGGAAATACTTGTATTGTAACTTTGCAAAAGAATTACTAAGGGAGTTTAGGAAGCACAACCCTAATAATATTATCGGATTAACAAATTTAAATTGTTGAAATTCATATATTTCATGAGTAATGCATGTATATGCAAAATTTTAAAAGTTTCGAAGTCATTTAGTACAAGATCAAGCAGTTCAAAAAATAAAAATAAAAATGAATACATAAAACAACTTATAAAATAATTTATAAAATATTCATTTTTTTTACCGCATAATTTTGTACTAAATGAATTTGAAACTTTCAAAATTTTCATGTACATGCATCACTCATGAAGTAGATAAATTTCAATAGTTTGAATTCATCATTTAAAGTCAATCAGATAGAAATTTGAAATTATGCTTTCCTCTTGATGAGCAGATCACACTTTAACTTTGCTCATGTCTATGATATAGCTTAAGTAGCATTATTTAGAGTAGAACTAGGGTGTTCCTAAGTTCATCAAGCTCTTTGTGAACTCAACTCTAAAATCTATCGGATTAATTTCAAATGATGAATCCGAACTATTGAAACCCGTCTACCTTACGAGGGATGCATCTACATACAAAAATTTTAAATTTTCGAATTAATTTTGTATAGAGTCAAGTGGTCAAAAAACGTTCAAAAAATGAATGCACTAAAATTAATTTATAAACCTTATAATTTTGACTGCTTGACTCTATATAAAATTAATTCAAAATTTTAAAATTTTCACATGTAGACGCATCACTCGTAAGGTAGACGGGTTTCAACGGTTCGGATTCGTCATTGAAGTCAATCTGATAGGTTTTAGAGTTGAGTTCACAAAGAGGCTTGGTGAACTTAAGAACACCCTAGTTCTACGATCATTTGTGCCAAAAAAACATATATTTGATATTTAATACGCAATAATTGCTCTTTATTGAAGATAATATATTTGATTTTCTTTTCTTATCATTTTATGCTTATTAAAAAGGAGGCGACACGTATTTTTTTTTTCAAGTAATTTGTTTGCCTTAAAGTTATTGTATAGATTAAACTTTATTATTTCATATATTATAATTTTGTCACAAAATCAGCACTTTTATAATAAAGTTTGGTTGAAACTCAAAAGTAAAAAAATTAACAGTTTTGGTCTTCACTTCTCAATTAAAAATAATAATAATAATGGTTATTAGAAGAGGAGGGATCATAATAGTTATTTTGACAATTTTGACATCAAATTTTTCAATAAAATTTTAATAAAGTTTAAAATTGAAAAATAAATTTATAGGTGTGATATCCTATCAATCAGAATGAATATTTAAATATTATTTAATGATGCAACATGGATTGCTAATTTGTTGAAATTTCAAAAAACTTTATGTAGATGAAACATGCATTAAATTTTATTAATTTTGTATATACATGATATATGAATAATATGAGCAGTAATATAGCTCATAGGTATAAAATTGAATTTAAAATTTAAGTTTACTTTTAAAAATTATTAAAATTTTATTAAAATAAAATATTGTCAAGTAATCATTTTTTTTTCTTTTAAAATATACATTGTTACATTTTGAGAAATGACCTTCTACAAGTAAAATACGAAACCTTAATGCCAAAAGTATTTACCACAGCTAATTTATAGGTCGAGGTGGAAGATTTGAGCAAAGAGTACAAGTTTCAATTTCTCTTTATAAATTGATGGTAACTTCACTTTCAAAAAGAAATGACATACATGTATACGTCATTTTATTAACCAATCAAATTTAATTGCCATTAGTTGTGAAGGAACGGATAGCATGACATACATGTATACGTCACCTATTAAACCTCTCCGTTTCAAAAAGAAATGGCCTAATTTAGTTTGGAGTATAAGTCAAAAGAGGAGGGTTCAAATGCCTCCATTTTTTCTACCGATATCGATCATGCCTTCATTTTTAAGAACTTCAATAACTTAAAATTTAAAACTTAAAAGTTAAAATAAAACTGTTGGATATGATCTACATCATTTTATCTACGCATGTGTAAAAAGTTATGACATTTCAACTTTATTTTAATTGTCATCAAGAGCTTGTAAAAACATACTAATGTGGATAATTTCTAGACGTTGATTTTTCAAATGATTGATCACATAAAAACAAATCAATATGTGATATTTTTTTTATGAGCACATAGAGAAAATAACATAGATCACATCTAACTATTTTATTTTAACGTTTAAGTTTTAAATTTTGATTTATTAACGTTCTTAAAAATGGAGGCATTTGAACCCTCCTCAACTCAAAAATACCGGACGCTAAATTTTAAGAATGTCCGGTTTAAAATTAATCTATCATCGACATCATCGGAATGGCTATCTCATTATTGATACTTATAAAAAAATTATAGTACTAATATTAATTAAGTAATTGTCCATCTGTTCTATCATCAAAACTGCACAACAAAGATACCAGATCTTTTTATTTGCCACGTTTTGGAAAAAAAAATTCAAAGGTGGCATGTAGTTTTTCAAATCTCGAAACTGACATATATGTAGACTAGGTCTGTGCACCATTCAGGAAGTCACCTATACTAAGTTTATGTATCTTTTGCGAGACAATTAGAGTACATGAGATATGCCGAGTTGTTTTCCGATATACATATGACTTTTTTAGAATTAGAAAGCTCTCTATGTCATACTGTATCTAATTTAAATTTCAAGACATACTCTTTAAAGAGAAAAAAAATTGTATTGGGAATGAACAAAGACTGAGCTAGTTTGCATGCCAACTTTCAAGTTTTTGGAATTGTCATGCAAAAGAGAAAGATAGACTGCAGTTTTTAAGTACTGGAGAGGATCAATTTGCAGCTTCTAGTAATGCTGATATTTTTTAATCCCAACTGGACGGACAATATCAGATTTAGGATTTATTATAGAAATAGTTGCACCACAAATAAAGGAAGAGATGTCATTTTCATTCTTTATTCAAGTTTCCACTTTTAGTCAAAGAGATAGATCTTTTAAATTATTGAGAAATATTTTAAGTAATTTGCAATCTGTTTCCTTGACTCCACCTCTCTTTCCTCGTAGTATCTTTCTCTTTTTTCTATTTTCTAATTTATTTAGATTATGTGAATAAGCTTCTCTTAAGAACAATATCTTTATTCAAGCAAAAATCTGTTTCCTTGACTGTCAGTATACCATCGCGGATACTGTTCCATTCTTGTAGTGACGGTCAAATTGTATACAAATCTTTAATAAAAAGAACTCTGTGTTGAAAGGTCACAAGTTCAAAATTCAATTAAAAATCTCTTGTGTAAAGTTGAGAATCTTAATTGTATATTTCTCTAAAAGAAAATATCTAATAAAAATTGTGACAATAATATATGAGATATAGTCACTTATAAAATTGTAGCTATATATTAAGGTGCGTTTGAGTTTTGCAAGGAATTGACATGAATAGCAATCAAAGCATTTATAGTTGTCACATCAATAGTCTTTATCTTTGTGAATTATTATGTCATTAATGAATATTTTGTTCATATAAATATGTCGCAATATATATTTTGTGAATATACTTAGCTAGCTGGTCCATTTAACAAATAGCTATTTACTTGCAAATAGATGCCTATCGCATTAATTGAGATGGACTTCTCTCACCATTATATTATCAAATATATTATTTTATAAATATATACCTAGCTATTTTCAAAAGTTAAAATTTGTTAAATATTTCCCACAATTTTCTTCATAGTTTGTAAGTGTGTTTTTATGAGAGCATATGCTTATAAGTTATTTTTGTGTTTTCGAAGTCCAAATAGTAGATCTGAAGCGCTTAACATGTTCTCTATATTATAATGTGCTTGGAGACCAAATTTTACATTTTAGGAAATTTTTTATTATTTTTTTAGAATTTTTCAAAACAGTGTTTTAATATGACAAAAAAATCTAAAAAGAATCTGAAAAACACTGTTTGAAAAATTCTAAAAAATAGTAAAAAGTTTTCAAAAAATGTAAAATTTGGTCTCCCAGCACCTTCTAATATGGAGAACAAATTGAGCGCTTCAAATCGACTATTTGGACTTTGAAAACGTAAAAATGACTTATAAACATATGTCATCATATGCTTATGTACGTAAGTAGAGTAGCCAACTTCTATATGTATATATATAAATGCACACAAAATTTTATGAAAATAATTTGACTTTGAAAAGCTCAAATTTCAAATTCCATCTTTCATGTTAAATTGTTGATTGTATTTTATCTTGTATTGATTAGCTATTTAAATCCAATATGTTATTTTTTTTACTCCGATGAAAATTCCAAATACGCCCTTTGAAAAAACTCTATCTTATCCGATCACCTTTCTCCTCTCTCTTATTTTTTTTTTTATTTTGAAAATCTTATATTTTATTCTCCATTCAATGTCACCTCTTCCTCAATCATCTTTCAAAGGAAGAGATCCCATCCAACTATCTTACTTACATTTAATTTAAGCTTGCGAACCAATCAAAAACAATACAAGGAAGTCATGAAAGCGTAAGAAAGATGAATTTCAATTTAAAATTTAAATACATTTTTTAATCGTCTTTGTTGTTAGGTTTCAAAATTGAAGTATTATCTGGTTATTGAATTCTAGATATGATCCGATTCAGTCTTATCACATAATCTAAATATTTAATTGTTATCTAAAATTATATAAAAAGACGCACAATAACTACGTAAGAATATACAAAATATTATGTATGACAATATGAATGAGGCTATGGTACTTTAAATTCTAAACAGTCGATCCGAACCATTTAACATGATTTTTATATGAAAATGTACTTAGAAATCAAATTTTACGTACGTATTTTAGAAAAAAAAAATACTATTTCTTAACATAAGTAAAAAAAAATCACTTAAATTAAATATTTTAGACCATCCAAACGTAGTGATATTCAACCTATCTAAAGAAATAATATTTTTTTTAAAAAAAATCCAATCACCAAGTATATTATCATATATAAATCATATTGAGTGGTTCAGATTGATTATTTGAACTTTTAGAACATAGATATAAATTCATAGAACAGGCCGATCGACCACTTTTAGAACATAGATATGTCCGTGTCCGATACGAAGGGGCTCATCGACCACCTTAAACCGAACGGATTCAACATCGAGCCAGACGGACATGACAGACTACAAATTTTATTACCACAAGAAAATTTTAATTATTTCTAAGAATTACACATAACACAAACCAAAAAGGCCCTTTTATTTATTTTTCTAACCTGACCTAACAATTAAAATATTAAGTATGAAGTTGTTCAATATAAAATCGTCAAGGAAGATGCCAATATTTTTAATAAATTTCTTAGTATTATTTTTTCTTGTCTATGTCTGTGTAATTGTATGAATGCACCATATAATAATGAGGAGGGTTCAAATGCCTCATTTTTTGTGCCTCCACCATGCCTCCATTTTTAAAAACTTTAATAACTCAAAATTTAAAACTTAAAAGTCAAAATAAAAACCGTTGGATATGATCTACATCATTTTATCTATGTGCTCACAAAATTATCACATTTTAATTTTGTTTTTATGTGAATCAATAAGTTGAAAAATCAACGTCTAGAAAGTATCCACATTAGTACGTATTTAACAAGCTCTTGATGAAAACCAAAACAAAATTAAAATGTCATAATTTTTTACACGCACAGAGGTAAAATGATGTAGATCATATCCAACGGTTTTATTTTGACTTTTAAGTTTTAGATTTTGAGTTATTAAAGTTTTTAAAAATAGAGGTATGATGGAGGCATGAAAAATGGAGGCATTTGAACTGAAATTTTTATTTCTAACACTTTAAAAAAAAATCAAATAACCACCGTTTGGTGGGATTTCGAATTCTAACACGGCCGCACCCGCATTCTGTGGATCCATTTCAGCTGGGCCGCATTTTTTTTTTAATACTATATTGAATCTATTGAATTTTTTATTATCTTTGACCCATTTTATGAATCTATTTTATTAACTTTGCACAGATATCGAACTTTGCACTTTTTTAATACTATATTGAACTTTGCACAGATATCGAACTTTTTTAATACTATATTGAATTTTGATGAATCTATTGAATTTTGTAATACTATATATATTAACTTTGCACAGATATCGAGGCATTTTATGAATCTATTGAATTTTTTAATATTATATTTATTAACTTTGCACAGATATCGAGGCAGATATCTCAAAGTTTTGAAAAAAAAAATGAGTCCGCAGCGGCATTCTGCGGCCTGCTGAAATGGATCCGCAGAATACCGGTGCGGCCGTGTTAGATTTCGAAATCCCATTAAACGATGATTATTTGGTTTTTTTTTTTTTAAATGTTAGAAATAAAAATTTCGGGCATTTGAACCCTCCTCTAAAATAATATATATATGTTGATTCAAAAGCTCTTGATCAACTTTCTTCTTTTTCAAACCAAAGCCGTAGGGGTTTTCTACAAAGTAATCGTCTGAAATTTCATACCGAATAGGCCGTTTAATCCATTCCTTCATCGTACATATATAACAGTTACCGGGATTACGGCATACTTGACAGTTGTTCTTCTTTTTCTCTTTTTTACCTCGATCTCGGTTGCTCTCTTTCTTACCTCGGTTGTTACTGTCCATACCTCTACTAGTCTCAAAATCACCTCAAAATCACCTCTCTTTCTTTCTCTGAATTTCTAGGTTGTTAGAATGATACTGTTCAGGTCAGGAGAGAGAAAACCCTCTTTTATAGGAGTTTTATAGCGGACCGCCCAGTGGCTAGACAGTTAGAGTAGTTTTAAAAATAATTTTGAGGTGATGACAGATTTGATAAATTTCTTTTTTTTTAGGATATTAATAAAAATATCGGCAGCTTTTGCGAAACTTTCAAAGAAAATATATTTTACGTGTCGATAAATTGTAGAAACTGTTTGTACTGTTGTATAGTAGATAAATTGTGCAAGTGTACTGCATCATGACATAGTTGCTCCATTGGTCGGTGTTGACAATACAAAAAGTTATTATCATTCCAATTTCTTTGGTCAAAATTAATCTAATTAACTAATCATCAATCATTTGATACTATCAATTTATGCAAGTACACGTCTTCTTTTCAGAATACAGAGGTGCTATGTCTTATTAGATATGTCAAAATCCCATCATGTGGTTTGTAATGTTCGTATGTAATTATGTTTTGATTCTTTTTCTTAATATAACAACAGACTGAAATTTAAAGCTTCTAATTTAACTACGTTGAACACAATATTTTTCAAATCTGACTTTTTAGTAAATGAAAAGTCAGATTATGGCATCCGTCCAATCAGCTGCTTAAATCACTAAAAAGGAAGTGATCAAACGGACAATAATTCAAATGATGTAGCATGAAGAAGCTTAAAGACTTTAAACAACCTTTCTACTATATAGATTTGGACAAACTGGTTAGAAGTTAATTAGAACATTTAAGAGTTGTCCGGATTCTAATTAAGCTTAAAGATATTTTTTTAATTTAAATTTTTGTATTTATATATGATTTTCTATATAGTTTATTGTAAAATGTATTGTAAAACCTATTTTTATTTTCACTATGAAAAATTTATATGATTGACCATTATTCACGGTTAACCCCCATAATTTAAAAGTCTGTTTTGCCCCTAAGCAAAAGGATTTTCAAAACTTACCAAAGTGATATATACCCTAATGAAACGTACATCTAGAATTTTAATTTTTAGTTTGAAAAATATTTTCAAATCAATGTACTGTAAGAGATGGATATAAAGAAACTTTATTAAATTTACACTTGTGATTTCTTTCAAAAATTTCAAATGATTTTTCTAAGAAGAATTTTTTATTTAAATAAAGATAAAGTATGCCATCCAACTTGAAATGTTTCACACGCAATTATTAATTGTCTTCTTAATTTCCATAAATCAAAGCTTTTACGCATATATGACCTTCTTTTTCTACTAATATCGAAAGATATTGATAATGTGAATTATGACATTAACAATAACACAATATCTGTCATAGTGTGTGTGAATTTATTTTATATTTTTCAGTAAAGGTTGGAACTCAAACTACCTAACTAATTAATATTCACAAGAGATTTTTTCATTTGAGTTTCGAGCTTACAATCTTTCACACGGAGGGCATTGTATTTGCCACTAGATCAAAGACTGGTTCTCAGTATATTTGAATTTTAGTCCTTTGTTTTTTGAGATTTGCATTTAGAAAGCAGGATATAGATAGGTACAGATATACCGCCAATTCAGAGGGTGCTTAGCCACCTTTATGATTTAAATTTTTTTAATTATGCATATTGATAATTAAATTGATTTTATTAAGTATTTATGTAGTTCAATTTCATCATAAAATGCTAAATATTAAATTATAGAGACTTGAGTTCAAATTCTCACATTAATATTTTACGTGTCTTCACAGCTTTTGCGAAACTTTCAAAGAAAAGATATTTTACGTGTCAATGCTGCAATTTAAATTTTCTAATTTCGTCTCTGAACGTAGAGAGAAATACTTTCAACTCTTAACTAGCAATCACTGAGGGATCCGTATCCTCTCAGGTACCTGACTCTAGCAAATTGAAACGGATGGTTCAGATTAATCTTATCTGGGTCAAACTCAATCCGGTGCCTATGAAGACTATAAGGGGTCTGTTTTGAGATTCGTGCCATGTTAAAAGAATTATCCTATCGTAATTTGTTTGAGTCAGATATCCTAAGGTGATGTGAATTCAAAGCGAAGCCCGTGGGCCAGGATTGCATTCCTGCTTCTGATCACGTGCAAAGACTAATCTGAAGGGACATATATATGTTCCAATTCATGAGACATGATGACAAAAGAAGGTTCATGAGCAGCGTCTTTAGAATTTTTTTATAAACCACAATTAATTTTTTTTTTTCAAAACCAACATGATTATTTTTATTACAAAATCATAAGAATCGAAATGTCATTTCGATTCGTTATTTTTTTTTATTCCGGACCGAAATGGCAATTCGGTCCAGTCTCTTTTTTGGATTTTCTGTATCATTGGTTTCACAAGTTTTCATATGAGCCGCCACAGAAAATTTAAAAAGAAAACCGGACCGAAATGTCATTTCGGTCTGGAATAAAAAAAACTGACCGAAATGACATTTCGGTTCTTATGATTTTTGTAAAAAAAAAAAAAAAGTAATATGGTTTCGTAAAAATATTTTTTGTTATGGTTATAAAAATTCGTGTCTTTAATATTTGATGAATTGATGGTATCTAGTTTATTTGTGAATATTTAAAGTGGGGTAATTTGAAAAACAAAATTACAAAGCTAAATTGTCAGAGATATATTACGGTTAAAATCTAAGTTGTAATACGGAAGTTTAATAAAAGCCATATGGTACTTCAAAATTTATGATAATAGATACATTGAAATATTAAAAAATTCCAACCATAAAAAAAGAGAATATTAAAAAAATCCACTTTAAAATTTTCTGTGATATACATTTTTTATATAATTTAGAATAAAATGCTATGGATACTATAAATTTGACCTTCATTCACAGAGTGAAAATTTTATATAATTTATCACGTTTCCTGTTGACTTCTAAATCAGTCCGCCTTTTTAAGCTCAGTTTGAATAGAATCCTATTCTGTACATTAGCAGCTGAAATGCGACATGCAAAGAAAAATTGGAATCAATTCATAGTCTACAGAGTAGACTAAAGAACTGGCCCGTTGGAATAGATGGTTTAGAGAATTTTAGAGCCCTTCTTCATTTGATCTAAAATGTTCTTTTCAGGTCGTTATTATCACCTTGTTGGCTTGTTATCAAATTTTCTTTTCAGGAACTCAAAACTGTCGGCTTGGCTAGTGGCGAACAGAGCATGAGAAGATGCACAACTGTGATTGCGCTATTGTGGAAGGCAGAGGGAAGATGTAAACAGGGGCATTGATGTAATAATGTAGGAATTGTAGTTGTAAACACTCTGATCACGTGCAAAGACTAATCTGAAGGGACATATAAATGTTCCAATTCATGAGACAAGATGACAAAAGAAGGTTCATGAGCCTTTCTCAAAAACAAAAGAAGGTTCAAGAAGGTTCATGAGCCTTTCACAAAAACAAAAGAAGGTTCATGAGCAGTGTCTTTAGAATTTTTTTTATAAATCACAATTAATTTTTTTTTTATGAAATTAGTATGATTATTTTTTTTTTTTACAAAAATTATAAGAACCGAAATGTCATTTCAGTCTGTTATTTTTTTTTATTCCGAACCGAAATGGCATTTCGGTTCGGTCATTTTTTTAGATTTTCTGTGGCATTGGTTTCACAAGTTTTCATATGAGCCGCCACAGAAAATTTAAAAAGGGGACCGGACCAAAATGCCATTTCGGTCCGGAATAAAAAAAAATAACGGACCGAAATGGTATTTCGATTCTTATGGTTTTTGTTAAAAAAAAAAAGTAATCATGTTGGTTTCGTAAAAATATTTTTTTTAATTATGGTTTATAAAAAAAATTCGTGTCTTTAATATTTGATGAATTGATGGTATCTAGTTTATTAGTGAATATTTAAAGTGGGGTAATTTGAAAAGCAAAATTGTCAGAGATATATTACGGTTAAAATCTAAGTTGTTATAAATATTAGACACGGATTTAATTCCCAACATCGAATAAAAGAAAAAGAAAAACAGAAAAAGTTCCTCTCATTTACTTTTTGTCATGCGGAAATATTGTAGGTAAATTTAATGTTTTAACTCAACTAATTAGTACCTCTGATGAATTAATAATTGAAAAATGTATGTAAGTTTTATTGTGTCCAACGTGGATTAAGGAATGAAGGGTCTTTTAGATTCCTTAGTTCTTTAATTTCATGGAATAACATTTCTTTAGTTTGAATTAAGTTATTTTTTAATGAATTCTTAAGACATTAATTGTATTAGATTAAGCCTCTTTATTACTTTTTCTTGTCTCCTTAGCACATTTTCTTAATCCAGCATACCGAATAAGTACTCCTTAACTTCACTTAAAATTTAATTCCACATGTGACGCCCGACATCCCCTTAGAGCATAATCTCCGCTAAGGAGTTCATCTTCTGCAAATAAAAAATATTAAGATTGTAGTGTGTATTTATATAAAAAAATATATGAAAGGTGAAATATTATATTATCCTCCGACATTTTTATTAATATCCAAAGTTTAATACAAATTATTATTTATGCCCAGAATCCGGTCCAATATCGAAAAATACCCAAACCGGCCAGAAAATGGCCGGCTTACTCCTCTATACTAAATTTAATGTTTTAACCCAACTAATTAGTACCTCTGATGAATTAATAATTGAAAAATGTATGTAAGTTTAATGATTTCATGTTTTGTTCGCCATCTATTACTTCTTATAACATTTTTTAGTTTGAATTAAGTTTTTTTTTAATGAATTCTTAAGGCATCAATTGTATTAAATTAAACCTCCTTATTACTTTTTCTTGTCTCCTTAGCACATTTTCTTAATCCAGTGTACCGAATAAGTGCTCCTTAACCCCACTTAAAATTTAATTCCACATAGGACGCCCGACATCCCCTTAGAGCATAAGCTCCGCTAAGGAGTTCGTCTTCTGCAAATAAAAAATATTAAGATTGTAGTATGTATTTATATAAAAAATATATGAAAAGTGAAAATATTATATTATCCTCATGTTGTTGTTAAAAAAATATGATTGATGAATCATATTTTTTAATGGGCCCTTAAAGTCTTTGCGTATAGAAAACAATAACAAGATATGATTATTTTTTACTTGTGGATCTTTATAATTAAGATACAGGAGGCCCAGAAGTGATAGTCTAAACCTCATATTTAAATGGGCTTTCGATTCACCTATTTTAATGGGCTTCGAATTTCAACTATTGGGCTATTTCACAGAATCACCCATCGAGTCGAGTCTATCCCTCGATCCTTCCAGTTTTTTTTTTCTTGTTATTTTTTCTTGCTTGCTCTTCAAAGAGAACAAGGTTCGTTCTTCTTCTCGTTGCTTCACAGCAAACTACATTTTCCCCTGATTATGACACGATTAAGCCCCAAATCTATCTCTTCTCCTTCAATTTTACTATCCAATCTGAGAGCACAACTTCTCCCCTTGTCTCGCTCTCGTTTTGTTTCATCTCTCTCAAAGCCTCCAGCTTTCACACCCATGGTTTCAAATCGACTCAATTCATTGCTGCCTTCTTCTCCTGCTCTTATGTGGGGCCCATCTGTGGATAACCACAGAAGGCCCCTTGGTAGAGGTAGAGTTTCTCTATTCTATTTTAACTTTGTTATGTAGAGTAAACTTATATGCATGTATGCCTTTTTCAGTTATATTATCTAAATGAAGCGAGAAAAGGGCAATGAAACAACTTGAATAGGATTAACTGGTACCGACCTAATTGTCAGCCTTTATGGGCCAAATGTTTAACCCATCCAATCATTTCATCCTTCAATTGAGTTATATAACTTATATGTTACGAAAAAAAACTCGTCTTCTATCATTTGTTTTGAGGAAAAAAAAATAAGAGTGAAGAGTGTTTTTCAAGGGTCAATAATAGAGAAGATTGATGGTTAGATTGAGAAGAAAATAATTAAATCCAAAATTATTTACACTAGCATCATACCGTCATGTGTGCTGACATTTTTTTTAAATTTTTTCAACTTTTCTTTCGAATAGTGTCCTTCAGTTCTGAAAGAAGTGTGAGAGAGAACAAGGAGGTATTAGTTCAGCATCTATTAGTCAATGAAAGTGATCTCAAGCTTTTAATTGAATTGCAAGAGAAAATTGCAAGAGGTTTTTTTTTGCTCTTAACTTCTTTTAATTTTTATTGGATTTTTGTTTGAAAACAAATGCAGTATTGTGTGCTTTTATCAAACCTGCATGTGTGATATGCAGAACAAGCACCCAACTTTTTTGGAATCCATATCCTCTGAGGTAACAGAAAATTTTTGTTTGGGTCACGGCCGTCCGATCGGAATCCGGGCCATGCCGGCCCGAGGTGGAATGCACGGGGCTGCTTTAATAGTCGTGCGGATTCTGATTGGACGGCCCAGATCCAAACAGAAATATTCTGTTACCTTAGGTGATACAAATTCACTTTTTTGGAGTACTGTAATTGTAAATGATGTTAAATGTTGACAACATGACCTTAGCTTACTACCAATACAACCCCCACCGCTTCCATACACACACTTGTTATCAGTATCATTGGTTAAGTTAATCTGAAACTGCTAGCTGCAGAGCCTTCTTTTTTATTGAAAGATTTTATCAGTTCTTCTTTATATAATTGACGCAAATATCATTCTGTTTCTATACTTTCTCAGGAGTTGATTTGAGCGACTTGGCTCTAGAGCATTCAATCTGTCCATCAAAAGAAAATGGCGGGATGCTAGGCTGGATCCGAAGAGGCCAAACCGTGGGTTTCTCTACTGATTTGTTTTTTTTTCTTGTTTTAGACACATTTTATATTTCTGAAATTTGTTCAGGTAGCAGAATTTGAGGAAGCAGCATTTACAGCTCCTCTAGAGAAGGTGGTGCGGTGCAAGACGAAATTTGGATGGCATCTTTTGCAAGTGCTTTCTGAAAGGTACTTTTACAGATTAATTAATTAATTAATTACCTTTCTATACTTATTTTAAATACATTTTTTTTTATTGTAGGGATGAGTGTGTGCTTGAAGAAATTGCACCGGAGAAGCTTCATGCTAAATTGCAAGATCCTGGATTTTTGGAAGAGGCTCAATTGATTGATGTGAGAGAACCTGAGGAAGTGTAAGCTCTATTAATAGTCTGAATTGCAAACCTAGTTATTTCTCAGATTTGCAAATGACATGCAGACTACTTTTAGATATTTGCAAATGATACCTATTTCTAGATTAATTCTATTGTACTTTTAGATATCCTGTTAAATAATGATATTTGTTCTTTATTTATTTCTCCTTTGGGAACTATTTTATTAACATTTTATGATTTGTTTTAAAGAGATCAAGCCTCTCTACCTGGTTTTAAGATCTTACCTCTCAGACAGTTCGGTACATGGGGGCCTGTTATAACTGATGAGTTTGACCCTGAGAAAGATACATATGTTCTGGTTAGTACTTATTACAAAATTAAACAAGCAAGTTTTCCTTTAGTGCTCAATTTTGATGGAAGTGTCACTAATTTTGTATTTTGGTAGTGCCACCATGGCGTGAGGTCAATGCAAGTGGCCAATTGGTTGCAGTCACAGGTAGAATTTTTTTCCAACATTATGATATTTACTATTCAAATAAGTTCTTCTTAGAAGATTGGTCTGATGAGGTAATTTTGTTTTGTTTGTTTGTTTCAGGGATTCAAGAGAGTTTTCAATCTAACAGGAGGGATTCATGCATACTCTCTCAAGGCTGACTCTTCTGTACCTACATACTGAAAGATCTATACATTAGGTTGACAGAAAAAGGGAGAGGTGTTTTTTTTTTTTTTACCAGTGATGGTTCATGCACTTGGAGAATTTTGTAGTAGATGAATGTAATTTTTGTTTCTGTTCTATCCATTGCTGTGTCGAGATTTCTCTGTGTTATGTAGTTATTGCTCTTTTTTAACAGGAATTTGGTTTACATGAGCACTGAAATTATATAAACATGGAGTGGCAGAGAAGGATTGTGCTAGATATATAAACTGAAAGCATAATTTGGCATAATAACAAAGGTAGCTAGCTCTTCGTGTGGGAGGTTTTGTGGTTAAATTTCGCTTAAAAAGTAACATAGATATTTAAATTGGAATGGCATGACATCTTTGTCTTAAAAAGCAAACTAAGCACGCTTAAATACTATGCTAATTAGTTACTTAGATCTACAATTAATATCTAAAACGAAATAAGAGGAATAAGGAGAAATTACTGACCAATGACCAAACAAATAGTAATTAAATATTTTTTTTAAATGGAGGTGCGGGGAATCGAACCCCGTGCCTCTCGCATGCGAAGCGAGCGCTCTACCATATGAGCTACACCCCCGTTGTGATTATCAAATTAGATACACATATTAGACTGAAAATATGGATCGGCAACTACCACAATAGACAACAACCAAATGACCAGAAGAACAATATATACGTACTAGATGTTCTGATCTGCTATTATTTCTGGGCAGGCAGGGAAAATAATTTTATTTTTCCTCTCTAAATTTTCTGATTACTAAATTAAAATGAATTTTTAATGAAAATATGATCAACGTATTTTAATTTAGATGACTCGAATACATTAGAAAAGACTTCTCCTTTTATGAACAAAATGAATTAATTATCAATCACAAACTGGATCTATTGAATTATCAAGCTTGAACCTATTCAATCTACTCAAGTAGTCAAGCCATTTATTAGCTTTTATGTGCTTATTTTTCATTTTTTAAATAATTAAAATTAAAACGTACTGATATTTTTTTTTTCATGGAATTTATTTATCTACCATTTAAATGTGATTTTATTATAAAGATTAAAAACATCTTGATTTTATTGTTGGAGTGTACTCTACTGAAGCACCGGATCAAGCAGCACATACACTGTTTATCTATAGACATATTCAGTTACTATGATAACTCACTGAATATTAGTTATGATTATTCAAATATTAAAGAGGAGGGTTCAAATACATCATGATTTTGTGCTCCACATCTTTTATCTTCGTTTTCAAAGTCCGAACAGTTGATCCGAACCGCTCAACATGATTAATAAAATATTCTTGGAGACCAAATTTTATATTTTTTATAATTTTTTTACTATTTTTTTACATAGGTACAATATTACTTTTTCGGATGGTCTAGAATCTCCTTTAGACAGTGATTTTGTACTTATCTAAAAAAATTCTACAAAATATAAATTTGGTCACCAAGCATATTTTATTATGAAGATCATGCTGAGCAATTCGGATAGACTGTTTGGACTTTGAAAACGAAAATAAATGATGTGCAGCATATTGGAGCACAAGATCATGATGCATTTGAACCCTCCTCAATATTAAATAAGATTACTTAATTTTAAAATGGACTAATTAATTTGCCAAACTATAGCAACTTCAAATTTATAAAAAGTTCTTAATAACAAATAATTATATGTTTATAGATAATTTATATATTTATTGAACAAATGTACTTTAGTTAAAACGTCATATTTGTTAATACTAAAAAAAAATATTCTGACAAATTTGGCAGCTAGCATACCTTAATTATGTTTTCATCACAATCGTCTAATGATAAACATGTTAGATTTAAACAACACAACAATTATTTATTCAGTTGTATATTTTTGTAAAATTAGAACACTATATTATCTACAAATATATTCGTCCAGTTACTAGTTAACGACATGTTTTTAACATTTAGCTTAGATATTATTAATTTTTTAATTAGGTACAATAAAAAAATATAGAAATGTCCATAGGTACATATTAAAATACACCAATGAAATGAAAACCTGTGAATCAGAATTTGCTTTCTTTAAGAAAATAAAATATAATTATATATGCGTTTACTGAGAACTAAGTTCTAGTGGCAAACACAATGATCTTTTACAAAAAGATTTTAGGTTCGAAATTTGAATGAGAATTCTTTTGTGAATATTAAATGAATGGGTGACTTGATCTCCAATTTATGTTGTATGGATATGGGTATAGATATCATATCCAGGGGCGGACCCGGAGTATTCCAAAGGAGGGGGGGGCAGCTGCCCCCCTTGGATTTTGAGTTTTAATGAAAATTTATTGGTTCCCACCGACTTAGTCCCTCCCTGGAATTTTTTTTGCCCCCTTCTGGACGTTTAATTTGTAATTCGAGTTAAATTTAGGATTAAAATTGAAATAAATCTGTTGAATTTTGATTGGTAATGAGAATTATAAGTCAGAGTATCAGAAATTACAAGTCAAAGCATTGGAAAGTATAAGTTAAAGCATTATTTTTTTGTCGAGTACCCAATTGGTTAATGAATTTAAATCCGATTCGATATTTTTTTGCCCCCTCTGACGAAAATTCTAAATATCCCCTAATCATATCGGATACGATACGATACGGGATACGACAATATTAAAATTTTCAACACGATATGGATATCGGGTGATACAATACGGGTGTCAATACGGCAATTACGATACATATCGGATAAATTATATGTGTATACTGAATATAAATTAAAAGGAATAAAATATGCAATCTGGTTATGCTTGGATGAGGCTGGCCAGCCAGGTAAGGTACTTCTGTTTACCTTTTCTTCTTCTTTTCGTTTTTTCTTGCTCGTTTGCTGTCTTGCTAAGACTTTCAAATTTTCATTCCAGATTTTCAAACCCTGCCTGTACATGTACTATTAGAACCGACATTTTTATTAATATCCAAAGTTTAAACAAATTATTAATTATACCCAGAATCGGACCAATTATCGATATATACCCAAGCCGGCTATTTTCTGGCCGGCTATGTACCCTCCCTAAGCCGGCCATTTTATGGCCGGCTATGTACCTTTTTTTTTTTTTTTTTTTTTTACCCGCATTTCACCCTTTATATACCCATTTTTCTCTCTCTCCTCTCACAATTCTCCCATCTTCAACCGAATTCTCTCTTCTTTAAGGTAAATTTTTTTTTTATCTAATTTAATTTTTAATTTATTTATTTTAGAGTTTAGGATTTAGATTTTAGGTGTTATAATTTAGATTATGTTGTTGTAATTTAGTGTAATTAGCTAAGTTAACCAATATTTAGTTTAATTAGCATAATTGACCAATATTTAGGGTATTTTGGCCTTTTTTACCATAATTATGATGATTAAGCGTAATTTTACCGAAATTAGCACTTTTGACCAATATTTAGGGTATTTTGGTCTTTTTTACCATAATTAGGCTAATTAAGCGCAATTTAGTGTAATTAGCACAGATGACCAATATTTAGAGTATTTTGGCCTTTTTTACCATAGTTATGCTTATTAAGCGTAATTTACCGAAATTAGCACGTTTGACCAATTTTTAGGGTATTTTGGCATTTTTTACCATAATTATGCTGATTAAGCGTAATTTTACCGAAATTAGCACGTTTGACCAATTTTTAGGGTATTTTGGTCTTTTTTACCATAATTAGACTGATTAAGCGTAATTTAGTGTAATTAGCACAGATGACCAAAATTTAGGGTATTTTGGTCTTTTTTACCATAATTAGGCTGATTAAGCATAATTTAGTGTAATTAGCACAGATGACTAATATTTAGAGTATTTTGGCCTTTTTTACCATAATTATGCTGATCAAGCGTAATTTCACCGAATTTAGGTTATTTTAGATATCAGGATGCCTAGAGCACGGCCTACCCAGCGTCCAGTAGTGGACGAGCCGATCAGTACCAGCAGCACGGAGCACATCAGTCCTCTCCTGTGGATTCTCCACAGCGAGCACCGAGTCTCACTGGCTTCTCGTGAGGTACGTTCCTTTTCTTATATTTTCATTAAATTTTGTTGGATTTAAATTTTAGTATGTTGTCACCATGCGGATTACATTTTTCAACGCAGGACACGGATCTTCTAGATGTGAAGTTGAGGTGCGTTCACATGAGGTACTACGAGGTGATGGAGCCGTACCTCATCAACCTGGGTCTCTACCAGGTTGTGGACATCGTGCGGACAGAGAAGAGCATCATCAATGCATCTCTCATCGCTGGACTGGTGGAGCGATGGCGTCCCGAGACGCACACGTTTCACATGCCATTCGGAGAGATGACAGTGACTCTCCAGGATGTGAGTGCTCTCTGGGGTTTGTCTATCCGTGGCACACCCGTCGGCGGCATCTCTGACAGCACCACCTTCGCAGGTTATGTCGAGGAGTTGTTGGGAGCTGATCCTTCCTATATCATTGGGGACCATGGGAGGTCGAAGTTCCATTTGCGGATGACGAGGTTACGGCAGCACTTCATCGCGGGTCTCTCGGCAGATTCCACCGAGCTGGAGATTCAGAGGTAAATTTTTATTAATATCTACTAATTAATTTATAATACGATGATTCTATTAGAATTTTTATATGTTTTGTATTGCAGATATACATGGGGCTACGTGATGGACCTTTTTGGTTCTGTCATGTTTCCTGATTCCAGCGGTGATCAGATGCCGATGATGTATCTCCCGTTGCTGATGGAGATTGAGCGGCCGACATCGTACAACTGGGGTGGAGCTGTCCTGGCGTATCTGTACAACCACCTGTGTCGTAGTAGTGAGGTAAGTCACCAACTCTTATTTTAGTGTAAATTATTTAATCAATCAATCCATCAAAATACACTGACGTGTAATGTTCTTGAAAATGAAGCCGACGGCGAAGCAGATGTACGGGCCGGTACTCCTGCTTCAGCACTGGTCGTGGTCACGGCTACCGGTGGGCCGTCCTATCCCCAATGAGTCGCCGAATTGGGGAGAGCCAGATGTGTTGCACTGCCCGGCATACGCCAAGAAGTGGTACGGTTTCCACCACTACCAGGATCGGACCCACGGTGCTACTGTTGGGATCAGGCCAGTCCGGTCAGAGCTTCAGAGTTTGCCTGAGCCTCTTGTTGAGTGGACGCCGTACGATCAGTTGTACGAGGAGTTCCTCTTGCCGGGCAGTGTGACTGACGAGCAGGAGCGGGAGATGTGGTTCTATCGAGGTCCACTCATACATTTCTTGATAGTGGAGCACCACTATCCAGATCGGGTGCTCCGCCAGTTTGGTCGAGCGGCGTTGATTCCCATAGACCCATCTTTGCCGAGTTACACGCACAGAGACCTGCAGTCTCCACGAGTGTATGATTGCAGGGTCCAGCAGAGATGCCACCACAGCCACCACCTGCGGAGGCCGATACTTCTGAGTACGAGTCCCTCTCGTGCAGTCTCCACGAGTTCGAGGAGATCATGTCGGCACCGACATGGCCCCGATATGGCACAGAGATGCCGCATGATGGAGAGGCTAGTGGTAGCGGGTCTCATACTCAGCCTGCCTTTGGGACTGGGTTTGCCGCATCTATCTTCGCTACACCTCCGCCAGTACCAACAGTCTCCACGGGCGATGCCAGATGGGATACTGCCGAGCAGATACTGAGGTCTGCCGATGCCCCAGATGAGCCCGAGAGAGACGGAGCCTGGCCGCGCTGGCGCCGGGCGAACGCCGGAGTACCGCCTCAGCGATATTCCCCCTCTCCGTTTTAGTTGTATTTTTACTAGTTTTGTACTATTTATATTTGATATACTATTTATATTTGGTATATTTGGATTATCCTATATTTCGGTTCTTGTGTATGTGTGCTTTTATGGTACTATTTTATATTTTACATATCAAAATAAATTATCATGATAATGCTAAACAGAAAATATAACAACATTAAAATAGTAGCACAACATAAAAAATAGTACCACAATGTAGCGTATTTCAATTAATATAGCGTATTATAAAGTAATGTAATGTAATTTAGCGTAATTTAACATAATATAGTGTTATTCAATATAATTTCAATTAATATAGCATATTTTAGTATAAATATGCTAATTATATATCAAAAGAAGTAATATAACAAATAATTTAAATAAAAATTTCTAATTTTCAGTGTTAAATTTCAATACTTTGATCTTCATAGTGTCTTTCTCTAAAATGCGGGTAAAAAAAAAAAAAAAAAAAGGTACATAGCCGACCATAAAATGGCCGGCTTAGGGAGGGTACATAGCCGGCCAGAAAATGGCCGGCTTGGGTATATATCGATAATTGGTCCGATTCTGGGTATAATTAATAATTTGTATTAAACTTTGGATATTAATAAAAATGTCGGCTATTAGAATATTTGATTGTAAAACAAAAATAGCTAGAATAAGCTTAATAGTCTTATTGAATATCAAATATGCTATTCTTAATAGTCTAATCTCTAGAAAATTCTTAACCCAATCAACCATAATCTTATTGGTTGGTGATTGGGGTGACGTAATGCCTGTAGTGTCGTTACTGAAACTTTCTGTCAACGAAAATTGGTAAGATCTTGCCACTGCTGCCTTCTTTTGAGTGAGGCTACGGTGCTATGCATAGCACGGATTTGGTCCGTGCTATGGCTCAAAATTTGACTTTTTAAAATTTGAACGGTCGATCCGAACTGTTCAACATGATTATAAAATGAATATGTACTTGCAAATCAAAAAATATTTTTTTCTCAACTCAACCAAACATTGTCTTATTGGTTGGTCATTGGGGTGACGTAATGCCTGTAGTGTCGTTACTGAAACTTTCTGTCAACGAAAATTGGTAAGATCTTGCCACCGCTGCCTTCTTTTTTTAAACAAAGAAGACGGACGGATAAACACGCACCTCATATATCCAAGTTTCTTTGTACCGTCTCTTTGTGTTGCTAACGGTGTAGTATAGTATCACAGCATGAGTGCATGAGACAGATCCAATAATTAGAGGAACCGTTGCTCAAGAAGCGCCATAGGAAACTCTGATCCTAGTCATCATTACTTCATCAATCTATATAAAACACATATCCCTGCCAATACAATATTTAGGCAACTTTTACTAGATGAGAACCTCAGTCCCCAGGATCAGGATCAGGAATTTTTTTTAGAAACCATAAATAAATAAATCAAAAAATCAAACAAACTTGATTGTTTTAGTCTATACAGAAATTATAAGAATCGAGATGTCATTTGGTCCGAATTTTTTTTCTCGTACTGAGTTGTCATTTCAGTCCGATGTGTTTTCACAAGTTTTATAACATTATTTTTTCTCGAAATCTGTGAAAACGGGTGGGACTGAAATGGTAGGACCAAAATGACATTTCGGTTCTTATAGCTTTTGTAAAAATCAAAGCAACCAAGTTGGTTTATTAAAAAAAAATTTCTTATTTATGATTTCTAAAATATTTTTCCAGGACCAGCCTTTTGAACCGACTGATCTACTCAGTACGCAAATGAAATATTTTATTAATATGTTATGGCATAACTGGCGTCTGGTGTTGAGTTTTAGGTTTTTTCAATGTCTGCATGAGATCTTTGAAAAGTGATGATGTCAAAAAAAAAAAAAAAAATTGCACGTTGCTGGAATTTTTTCGAATTTTTTATTTGTAGCATTAAAAAAAAAAAGTAGCATGGAAATTCAGATTCTAGCCCAAATGTAGACTTAATTTGCGCATCACTCCTGATAAAATCTTTCGTGGTAAAACATCAAAGGTTTTTCCATAGACTAGTCTCCATTTATGTTAGAATTCAAATTTTTTTTCCGACTGCGTATTTTTTTATCAATTATTTTTTATATACTACAAATAAAAAAAATCGACAAACTTTCAGCATGGATAGGGGTTTAGTTGGAGATTCGCACGATTTTTTTTTATTGAAGAATCATATATGCACCATAAATTTTCAGTGCGGAAAAAATTAATTCACCAATAAAATTCTATCATGTATATGAATTTCGTATAAGATAAATATAAACTATGTTTACAAAATTAAACATGCTTCATATTTATCTGAATATTTTACATAAATTTTGCATACGTGATATAACTGTTGTATATATTTTTTTTCCATACAGAGATAAACTTTGGATATGTTAATTTGAGTCATTGAGGAATGACCAAGGTTCTAAATAGCGATTATAGCGCTATAGCTTTTAAGGTCTGAAAAAGCTTTAGCGCAGCTATAGCGCAACCATAGCTAGCTATTTAGAATCATTATAAAAGCAAAGCGGTTAATAACGTTATAGCTTTTGAGATCCGAAAAAGCTATAGCTAGCTATTTAGAACCCTGGGAATGACACTAATTCATGTTAGCGAGTTATTTCGAACCATATTCCGTATTTAAATGGATGATTGGTTGTTTAAATAGATGCTAAGAGCATCTACATCACTGGTACTATTAGAGTTTCTAATCTGATAATTTCTAATCCAGTTTCAGGTATGTGGGAGAGTTTCTTATTTAAAAACTATGCAGTAAAGTTTCTTATTAAGAAACTGCGTATAAACTCCATGCTGACTAAATGATTGGCTCAAATTATTTCTCTTTTTTAATTTGTTGCTGACATGACTTAATAGAAACTCTAAAATTAATTTCAGAGATGTGAGAGTTATAAACTTTAGAGACCTTAATTTCTAAAAAATAGTTAACAATTATTTAGAAACTCATTTGAGTTGCTGGGATGTAGATGCTCTAACTCATATATGTTCAGTTATTTTAATTAAAATTTGAATTAGCTGCTATTCTGAACAGTTAACTGTTAATCTCCCAATCGTTGCTTCGGATCAAACAAAAATAGATCCTATACAAGAATTGTTTTTAATCTTTCTTTTTTCTTTTATGGAAATATTCACAGAAGTGTGAAGCGTGAGGGGAATCGAACTCTCAACTTTTGAGTAACCAACAATTTTAAGACTTTCATCCTAGAAAAATTGTTTTATACCGCAAGAAAGAAAATTGGCACCTTATTTTGTATTAGAATAAATTGCATGAATAATCTTTATAAGTAATTTACCGTTTTAATCTTTACAGTGTCAAAGTTTTAATTCATATCAAATTAGTTATGGAGGAAAATGCCGATAACCTGTCGAAAACACAAAATAAATACATGTAATTTTGTGATATCGATCTATGAAAATCATTTCCAATGATTAGTTTTCATTTTACGTAAATTGTAAGTCTTATCCAAATTACAGTAACAATTTTGAGTGACAGTATGGGTAGTGAAATAATTCTTCAATTTATTTAGTTGATAATAAATGCTGTACAATATGGAATTTGAATATATCACACACAAATATTAAGTTAAGAAATGGATAAAAAGATGTCATACATTTGCCAGATTTTGGGGTCAAACATAATGATATCGTAATAATTTAAGATGTGGAATTCCATCCATCATTTTAACGAAAATAAAAGGCAGAATTTATTTGGTATGAATTAAAAATTTAATAAACAAATTGAGAATTTTTATATTTTGACAAAATAATGTATTGAACCATACATTTTACACTTTGGAGTAGAACTAGGGTGTTCTTAAGTTTATCCATTCTTTTTGTGAAATAGATTTTAAAATTTATTGGATTGAATTTAAATAACGAATCAGAACCGTTCGAACTCATCATGTACCTTACGAGTGATGCGTCTACGAACAAACATTTTAAATTTTCGAATTAATTTTATATAGAGTCAAGTGAGCAAAAAACGTTCAAAAAATAAATACATTAAAATTATAAACCATCAAATTTTAACCATTTGACTTTAAATTTAGATTCATCATTTAAAATCAATTCAACAAATTAAAAACACCCTGATTCTACTCTACACTTCGCATTATTACAGAAGAAGTGTTTGAAACAGTTTGAAATGGTTCCAGCCTAAAGTGGTAAAATACTGCTGTTTTTTTATCCATGAACTTTCTAGAAAAAAAAAGTCAACTTTGTACGAAGATACTCCCGGTGTATCCAAATAGAAGTTCAGAAAGGACGCAAAGTCGTGGCAGGAGACTAGAGCAAGTCTTGTACGTCTGTAACGCATCATCTATCAACAATATAGCGACGGATAACTAGTACAAGTTCACCCAAACTATTCTCATAACAGTGACCTTCTACAAATATGACTACAGAGATTCCGTTACAGATGAAATTAACTAGATTCTCGGTGCTGACCACTGACCAGAGTCGAGGCCGCCTCCATTTCTTCTCCCTCACTTCTCTCCTTTCTTCCAATCGCACCAAACCTCCTAGAAATTTCGTCACCTCCGCTCTCCCAACCCCCTAAAAAATTCTAGGGTTTGATTTTTGCTATAAGGATCAAGTAGCTAGTGTACGGCGCAAGTGTGAGAGAGAGTAGTGTCTTGTTTGACTTCTGTCTCAGCTCTGTTCTTTTTTGTGGGAAAAAACAAAGGTTTTGTAGAAATTTTGAGAATAATCTGAAATTGGAGGTGAAATATTTCCCGTGGTTGGTGTATGGGGCGGGATGCCGAGCTTTCCTTCTTCGCTGGATCGAACTCAGTAAGGCTCGAAATTTTCCTTTTTTTTTCAACCGTTGTTTTTGATTGCTTGTTATTTTTTAGAGGTTTAGTTTAAAGGTCGTGAATCTCGAGGTTTAGCGAGTCAAAAAAAAAAAAAATGTTAGATATTGTAGTACGTCTCTTTTAGCTTGCATACTGGTAAAAAGAAAATATTATGATCTTTTGGAACGAACAAATCTGCTGTAATATGTTATAAAAAAAAAACGGTTGATCTTTTGGGACGGACAAGCCTCTTGTACTATCTTATAAAAGAGATTTTGCTTGAATAGTTAGATGGTAACATAACGCATATATTTTTAAAATTGATAGTTCTCCATGTTAAACCATTATTTTCATCAAAAGAGTGAAACTATATGACCAAACTTCAAGGATCATGAAGTATGATCTTCATTGGTTAATTAGTGTGTCGGTTTATGTCTATTTGTTGATTTGAGATTTGAGAACATACATTTACATCATCTCTCCATATAGTAAGTTTTTCCTTTTTGTTCATTCGAACGAGGTGGCAAACTATCTGTAAATATATTAATTTGTATTTATCTTAGTCTTGATTCATGCTGGTTGTTCTCTGTCTCTAGGGGCACAGATGGTACTAGCATGCAAAACCCTAGAATAGCTGAACTTCAAGCATTTGGTCAATCTATTGGTTTTCAAATCAATAGTTCCGCTGACATCAGTCCAAGCACAGGTACTTGGGTCATTTTCGTTTTACTTTGGAAAACCAAATTTCAATTAGTTATACAATAATTTTGTTATCTAAAATTCAAATTGTTTCATCTTTAGGTAACGAATTCAACACAAATTTAAGTGGTCAGGCTAGTACTGCCAATCTCTCTCTTCTGTCCAAGTTTGAATCTCTTCGCAAGGTATCATTTGTTTGTTAAATGATTGACTTTATATTTTGGGAGCAAATCTAACTTCTCTATATTGTTGAATTTTTTTGTGCCACTTGACAGGTTCTGACAACAACTGATTTAACTAACTCTGAAATATTGACCCAAGAGAAGTCTCCAATGGCAGATACTAGCCCTAGAACTGACACCTCAACGGTTGATACAGACGACAAGCGGGTTAGCCCCCTTTCCCTCTCCCTCCACAGTTATTCTTTTGTTAGTAGTTCTAACACACAAGTTGAATACTATTATAAATAAATATGCAGTTGGAGGGAGGAAGTGGCGGTATGACGCTGTCAAATTCAAGTGGATCGAAAGAAAAAAATCTAGACCAGAAGGTACAGTGTGCTAGTATTACCTGCGATATATATATATATATATATATATATATTTTTTGTATATTTGTAAATCATGGATTTTGTGTTGGAAATGTGTTCTGTAGCAGACACTTCGGCGGCTCGCTCAAAATCGTGAGGCTGCAAGAAAGAGTCGCTTGAGAAAAAAGGTACTAACAAACTTCTAGTCATATTCTTTATATAGTGCTTTTTGCTCACCAAGTAAGATTGCATGAGGCAACCAGGGGTAAATATATATTTCTAATATAACAATGAATTATTCTTTTTTCAAAGGCATATGTGCAACAATTAGAGAGTAGTAAGCTTAAATTGGCTCAGCTAGAGCAGGAGCTTCAACGGGCCCGCCAACAGGTATGGTCGTGTGGCCTCATTATCTCCCTTTGCACTCTTGATTTAAATTTGTTGATCAAACAAGGAGCTTCTTTTTTGCAGGGTATTTTTATTTCAGGTTCCTCTGATCAGTCCCATTCCATGGGTGGTAATGGTGAGTACAATTTCTCTCCTTGTTTTGTTTGGTATTTGGTCCATTTTTCACCAAATGTTGAATACTGAAAGGTTAAACTTTTTTTATTTAAATGTGCTTAATTGAACAGAAATATATGGAAAAAGGGGAATTTTTTTTACACTGCATACTCAATAATTTGTACCGGTGGGAACAGATATCAGTAACACAAGCTAAAATTGCAACTCTTTGTATCATTGGGCAGTTTAGAGATGTTCGAACAACACTCACAAGCAAAACATAAATATTCCTGTAGGGGCGATGACTTTCGACATAGAATATGCACGCTGGCTAGAGGAGCACAACAAGCAAATAAACGAGTTGAGAGCTGCTGTAAATGCACATGCGGGTGATACTGATCTGCGCAGCATTGTTGACAGCATAATGGCGCATTATGATGAGATTTTTAGACTGAAGGGCATAGCTGCAAAAGCGGATGTGTTTCACATTCTTTCTGGTATGTGGAAGACTCCAGCTGAGCGCTGCTTCCTCTGGCTTGGCGGATTCCGTGCATCTGAGCTCCTAAAGGTAAATAAATAAATAAAATCTTGAGTATTTTGATCTGTATTTACCTGGTCCATTTAGGACCAACATGACTGTTACAAGATTAAGATTTTACGTGAGATTTGAAGTGATCGAATTTTCAGTTGTGTTGGAGAGTGGCTGACAGCTTGAAAATTCAATTTATTTTTTTATTACGGAAGTTAGAATAAAGGAATTCTTGTATGCCTAAGTTGAGACTCAGTTTGCCTTTACTGACCCAATTCAGCCAAAGTCCAAACAAACGCAAATTGAAATTTAAAGAAAGAAAATCTCATTGTGCCCTAGTTTATTGGATATATGTACCTGACTATTATTTTTACCAATACTGCTTGAATAAAAAAAATGCAGCTGCTGACAACCCAACTGGAGCCGCTGACAGAGCAGCAACTGCTGAATCTTAGCAACCTGCAGCAATCCTCTCAGCAAGCCGAAGATGCTCTCTCGCAAGGCATGGAGGCATTGCAACAATCACTAGCGGAGACCCTGGCAGCATCACTCGGCCCCTCTGGATCTTCGGGCATTGTGGCCAACTATATGGGACAGATGGCCATGGCCATGGGCAAACTCGGCACCCTCGAAAGCTTCCTTCGCGAGGTACACAAGCACCATCACATAAGAATCGTCATCGTCCCTTTCCATGAATGGTTTTTGGACCTTTTAATGCTGGATTTTGGTTTAGTATATTATAATCAAATTTTTAAAGGAGGCTACGGTACTATGCATAGTGCATATTGGTCGATCTGAATCTGAATCGTTGAACATGATCTCCATATGAAAATGTAAAATTTAGTCTGCAGTAATGTGTCTGTGGCCTTGTAAAGTTGACAGTAACGGATGATCATCAAATCCCTTTTCCAGAAAATTTTATCCAGACGGATTATATTTCTGTATATGATGGTTATTTTTATGTTTAAAGTCTGTATTTCTGTATTTTAGGCTGACAACTTGAGGCAACAGACGCTGCAACAGATGATACGGAGACTGACAACCCGTCAGTCTGCACGTGCGCTTCTTTCAATACATGATTACTTCTCGCGGCTGCGTGCTCTTAGCTCGCTATGGCTAGCTCGGCCACGTGAGTAGAGCAGTTGTTTAATATTCTTTCCTGATATGCTTTGTGGGAATCTTCTAGAAGATTATCTTGTAGCCTTACTTTGGTTAGTTTGTTGAATTTGCAATTTATTCTCTAACGGGGTTTGTTAATGTTATGGTTTCAGATCACTTGTAAATTTCTTGTTAGACATCAAACAGTTGTGGTTCTTCGTGTATAATGCTGCTGTACTAATAAGACATTGTTGTACAATATTTAGGATTATGATGTTTTATGTAATAAAATTCATGATTAAATTAATAATAGATGCGCTCAATTATGTCTGTGCACTGTCAGAAACTTTGTCTCAACATATATCAATCACGATTTGGGTGCAAAGAATATTCCATGTCGCCATTACCTCAACATCAATTTTGGGACATGGAATATTCTTCGTGTTATTTGACTGGTGAATTTTGCGTGCAAATTGAATGGTACTAGAGTTATTTTTTGGATTTCATCTCGGATCAGAAATTTGTGTTAGGAGGAATTTTGAATTTGAAATTGAGGCAGGCAATTTATATTAGCTTTATTTTTAATGTATCCATCATAACATGTAAGTTAATAACTATTTAAATCGTAAATTAACTTCATACAATTGGTTTCCTACTGATAGCCTCTATCAGATTTTCAAAAAAAAAACTTCATACAATTGGTTGGTAATTTGAATTTTTCTTTTTTCAGAAATAAATATTTTACAGCAAACAAATTAGGTTCGGCAAAAGCTAATCACCTTAAAGTGTTCTTTTTTATTCGAAAGAGATTATGTAAAATGCTCGCAACACTAAAAAATGCATTATATTTTTCTTTAAGGTCGCATAAAAATTCTTTAACAAACGATTCTTTTGGAAAGTTTTTTTTTTTTTTTTTTTAAATATTTGCTTTAAAAACAACTGCGTGCTCAGATTATTACATATAATGGTTCTAATATGAATTTTTGACACGGTACATGGTGTGATAACTGCAGCTTAAGGGGTTACTTTCCACTATTATTTGCTAAAACTATAGAAAGTCTCTTATGTAACTGTACGGAATTATGGAAATATAAAACTATTTTTAAAGAGATTGTATGTGAATATTAAAAAGTTAGGTAATTTGATCTTCAATCTTTATTAAAAAAAAGTAAAATTATTTTTAAGGAAGAGGCTGGTAGTTCTTTGAGGGTTGAAAAGACACTGTATGAACTCTCAAACTTATTTTAAAAATCAAACTAATTTATTGTTAGCACTAAATAATAAAAGACACTGTATGATCTAATATCGAATTAAGGTATTTGACACTCTATGTATTTAATAGGGTGTGGTCCATAAATGTGTAGAACAATTTAGGCAAAGATCAAATTATTAATGGACTAATTCTGAGAATTGCAAGTAAGAAGAACTGTTGTCTAGAGAGTTGTGTGGGCCGCAAAAAATATCTCGATTAAGTTGGCTGATAACCAGAGAGTTTTGCAGCCACATGGTTTTCGATGCGGGCCGCACGGATTTTGATGTGACCGCATGGTTTTTTATGCGAACGCACAAAATACCTTTTTAGAGTTGGTATACAGCCATTAGTTTGTACAGGCCGCACAAAACACTGTTAAATCAGGAAAGTTGGTTATTCAGAGAAAAGGTGGTTCTGTAGACACGTCTGGCCGTTTGTGCGGGCCGCATGCACAGTGCCAGATGTGTTACCCTATAAGGATGGGTCCTCAAGGCACAAGAGACAACACACAACTCAGTTTTCTGAACAACAGTTATTTTAGACAGAATCTGAGTGTCTTCTCTTCTTCTTCCACCATCAAAGATCTAGAGAGGAGAAATTCATTAGAAAACCTGAAAGGAATTTCTCAAAGGCGTGTCTTGCTGTCTTGGAAGACTTAATACACGACCATACGACGTAAAGGCAAGAAGGGCTTCTTGTCATTGAAGACTTGTCTCGTGCTCACGGAGAGAGCTCTTCAGACTTAAGGATTCCATAACCAATGTTATGGAATCAGATATTGTATTCCGCACTTATGATTTATGTTTTTGATCTCTTTGGCATAGGACGGTCCTTAGATTAAGGTGGGAAACTGTTTCTTCTTTCCCGGGTTGTAAGTGTTTGATCCCTAGATGAAATATAATTATTTGATCTCTAGATAAAACGTAATTGTTTGACCTTTATAATTCCCAACACCTCCAACCTTTACTCAAAAAAAAGATTGCAGTGTTGTCTAGCTTTGAACAAAAGCTGATAGGCAATATTATTCGAAAAGATTAGTTATTTTTATGTGAGTTATTTGGGGAGAATAAAATAGAAGAGAGTTCCAGACATTGGATGGATGTGGACTAGCAAATACTATATATTATTTACTGCTCAACATGTTTAAATTGTGGATATATGTCTCAATTGAATTGGAATATTTGTATAGAAATGATGAGTTAAATGTTGAAGAAGATGGTGAAAAGTGACAAAGGCAGATGAATATTTTTAAGCAACTAATATTTGACTGTTATTGTAATGATGTGCTTGTATTTGATGGATGTTTGATAATAAACTAATTTAACAATTTTTTTATTAACAAAAGGCAGAAATGGGAGGCTCCTTATATATTAGAATTTATTAACAATAAACTAATTTAATAATTTTTTTGACAAAATAAATTAACAATTAATAATATATAGACATTGACACATTTTCCATCTTAAATATTAGCCGTGTGTCTAATTTCTTTAATTTGGGCTTTTTTTTATATCCATTAATTAATGTTAAATACAAACTGTTGCATATTTAAAATAGTTTGATGAATGTTAAAATTCACTTTTAGTTTCATCTTTGTTAAACGTATATGATATACTTCAAATATATCATTTTTAAAATATCAATTTTTAAAAATCTGATTATTTTTAAGTTTAACTTATGATTATTTTAGGTCATTTTTTGTCATTTTTCATAAATCATAAAAAATAGTAAAAATTAATATTCTACGAGTTCATTATATAACCAATTTACTGAGCTACTTAAATCAAAGTTTGAAATTTATACGATAGATTTTTAAGACCATAGCACAGATGGCCTTATGCTATCCATAGCATCTAAGCTTTACTCGTCATTTAAATATAGGGTAATTATAATTTCTCCCATCTATCCATCCCCCATTTCATCCCCCAACTAACTAACTTTATCTTCTAACTATAATTACAAATTAGAACTACCTAATGGTCCCTACAAATTAATTGCTCAATTTTCTCCCTTTATTTCTTTCCTCTTTCTCCCTCCCTCTCTCACCTCTCCCACCTCTCCCTCTCCACCTCCGTCTCCCCCCGCCTCTCCCACCTCTCCCTCTCCCACCTCCGCCTCCATCTCTCACCTCCGCCCGCATCTCCCACCTCTCCCTCTTCGCCTCCGCCTCCCCCCTCCCACCTCCGCCTTCGCCGGGTTAGATCCATCACTGTCGATCGCCGGGTCAGATTCATCGTGTCTATGTTCCTCTTCCTCATGCAGTAGCGAGTTATTTGCAAAGAACAAAGCTTCATTAGTGGTGAATTAGGCCAGTGTGTACTAAGTACTAAGAAATGACAGAAAAATAAATTTTGAAAAAATTAGAGGTGTATGAATGAATACTTGATGTTTTAGAGATGAATACTTCAACGTGTATGGATGAATACTTGATATCTTAGGTATAAATACTTTAACGTATATATATGAATACTTGATATCTTATGAATGAATACTATTCTGCTGCTCTTGTAAAATTAATCGAGGTATGCACATATGTTTGTAATACTCTTGGTACATTAACTATTTACACTTACATGACGATGATGAATACTTGCTCGATGAGAGATGAATACTTGTGCAACGGACAACTCGAAAATATGTCATCATGGATCTCATTTGAAAGAGAAAATTGTGTAGAAGACGTTCGTGGTTTAGATTTGCAAAATTCCTCATAGATCGTCAGAAATATTGGTTAGATTGAACGGAGAAAAAAAAACCATCTCTAAAAACGTGTAAAAGATGAGTGAGTGATGCGTCCAAATATGCTTATATTGCAAAGATGAGTACATTCATATAGATGGATGAATACTAGTTGTGTTACAGATGAATACTTTTTCGCAAATTCCTAAAATAAGCTGACTGTTATGCGGCCCCCCCACTTAATTAATGCGCTGACGGTTATGCGGTCCCCCACTTAATTAATGCGCTGATGGTTATGCGGTCCCCCACATATATTGTTTGTGGTCCCTTACTTTCTTAATATGCTGAATGTTGTAATGTATCCAAATATGCTTCTATTGCAAATGTGAGTACCTTCATATAGATGGATGAATACTAGTTGTGTTACAGATGAATATTTTTCTGCAAATTTTTAAAATACGCTGATGGTTATGCGGCCCCTCCACTTAATTAGTGTAACTGACGGAGATGAAACGAGGGATGGTTAACGGGTGATAGCTAGGCTCTCCCTTAACTATATCAGGTTTGACAAGTGACCCGTGAAACTATATGATTGCCACTTCTAGATCTGCCGGAAACAAACCGTAACTACACGAAGAGACATCATTCGGAAAACCCCCTTCTGGATAAAGATATTTATAGATCACGTTTTGCTTTAAGCAGCGCACGGACAATAGAACTAAAATGGCACTGTATATGACTATTGCGTTGCATGAAGCAAAATATGCTCTGTCAATGTCTTTCTCACCCTTTTTACCACTCACTCACTAAGGCTGTCCGATCTCAGCCGTTGATTCACTGTGTCTATAATATTGACCGTCAGATTGTGGGAAGCAACAAACACATTATCAGTCATTACTCGTCAGCAAGACTGAATAATTTCTTACCTTCTCTGCCGAATGACAATAGCAAAAGAAAAAAGAAAAACATAAAATTGTACAGATCAAGTCTCGCAACTGCGTTTCTGGAAATTTGAATGGCACCTTTACCGATCGCCATGGCCACACTTCACCACTTCTCTTTTCCCTCGCCTGAATTGAAATTCTCCTCAGTCTACCACCCGGTAAGAGATGTTAACTATCCTTTACTATCCTTTTTATTCTTCATGTAGTTAGATGGCACGAAAAGGGCTTAGATTGTAGACCTCTAATAAGTAGTTGGATAACTGTATGAAAAAAGTGCCAAGCTGAACTGCTGAAGCACCTTTTTGTTGGGTTTAATCTTTTCTCTCAAAATTATGTAAAACACCTTCTACCGACTAATCTTATCTCTATAGCTCATAATCAAACAACTTCACTTTGAATATATATGACTACCAATTAAAGTATCATATACCCACAGGTTACATCAGGGAGCATTTATAATGGCTATGGTTCTAGTATTATGCCTAGCATCTGTGGCTTGAAAATTTGCACAGTTGCAAAAATTAGAATTCGAAAGGTGTTGAGACAGTGTGGGTTGCATGTGCCGAGGAAAGTAGAGAAAGCTGCAGAAAAAAGCTACGAAGCCAAGTTTGATGTTCACTTGCCTAATGGTTGATAACAACTCTCTTTTTTTTTCCTTCAAAAAGAACTTTTTGCCAGTAATTCCTTTTCTTTAAGTGTTCATTTTTTTTGGTGTTGGATGAAGGCATGGTAGGAGCTTCAAATGCCTATTATGATTTAGACCTGATAATACCCAAATTGCCCCCAAGCAAATTTCAAATGATCCTCTTACATTAGGGGGGAAAGGTATAATAGAATTTAGTACAACCCTAATATGAAGGCCTTAGTAGTCTCATCTATGATTACAGATACAACTACGTCTTTTAATTGTGTATAATTCAAACTGAAGTCTTCTATAGCAAATATGCAAATTCTAGAATTTCTATGGCATATACATAAAACCCCAAAAAAATCTTTCATGCATCCGCTCATTTCATTGTAGAAAGTGGGTCCACATTTCAAGGCCCCCAGATTGTTAAAAGTTTGAATGATAAGACAGCTACAATCAGTGATACAAAATCATCGAAAGAGAATTTGCACCAAAAGCGAGACAGCGGTGTCCCATCTCTATGCATAGCAGTTATAGGAGCGACTGGTGAACTTGCCAGAAACAAAGTTTTTCCTGCATTATTTGCTCTTTATTACAGCGGGCACCTCCCTCAGGTACCTCTTTAAGATAAACATCTCACCTCAATTATTTTGTATATCAATAAGTTTTTTTTTTCTCTCTTTTTGTAAAAAAGTTCACACATATAAATTTATTAGTAGGTATTATGCTTCCATGCAATTTATACTAGCCTCAGATTTTTGGTACCGGAAATGCTATCTTCGAGCTGATGCGGTTACCTATTGTGCTGGTTTTACCCTTATTTTTTGGCATTTAATCGCATGACTGGGAATTCAGGGTCAATTGAGTTACAATTGAAATTACTGAAGCACAATCATTGAGTTGAGTGTTCTTATAGGCAAAGTTGCCTTTAATTGGGGTTAAATCAGCCTTAAACTGGACATACAGTTGACTTTCTAAATCAGTAGCATGTCACACTTGTACAGTTTACTAGTCAGGGGCGCTACCAGTATGCACTGACTGAATTGCTTCTTTAGGGTGAATAATAAGTTTTCTTCAACATTTGAATTGACCACTCATGAAGTGGATTTTATAATGTGTAAAATAATTTGGCACAGTTAATGTAATTTGATTCATTTGTCAGAATGTGGGCATATTTGGATATTCTAGGAAAAAACTGTCGGATACGGATTTAAGAGATATGATTGCGGGCTCCTTGACGTGTCGAGTTGATCACCAGTATGATATTGACACCTTATTTCATTTTTACAGCAAGCCATTGCTTCTATAATATACTTTCTGACGCTAATAATTGACCTGATTTACTAACTCATAACCTTATGCAGTGAAAATTGCGAGGATAAATTGGAGAAGTTTCTTGCACAAACTTACCATATTGATGGAGGATATTGTAACAAAGAAGGCATGAGTAAACTTAGTGCAAGAATGGAGCAGTTAGAGGTAATTTAGTTAAATTTGTACCTCTCTCCAATCAAGAGTGCTATATTTGACATCATTAGGATAAAAACATGTTAAACAGGGTGAAGGTGAGGCAAACCGAATATTTTACCTTTCAGTACCTCAAGAAGCGCTTCTTGACGTGGCACTCTCTCTGGCAGAAGGGGCCCAAACGAAACATGGCTGGAATAGGGTAATTATTGAGAAACCATTTGGTTTTGATGCAATCTCCTCGCAAAGAATTACACATTCTCTCCAATCGAAGTTTGAAGAAAGCCAAATTTACAGGTGCATTTCTTCTTTCATATTTACCTTTTCAATTTGCTTCATATTCATTTATGACGTTATTACTTTCAATTCAGAATTGACCACCTTTTGGGGAAAGATTTGATTGAAAACCTCACTGTTATGAGATTCTCAAACTTGGTTTTCGAGCCGCTTTGGAGCCGAACATACATTCGAAATGTTCAAGTAATGTTTATGAATCTTTCAAGTATCAGTCTTCTATTATCATCCCTTTGCCGAGTAAATATTATTCATTCATTCATTTTTGTGTTATAATTCAGGTCGTCTTCTCCCAAGAATGTGGTATAGAAGCAAGAGGAAGGTACTTGTCTCTATGAATTTGACATGTTTTGGTTTTAAAAAAAACGAGAAAAAAAAACAAGTTCTGCATGTTTTAGGGTAAATTTTGATATACTTTAGAAGTAAATATCTCTAGTTCCCCAAATTAATTCTTCAAAGCTCACATGAAATACATAAAATTAAAAGCAATATCTAAATTCTGGACTGCGAATCTAGATATTAGCCATCCACCATGTAATTCTTCTGATTAAAGCAGATATTTTGATGGCTATGGAACAATTCGTGACATAGTGCACAGCCATATTCTCCAAACAATTGCTTTATTTGCCATGGAACAGCCGGTAAGCCTTGATGGAGAAGATATTCGAAATGAAAAGGTATATCCTTTTTTCGAACTCAACCTGGTGAAGTTATTTGAATAAAAACAATATATTAATCGCACCAGTGGGTCATTTTACAACTATAGGTTGAAGAACCATTTAAAGTATGGAACCAACCTCACTTAAGAGGCATTGTACTAAATCCTTTTCTTTTCTGTTATTTATTTCCAGATTGGTTTTTTTATTTTGTTTTATTTAGTGTTTAAAGTTTTGGCCAAAAGAAATCAACTTGGGGTATTTAAAAAAGAAAGATATAACATGAAAGAAGATTTCTTCATAAATATTTTAGGTGAAGGTGCTTAGATCAATTCGAAAATTGGATCTTGGAGATGTTGTTTTGGGTCAGCTAAAGGACGAATCAAACAAGGCCGAAAACTACATGAAATCGTTAACTCCTACATTTTTTGCTGCTGCATTGTACATAGAAAATGCACGGTGGGATGGCGTGCCATTTTTAATCAAAACAGGAATGGGGCTTATGAAAAATAGGTATGATATCTGATATTATGGATGCGTAAGAGTTGCATTTCTTACTAGGCCTTGGCAATTTTTTTGTTTACTGGTGTTTATTCGGGCTTAATTATTATTGTAACGCTCTCCACATTTCATTAGTTTTGCAAATGACTCAGATATATGTTGTCTTTTGCAATTGGCACCTAATATTTTTTTTTTATTGTTTTTAAATGACATGTTTTCTCGAGCTGTTAGAGCCATGGTCAAATAAGGGACTGGCTAAATGTGTTCCATTTAAGTAGTGAATGAGGCTATGGTAACATGCATATTACGGATTGACCCGTGCTATAGGTCCATATCTCTATTTTCAAAGTTCAAACAGTTGATTGAACCGTTAAACATGATCTTCGTATGAAAAAATGTACTTAGACCAAATTTTACATTTTTTAGAATTTTTTTACTATTTGTTTAGATAGGTAGAAAATCACTTGATCTAAAAATTCTGGACCATCCAAAAGTAGTGATTTTCTACCTATCTAAAAAATAGTAAAAACATTCTAAAAAAATTATAAATTGATCTCCAAATGCATTTTCATACGGAGATCATGTTTAACGGTTCGGATCGACTGTTTAAACTTTGAAAATAGAGATATGGATCCATAGCATGGACTGATCATAATATGCATATTATCATAGCCTCACTCTTAAGTAATTAACAGAAATTTGTGACATAGTTGGGTTTACAGAAAAGAAGAGTTATTGGAATGTCTCAAAAGATTTTGGGTGTTACTTGCACTATGGCAAATATTAGTTCTTGGGAAAATATAATCTGTCTATCTTTCAAGTTATAATATTTCATTGTTTTTTTTTCATTACTTATTGTGATAAATTTTTAGGGTTGAGATACGTATTCAATTTCGTCATGTACCTGGTAACATCTACCGTGAGAGATTCGGCCAAAATATTGACCTTGACACGAACGAGTTGATACTGCGGGACCAGCCTGAGGAGGCTATTTTGCTAAAAGTCAACAATAAGGTCCCCGGCCTTGGTCTAATGCTGGATGCTTCTGAACTTAATCTTCTATATCGCGATAGGTATCCTCAATTATTTTCTCACCCACCTTCAATTTCTTTCTCATAATTTTTATTGCTTTATTATCACATTTGGATGGTACTTCCATTTATAAACAGGACAAATATAAACATCAAATTTGTCAATTAGACAGTTAATGAACAATCCTACTCACTACAAAATATATCCTTAAGACCTTAATGACCATGTTTATCCTTTTATCTCAAAGCAAACTTTAATTCCCATTATTCACATCTCAAGTTTGGGAAAATCTTTCTGATTTTGTGGATACTATGTACAGGTACAATGTAGAAGTACCTGATTCTTACGAGCACCTTCTATTAGATGTGATAGATGGAGACAGCCATTTATTTATGCGGAGTGATGAGGTGGCGTCTGCATGGGAAATATTATCTCCTATAATTCATGAGATCGACCGGCATAAGGTCACACCGGAGCTGTATGAGGCTGGGGGCAGAGGGCCTGTCGGAGCGTATTATCTAGGTGCGAAACATGGTGTTCGATGGGCTGATGATTAAGGAGGTTTCGCCAAAATTGAGAATTTGGCAATTTTGGGTTTGATTTTAGGTGTAGTCATAAACATTTACTGAAGCAGTCTTTGCACAAAAGATCTTGATTGTTTTTAAATGATATTGAGATGCTTAAATGTTTGACCAAGAATTAGAGGTTCAATAACAAATAGTTTGGCTTTCTTGTTTTCCATTTTTTATCTTGGTCTTCTGGATAGCGACAGCAAGTACAATGTTATATATATTGTCTTTTTACATTATTTGGTTATTTATTTATATCTACATAATTAGCATTTCAATCAAACTCATTTAACTTTTTTTCGTTTGTTGGTGTCCTAGCTTTACCATATTTAGTAGGATTTTAGGAACTTTTAAGCAACACAAATCTCAGAGTTCATCATAACTCAACTAAATCTGTTTATAACAAATTCATGACAACATGAATCCTATATTAGTTTTTTTTTTTTTTTAGTAAAGATTGGAGGTCAAGCCATCCAACTATTAAATATCCACATTAGATTTGTTTTACTAATTAATTTTTAGGGTTTGATGCTAGGTAAAAAAAGTGCCAAACAATTTTTTGGATAAATTATTCTTTCATCAAAATATACTGATTGCGAGCTATTAGTTACATCTCATGAAAATATCCCAAAGATTAGGCGGTTTAATTTTATATCTTGTAGTTTTATAGCCGTGCATCATACAACAATATCATTGCCAATTTCTTTCTTTCATTTGTGACATCGTACATTTTCTGGTCTCATGATTGTGACGCTGATATTGGTTGCTTTACGGGCCTAAACGGGCTGGGCCCAGATGAATTTGTGTATTGAGTGATTGGCAGTTCTTCCCAATATGCATTTTTTTTTTTATTAATTGCTTTATGTGACCATGATATATTAAAAACAAAAAAAAACATATGCGAGCAACAATCATTTATCTGAAACTTTTGGAAATCAATAACATGATTATGGATATTCTTGCTAAGAAATTTTTTTCTAGTAAAAAAAATTGATGCGCCTTTTGTTTTTCAAACATGTTACATTATTGGACTTCAGTATTTGCCACCACAAAGATGATGATGGAAACCATCATCATAATTATATCTATATCTTCTGTAATTTCCAACATAGACATATATAGACATCTTTTTGTATCCGAGATTTTTTTTTTTTTTAACTTAATTCACTCCCACATAACCTATTTTCATTTATCTAAATCATACTACAATTTATTCTTATTTAATAAATCACTGAATATTGTTGAGTTATCGTTCGTTTTTATAGTCGTGTCCTAAGAAGTGACAATTCCGGATTAAAATATTTCAACTTGACTTTTTTTTATTAAGTTCTTTAACTATTCATATTTCTGGTTTTTTTTTTACCCTAACACTTGTAAAATGACACAACTGCGAATAAAAAAAATCAAGCTGAACCACAACAGCATTCCAAATTATAAAAATAAAGTGTTCCACCTCAAAGGAAAAGAAAAAAAAGAAAAAGGAAAACGATTATGCTCTCTTTTTATTTAGCAAGAAAACCATGCCTACTTGAGGCAAGGAGAATTCTCACATTTTAAAATTGTTTGGTTATAAAACTTCACATGTTTTTGCCACTTCTGAAATCATGCTGGAATTTTTTTGTCCTTCACCTGTGCTATATTTTTTTTGGAAGAGTAGTTTGGTGGTTGCATGATTTGCTTTGTAGTGAAAATAAACTGCTCCAGTAAAAACTTAATCCATGATAAATAAAAGATAACAAAAATGCATACTACAGGCACAACATCCAATCAAATCTCTCTCTCTAATTCATAACAAAACATAACCTAATTCTGATTTCAAAACTAAAGTTTAAATTAAAACCTCTTCCTCTTCTTATTATTACTACCAGTATCTCCTCCTTTGCGAAACCCTCTAAAATCATTTGTGGTCTCAGCCGTATTTTGCTTTTTCAAAGCCTTTCTTCCTCCAAACCCAAATTTCGAATCCCTTCTCTCTCTACCTTTACTACTACCCTTACCCTTGTTCTTACCACCCGACCTGTCAAAAGGTGCCACACCTGGCCTCTTCTTTCTCACTTTATCAAACACATCGTCTCCCTTTTCAAACCCAAAAACCTCATTATTCCCCCTTTCGCCCTTTACATACCCGTCTCTCTCTCTTTGCTTCCTCCATTTCTTCACCGACTCAATCTCATCTTTCTTTGACTTCTCTCTCTCTCTAAGTTTCTCATGCTGTACCTGTTTAGATATTTTCTTATTCTCTCTCATCTTTCTCCTCTCCTCCATCTCCTCGATCATTTTCTTCTCATACAACAATTTATCTTTAATTTTCAACATGTGAGAATCAGATTTCACCATCTCAGCATAGTAATCTGGTGGCCGAAGAAACGGCACACCAAATTTCTGAAATTTCGAGAACGCCACTCTGGTGCTGTCTAGGGCTTGGGTATAGAACGCCAGCTCACGTGCCAGGTCATCATCCACGTCAACTTTCTCCACTTGTGGGTGATCTATTGTGAGCTTATGAATCCAATCGGTTTTTTTTGGCCAAGCAATGTCTTCGATTTTCTCCAAAAGGGCCTCCGAGTTGTATATTGCATTTTTCGAGGGTTCAGTTGATAATTTCTCAACCTCTCCTTCAGATTCTGATTCAGGTTCTGACTCCGATTCCTGTTCTTGATTTTCAATTTCTTTGACCATGACTTCAAGCTACAAGAAAAAAAAAATTTCATCACCTTCTAAAACAAACAAAGTAATTCAGATTCAATGGTGAAAAGGTTAAACTTACCAATCTAAACTGAAAAGGAGAGAGGAGAGGAGAGAGGAAGCAAGGAGAGGGAAGAGGGGAAGAGCTGTGGCTAATGATCCTGTTGAGAGAAAAACCCTAGGAAGAGATGGAAAAATGGAGGCGTATATGATATACCTGTTTGGAAAATCTCGACCGTTCAATCGCAACCCAATGAGCAATCCATAATTCCATATCTCTGATCGGCCCTATCTTGTCCAAAGAGAAAATGTTTCTCATGTCTTCCTTTTGTTAAATGGGCCTTTTTTGAACGGCCCTATCTTCCCTTCATCTGTGCTATATTTTTTTTGGAAGAGTAGTTTGGTGGTTGCATGATTTGCTTTGTAGTGAATATCTATAATACTTCACTGACAGATATTCCGATTTCTATAAACAAATCATGTACCCAATTTTTAAAATATCTGCCACGAAGCCCGAACCCTAACCTTACTAGTTTACATAAGAATCGTCGGATAAAATCATACAAGTCAATCAAATTAACAAGCTTTTAATTTAGAGTGCAGTGTGGGTTGTTTATTCTGATTGGACAAGAAAATTTTGAACCAGAAGTCAAATTAAACCATCAATTTGAAGTTTTAATTAGTCATTTGCAGGACCATTTCCATCGCATCCAACTTTCTAATAGCAAAATCACAAGACAACAACTGAAAGAGAGGAAGGCCACACTTCATCCGACATTGATGATTGAATGTAACACACAACCAATCACATAAAAAAAAAAAAAAAAAATGAGAACATGAAAGCATGTCATCCACCAACAAATATCTAAAACATCAACCAACCAAATTGTATGATATTGTTTCGCGTCACCCGAAATAGGACCATTTTGTCTACCAGTACACCTGATTCCATTTTGAATAAAAAAGGACCAGAAAATATCTCTAACAGAACTAAATCTTTTGCATTTTTTTTTAATCTATACTGGTACAAACAAAGAAAAAGGAAACATTACATTTCCAAAAATAGTTTAAAAATCCCAATTCCCCTCCACTAACCATCTCTGAAAGGACTTTATAACCTATAAAACTCAAATAAAATCAAATGCGACAAAAATCACAACAACAAAAAAAAAAGACAATTCCTATAAGCAGACCTACCCAGTCAACAAAATGCACAGCTAAAACTGAAAACACAAAATGGAACTGAGCGTTCCCCACAAAATGAAAAATATTAAAGAAAAAAAAAATAATTAGCCTTGTCCACAGAAAAAGATTAAGAAAAAAACCCTAAAATTAAATCACTTCTGATCCATGGTTCCCATATCAATGACCTCAGAAGCCGACTCGTTGACCTTAATACGAACCGAGCCCACTTTCACCACATCCACCTCCAATTTTGCATCCGATTTCTCTTCCAAATTTAGTTGCACTTTTGATTCGGTTAAATTCTCGCACTGCTTTCCATCCTTTGCATCTGATGGCACATCCTTACTTGCTGATTCAGTTTCTACAGGTCGGCCCGTGGTGGACCTGGTGTTCACGACCACAGCAGGGACATAGAAAGAAGAGTCATAGGCCCTGCCGAGTCGGCGACACTTCTCTTGAAGCATTGCCTGCTGACGTGACTCGTAAAATGGAAAATCCTCCAGTACTGATGATGTCAGAGGGGTGTTCTTAAATATTTTCAGCATGGTTATTCCAACATCATATGGCACCTGTATAAAGATCAATTAATATTGTTGAAATGGAAAAATACAGTAATAGTAAAAAGGAAAAAAAAAACAGTAATAGTAAAAAGAAAATGCAAAAAAGTGACATTTTTTTTCTGAAAATATGCAAAAGCCCTTAAAAAGTCTACATGAAAACAAGAAAGCTATTTACTGAGAATTAAATCAAGTGTAAATTTTAACCAAGGATCTTTCACAATTCCGTGGTTTCAATAATAAAAGTACATTTATAATATAATTTTTCATGCAAACAGTGCACATTTCTTCCGTACCTCTTGAGTGTCGCGGCTATTGGTAACGGGTTTATTCTCATTATTTTCTAATGTTATGTGCCTGAAACTGGCATTCAGTACATCTTTTATTATGCGCCATTTTACAGGGAAGCTCCCGGACCACTTGTCCTGCTGCCAGAATTCCATGTCCTTGTTAAAATCCACGTTCCCCACCATCTCGGCGACCCCACAGAATTGCCCACTGGCATTAACCTTGGTAAACAAAGGAAGAGGAATAATGAAAAGCTTGAAACAGCATTTATTTAAGATATATTTTGTATTTTTTTTTTTGCTCTTCTTTTTCATGAAGAATTAGCATTCTCAAAGTACCAAATTTAAGACTTTTGTTCTCTGATATTGTTATTGAGTCAAAAATTAAATTTTTAATATCACGACAGACTGGTTCAGGTTGTCATATTTCTATATTTTTCATTCTTTTATAATTGTTGATTGAGAAAGATAATATACAGAGTAAAACTAAAATATAATAAAGCAAGCTATGGAAAAAGAGAAATACCGAAAAGAAGAGAAAGACAGGACACCCTTTTGAGTTCCCTGTGGATTTCCTTTGTGCATCCATGTATGCAGCATCTAACCTCCTATTTCCATTAGGCGTGCTTGACCAAACGCCATACTTTATACTCTTGTGCACGTCATCTTCACTATACGACTTAATAACATAAAACTTTGCATTTGGATAGTCAACAGGAAATTCATCCGTGTTGAACTTGCTAGTATCGATGTAGATGGCATTCCTGTGTTCATCGCTCGGGGATGGGTATGATTTCTCAGCAGCGGTGTTTGATTGGGCACTCCTGGTGGGCCCCCTGTTTTGTTCAGTTTGACTTTGACCGGCTTTGTTATTCGTAGATTGCAGAGAAATCTTGAGATTGTTTTTGAATGCTTGCGACAGCTGGTCGGTGGATTTTGCATTTCCGCCCTGAAAAATTTCATACTTGCATAAGGACTTCTATCGCTTGACTAAATATCAAAAGAAAAGAAAATAGTAAATAGAGAAATAGAACAGTACAAGATTGTCCCTTGTGCTTCCATTAACAGAGGGCTTGTTTGTAATTTGGCTATGATGAGATGATCTAGAAGCTCCCGTTACTAGACTCACTGGAGAAATGGTCCCACTTGTTGAAGTGTGGGGCCTACCTTTTGCACTGGTGTTGCCGACCAGTCTAGACCTGGTCAGACCAGTACTGGTACCATTTACACTAGAAGAAACAGCAGAAGGGTCGAAAGAAACCAGAGAAGGGTAAGAGCTGAAGTCACTGCCAGGTTGGATTAGAACCGGTACATAAGCTGAAGGAGAGAGTGGAGTTTGAGCCTGGTAAGTGGGCCCCGCCATGTACTGCTGGTATACCGCATAATGGTCAGGGGAAGGATAGGTGTAACCGTATCCAGGTGTGTAGTACATATAAGGCAAATCCTCAGTTTGTAAACCCTGCAATGCCACCATTAGAAATAAAATTAAATTAACAAAAATTTCCAGAATAATAATACAAGAATTAGAATACATATGAACTAGATAACAAAATGGAGCTTACTGAGTATCGAAGATTTTGACCATCTATTGCAAAAAGTGTAGACTGGTCACTCCATTCGCCATGTGACTCGTATCCTGAAAATTTTGTCAAATGATATGAGCACCATAGAAATCACACAATTCTATGTTCTTTCATTAAGAAGTAGAACAAAAGGGGAAAAAAAAAAAAACCTGGACTATAATAGCTATAGCTTGGGGTAAGAGAATAATACACAGGCTGATCAGTACTGTAATCTGCCGATAATTCGTTACCAACATAGTAACCATTTGGATCAGGCATCTGAAATTAGACAAAAATTCCAAAAAAATAAAATAATTTTTTTATAAAGTTTCTAATGAGATAGAAAGAGACAGGGAAAGGGGTGTACCAGTACCATGTATATTTCTGTAGAGTTAGGTCAAACACCTGCTTTTTAGGAAAAAAATATATAAATAAATAATGGAAATTATAAAAAAAAATATTTGAACTTCAAAATTAATAATGTAAAAAGCAAATTAAAGAGGTCCAATTTAAGGTGTAACTTGAACTTATAATAGGTACTAACAAGAGGTCCTATACAAGACAACAAAGGTGACTTCTAGGTCGAAGTTCTAAATTTTCTAAAATGAAACAAATTTAATTCCTTTTAGACTTGTAGTGCAAGTCGGAGCTAATTCAACACATAATAGTAATATAGTGAATTATTTCATTTGGGTTTTCAAAGACAAAAGGAGAAAGAATAAACACCCAAAATAAAAAAAGTCAGACAAGAATTCACAAAAAGAAAACAAAAAAGAGCAAAACAGGAAGTACCTGACAACAAATTGAAACAATAATTAGAGCTAATCAATCCATAACGACCCCTTGCGGCTCACAAGAAGAGAATTGGCTAGCTGAGCAACAGCTTTTACACAGCATAATTACAATACAACAGGTAAGAGATGAGGAAAGACTGAAACCCTAGCTGTAGTGGAAGAATCTGCTCATCTTTAGGTGGATAGGAGAGAGAGGGATAGAGAAAGAGAGAGAGGAGAAAAGGTCTCTCCAGGAAAGGTTGCGTTGATATTAAAGACAAGGAAGGGTTGATAATGAGACTATGAGAGAATCAAAAAATGGAAAGAATTCTAGAGAGGCTTGCTAAGGAGACTTTTTTTTGTGAAATGCTCGTATCCGACTTTTTTTATTTTAAGAGAACAAAAGAGGACCTGAAAATGTCTGTTGTATTATTAAGAAGCAACTCATTTATTAATTATTATAGTCTCCAGCGTGCACCCAGACTTAACAACATGTTGTGATGCCTCATTTAAAATATTTATATAATTATATTCTTGTAAAAGTGATATTGTATTTTATGCAATTATGTTTCGTGCTGATGTGATATTGTTATAATTAATATCAATTATATATTATTATAATCATTTTGATTTGCTAAGTGAATAAAGTATTTCTTCGTTATTAATTATCAAAATGAAAATAAAGCAAAAAATATTCAAAATAATTATGCAATTTTTTTGTGCAAAAACATGTGGTAGATACATCTAATTTGATTATTTATATAAACGGTATGCTACATTTGGACTAAAAAGAATCATGTGGTGTAATAAATTTAACAGCGTGTTTTATTTCGTAGGTAATCTAGAACTGGGAATCAACATTCATCAAGCATTTTCTGGGAGATAAAACGGTGACTCGTAACAGCCCTAAATAAACTTTTGTTATCCAATGGGATAACGAAACCTGGCAATTGTTGCTGCCCCCTTCCCCAATCCATAACGTAATATTTCTGTTCAGATCGGAACCGTCCGATTAGAATCCAGATCAATCCAGTCTGTGGTGCAATACAATGGATCTCTTTAATATCTGTGAGGATTCTGATCGGACGGTTGATATGAATTCGGCCCTTCCCTCCATTCACAGTTTCCAACTAAAAAATTTGATTCAAATATCACCGGGCGAAAACAATTTGTTACTGGAAGCCGCGTGCTGTCCTAATTTTTTTTATTAATCGATTTTATTATATTTCTTTTGGGTCGAGGTTATAAAATATAATTTTAATCAGTATTTTTTTTTGTAATAGAAAGTGACGAATACATTTGTTTATGTAACAATAATATTTTTCAAATAGCAAAAATAATACATATGTAAATTAATAAGGAATCAAATTACACAAATAGCTTTTCATGATAATACACCTTAGGATTCAGGATTCATGAAATCCCTGCAATTCGAATCCAACCATCGAATTTTTTCCGAGAACGCATCTCGAAACAGCTGGTTTTTTCTTGCACGCATCTCGGAACAGTTCGATAGCTGGATTCAGATTGCAAGGATTTCAGAATTACTGTTACCGGTCTCGAATTTCAGCAGATGCGCTTCTGTCCAAATATTGTATGTCATTCCGTGTTGTGTCAGCACCTATGTGGTACTCAATTTCGACTGTATGACATAACACGATATGGATTGGATAGTGGTAAAGTTATATCTGTATTCGCTTTTATTTTTCGAATACGGATACAGGTTGGATATTAAACAGATACAGATATTCACTTTTTATAATAGTGAATTACATAAATATTTTTATAATATATATTAAACTATATGGTATATATCTACTATTCGGATAATGATAATTAAAATTTAAAATCACATCCGTATCCGTATTCGCATGGATATTCGAATATTGGATATCCATATTTAATTTTCAGATACGAATCATTATGATATTCTTTATCAAACATTTGAATTATCTATAATTTTTTATTTTGTTTTGTTTTCATTGGCTTCGCTTTGTTTTTGCAGAACACGTGATGCAAAAATAATTCTCTTAGTTTTAACTTTTAACAGATTTAAAAATGTTTACAAAATCGTTAATTCTTACAAAAACTATGACGAACATTATTGTAATTCTTATGAATTTTGTACATTTGACAACTTTTCCAATACTATCTGATAAAACATTTGATAAATTTAATATTTTTTTAACATTATTAATAAACTTGGATATATTTATAATAAAATTATCAAACATATTATAGTTTGTTTCTGTCCTTTATACAAAGTTGTCTGATTCCCTATATTTATTTTTAAATCATTTTTACAAACATACCCTTTCCCAATTCCCATCTAAAATAATACAAAGTAACACATATCGGCTTTCCTTCAACTAGATATTGCAAATAAAACCGTTAGATGCGATTTATACAATTTTCTCTAGATGCATATAAAAAAATTATCACTTTTCAATTTCAGTTTTGATTGAATCAATAAGTTGAAAAATCAACGTCTTAATTTATCCACATTGGTGTAGTACTAATTAAAACAAAATGAAAATGTGGTGATCTTTGTATATGTGCGTAGAGAAAATAATATAAATCATATCTGATGGTTTTATTTTGACAATTTAAGTTTTAAATTTTAAGTTATTTTAATTTTAAATTTTCATAATTTATCCACATCAGTATATTACTAATTAAAACAAAATGAAAATGCAGTGATCTTGTATGTTTGCGTAGAGAAAATAATAATAATTCTAAATTTGAAATTATAATGGAGACATTTGAACTCTTCTCTATAATATAATTTTGTATATAATTTATATTTATTAGTTTTAGTTAATCACGGACGTATCTCCTAAGACTACGATTATGTACTAATTTATAGCTAATTAAATGAAACGTGTCATCTTTTTTGTGAGAATGGGCCCACCTTTCGAAAAGGGTCATCATCAGAAATTTTTTTGTGGTATCTTTAGATCCACAAATGTCGCCATTATGAGTTATGACAACCACAAGACGGGACTTTTAGCCTCTATAGACTCTACACACTACACTACCTCCTCCTCCTCTTACAATAACTTCTCAAATAATTCCTGGTCCAAAACATATATAAATTATCAGATCACGCGGCTACAATACTCGGGGACTGTTTGGTGGTTGTGAGTTGGGACCACGTCTATGTGATATGACCCCACATACATACCACATGCACTGAAACACAATTGTAGCCACATGCAACCAATTCAAATGGTTGGACTCTACGTCTCTACCGACAATCTCCATTGAGCTCCTCCGTTGCAAGCCAAGATCCTTTGTTTTCTATGTAAAAGTACGAGCACTATCCAATTCTTTTATTTTCAGAAATTGAAAAGGTGATTTGTCAGAAACAGATTGATAGTTTTTTTCCTCCAAAAACGATCAATACAATTCTGCTTCCCACCCTGAATTGAATCCATGATTTCAGTGAGAACAGCTTGGGTCTGATGTCCATCGGACTCAAATTTGGGTCCGATGGGTTCATGGACTGTCCGATCCACTTTAAGATTCGTGCGTATAAATTTTAAAGTAGATGTGAAAATTACGGATGCGAATCTTAAAACAGATCGGACAGTCATCGAATCCATCGAACTCACTTTGAGTCCGATGGGCATCGGACCCAAATTGATTCCGATTTCAGTACCCTCCTAGGTTGCTATTTAAAAAAAAAAAAAAAATCAAAGATTGTGTGAACTTTTTTCAAAATGAATGAATTTTTGGGCACAAAATTTGAAATCCTAGATGAACTGAAACAATGATTCGATCACTCTTTTTTTATGTCGCCAGTCGTGCAAAAATACGACAAAGGATGGACTAAATAATGGATTTGATCACCTCAATCAATAGTTCAATCCTTGCTATTTCGAGAAAACACAAACATCAATTTTCTATTTTTTCTGATAAATCGATTATTTAATTTCTAAAAAAAAATTAGCACTATTATTGATTTGAATATCAACGTGATTATGTAATATTAAATGCAACCAGTAAGGAACTTGGAAATATTATCGTTTATCTCGGGATTATCAATTGTTAATATAATCCAAATGAGACATCATAGACATAGAGTACCTGATATCCTCGATTTGTTTTCTGTCAAAATATAAATACTCTTATTTCTATTTCAACGTGATTATATTATATTAAATGCAACCATCAAAGGAACTTCGAAACAGTCTCGTTAAGCTCGGGATTATTAATACTGTGATCCAAATGAGATATCACAGGGTACCTAACACCTAGATATTTTATTTATAGCAATTAATTAAAAATAATATAGAAAAATGAATAGATATTTAAATGCCATAGAAATGGCCGAAGTAACCAAATCAAACAATCCAATCATTTTTAAAAGATTTCTATACTGAAACCCGGAAATACTGCACAACTTTTTCATCAAAAGTGCATGAAATGAAAGGTCTCGATTTTCATAGAAAATATCAGATTAAAAAGCATTGCTGTATCAAATAGTGGAAATTACCAGCAGCAAAAAATAAATAACCACCGTGATTAGATTTGAGAATTTTCAGCAATGAAATAACAACGCCAACAAAATTTCTGAACCTTTTACACCACATGAAACTATAAGAAAGCCAAACAAGCTAAAATTCCTCGAAACACTTCTTAAAATTCAACAAACCAAGTTCATAAGAACAAAACAGGGATCAGAAACAGAATATGATCTGCGGGTTCAACATACTCTACTCGAGCAAAATTTAGAAAACAACAAATGCCTAAAATTTAGATGATGCCGATTTTGTTTGCAACATCCAGAGCATCAAAGTCTGGTGTTAATCTAACATAGGCCTTCTTGGTACCATCAGGCCTGCATCAAAAAGTAAATAATTAGCATAGATTAAGATAGAACACTGCCACAATTTAAACTGAATCAATGTCAAAAAAGTATCAGATAGATTTAAAACTGCATACTACACAACTACACGAATGCAGTAAGAAGAAAAGGATTTCAAGTGGTTGCAATGAAACTTTTACAGCCCAGAAATTGAACCAAGTAACTACAAACCCTTTTGAGGATCCAATAAAACAACACAGGGCAAAACATACTACAAAAGACAATTCTGTTTAATAGCACTTGTAATATACTTGAAACATTTCAATTTATAAACTAACATACCAAATGACCCACAGTTAATAAACCACTGAGAAATACATAGAAATCACAATATATTAATAAAACATAAGGCAAACAACAAATGTACCTGATGAGGGTGTTGACCTTCTTGGCCTGAATGTCATACATTTTTTTGACAGCATCCTTAATTTTTTTCTTGTCAGCACGGATATCAACAATAAACACAAGGGTATTGTTGTCCTCAATTTTCTTCATAGCTGACTCTGTAGTGAGAGGATATTTGAGGATCTCATACTGGTCAAGCTTGTTTCTCCCCGGTGCACTCTGTCGGGGATACTTGGGAGCTCTACGCTGCTTCAGGGTGCGGGGCCGGTGGAAGGTAACTGAGGTGCGTATCTTTTTCTTCTTTATGCCGGTGGTGGGGCCTGACTTCACGGCCTTTGCAGTTTTCTCGGCCTGAGCCTTTGCATCAGGCTTCTTACCTGTAGCAATTTTTTTGGGAGATTGTTAGTAATTCTGATAGATTCAATGATGCTTTGTATGTCGCATGACACCATTGTTGAAGGAAAGATGTACATGAAAAAAAGAAAAAACAAACTACAGCATGAACAATTATTTTTCTAACGAGTGAACGTATAGAGCAGATTAACTGATTAAAACTTGTGACAAAAATAACAACTATTTTACACTATTTTTTGGATGACCATTATCTCAATATAAATGGAGTTGCTAACAAAATTACAAGGAAACCATGTATTCACTGTACAAAATAAATAACATACAAGGCTTTTTACTTGTAAGAGCAGAGAACAACATGTATAAAAAATAATAGCCAGTATTATATCTAAAAACTATGCAGAGAAGAGTATGGATCAGTAAATCTACACTCTCTGCAGATCAGACCTAATCCAACAAACATAACAGCTCTGTGCCTATGATTGTATAAACCATTCTAACCAATAAAGAAAATATTTAATATAATGGAAACAACTGAAGCGCTTTTGATACCTTTTGCGGGAGGGGCCATCTCTGATTACGTTGAAACAAGCTGAAAAAATGCAATTAAAACTCGATCAGGCAACTAGAAGTAAAACAAACAAAGTAATTCAGATTCAATGGTAAAAAGGTTAAACTTACAAATCTACACTATACTCGACCAATCTAAACCGAAGAGGAGAGAGGAGAGAGGAGAGGAGAGGAGAGAGGGAAGAGGGGAAGAGCACCTTACCTTCGTGCTGCGGCTAAGGATCGTGTTGAGAGAAAAACCCTAGGAAGAAATGGAAAAATGGAGGCGTATATGATATACCTGTTTGGAAAATCTCGACCGTTCAATCGCAACCCAATGAGCAATCCATAATTCCATATCTTTGATCGGCCCTATCTTGTCCAAAGAGAAAATGTTTCTCAGGTCTTCCTTTTGTTAAATGGGCCTTTTTGAACGGCCCGTAAAGGTTGGTCCCAACTCGAGATCCGTTATCAAATGCTTCGTTTGACAAATTTTAGTTATAGTGACTGAGTCCAAATATGACCCAATTTTAGTTATAGTCGTCAATTGAACCAGCATCAGCAGTGTATCAAGGAAATATTCTCCCAAGTCCTTTATTTTTAGAATTTTCAGTGAAATTTAAAGTTGGCGCTTTTATCTCGTTTACAAATGATATTGCCTAATTGCCTAAAGAGTTATAAAAGCGATCTATTATCCCATAAAATCCTCTTTAATACAGAGAGATGGATTTTATCTCTTGCCTTGAATAATAATAGTAGACTCAATTGAAGTAGCTGTACAAAAATTAACAATAACCATTTCAAGCCCTTCACTTGGAATCAAACACACTAGTAATCAAAAGCACCAAATAAAGAGCATATGAGCCCTTCTGGAATGGACAAATTCATCTAACACATATACAATTTGAGCAGCAGAATAACACATGAATTATTAAGCGTACAACTGAAGTATGGATACAGTATTATCATTGTTTTTCATTGCAATAATTTTAATTTACTACACAGTAATTCTATGATCAAGATGTTATCCTTCTCATAATATCCTATGCAGGCTATAATCATACAGTCATAACAGGGTAGATAGTTGAAACCCTATTTGCTGAACCAATACAATAATGGGTTCCCAATGTAAACTAATAGGACTGATTAATATCACTGTCTAAGAACGCTGTTAGAGCTGAAGACGAAATTCTCTGCTCCAGCGATTGTGGAATTCAACCTCCCACCGGCCCAGCCATTGTTCAAAATCCGAACTGCACTAGATGCCGGGTCGCCAGTAACCCTGGACCCAGCAACCCGCTTGTCATTTTTCTGAAGGCTCTGTGCTTTCCTCTCCTTCTTTCTCTTCCTATCTTCGTCTCTTTCTTTTCTTAGCCAGCTCTCCACAGTTCTCTAGTAATAATGTGGAATGGAAGGAAAATAATAATAAATCGAAGGTAATAGCAGACTGAAATTCATTTTCAGATAATCTTTTCATTTTCACTTATTGGTGCTTTATTGGGTACAGTTCAAACTTGGGTTAAAAAAGGCTTATTTTAGTTACTTGAGGTTTACTTAGGCATGCTTTGGAATTAGTACTGACTGCTCACACATGTACTATTTTGTAATTATACAACACCAGTGAGAATTGATACCCGAAATGCAATGGCTGATAGAAATCATCAGCCCAAACCTAGCCAGTTAATATGGTTTATAGTAAATTATGCTACAATTTCGAAACAACCTAAACAGACTAATAACAAACCAATGCAATTATCAATTGTAGAATGAATATCACTAGCAAGTACTTGAGAACATTTTTCTCAATTGTAGAATGAATATCACTAGCAAGTACTTGGAACAATGAAAAATGTACCATAAGAGATAGTTGGCTTGTTTCTTTCACTTTCTCTAAAGGCAATGCTAGCTGCAACTTCCCATGGGCAATATACACCTGACATTCAATGCAAAAATTAAATTCAGAAGAAAAAAACGAATCCAGCTGAGTGTACTTCGAATAATAAGTAAGAGAAAAAAACTTACCATATGTGATGGCCAGTCATCAAGACCGTCAAAAATGTGTGTGGCATAGATAATAGCTGCACCTCTTTCATCACATTCTTTTTTCAGATAACCCAATAGATTTGCCCTTGCTAAGACATCTAGGTCAACTGTTATCTCATCTAGCAGAAGAACCTATACAAAAAAGAAAAGATGTTTTAATTCGATAGTTCTAAATGTGAGTATCTTGGAAATAGCAAGAAATAAACTTGATCTAATTGAAGAGCACAACATATGGGTTCCCTGAAAAAGAAATAGGAGAGAATATTATAACCTTAAATGGCTTGAGAAGGCCCATACAGATTTGAACCCGTCTTCTCTGACCATCAGACGATTTGTGCATTCTCCATGACAGATCAATATCTAAAATCTGCACAAAGCATCAATAATAACTCTACAGTGAGCATTTATTTCAATTTTCTGAACGAAACCTCTTTGCAACCAAAAACAGAAAAATAATACAAAAAAATAGAAGTAAAAGGTTCAGGCCTAATTAAACAAACATAAAGCCATGGAATGCCCATTAATAATAGTAAGGTTCATGGCGGTGCCAAAACAAGAGTTTATTATTTGCTTGCATTGATTTGATAATTGTTATTTTCCTATATTGTCAGGTTGTTCATTTGCTGTTTGTATAAAGCTAGATGAATTTTGCCAGTTGTTCAATTAACATTTCAAATAATTAATCAGTACCTGAATTTGGAAAAATCAAGTACTTTCAATTCTAAAACCTTAATTAGCAATCACGTGAAAGAAAAACTGTTTGGCTTGTTTTTAATTTAATTCTGAAGAGTTGATTCCAATGTGGTCTAATTCGAGGTTTATACATGTTTATGCATGTAAGTGTGCAACCAAAACTGAAACAAAATATAGTGAAATGAAAAAAATAATATGAAATTACAGAAAAGTAATACCATAGGCATGCTATGACAGGTAACCTTTTAGACACATTTGGGACCTCGCAACATACCGTAGTATCCGAGCAGATACATCCTATTTGTAGCAGATAGACAGGTATTGTAGCCAACTATTAATTGCAAATGATAAAAAATAATTTAAAAAGAGCTTGCCTTGATCAGTTCAGTCTCTCCTTTTGGGATCAATACCAGCAACTCCGAATATCATCTTCTCAGCCGATATATCCATTTGAATAGAAACCTCAAAACCAGCAAATGCAACATCCCTTCTCCACTGTATTACACAGTTTCAAAAAAAAAAATCAATAACCAATTTGTGAATTTTGTATAGCCTAATTTGATGAATACCCGTGCAAATGTCAACCTATCATGCACAACAATCCTGAAATTTGAGAAGAACCACGTATGCCATAAGAAAAGAATATATTGGAGACACCCTTCCATCCCTATATATTTCAAAAAATATACCCAAACTGCCCCTCCTGCCTCATTGTTTATCTCTTGACACTTAAGCTGAAAAAAGAGAGTTTTGATGGTTTTATAGAGAATCGGAGATGGTCTAGGTGATATTTACCATTTATCGGAGCTGACAAATCAGCAATTTCTTGTCTTGCATGGATATTCATAAAAATAATAAGAATTTTTACGGTATTAGAAACATGTTTCAAGAACTTCACATGACTTCCTATAAAAGAATGACAATCACATAGAAATTTTCTTTGGTACACTTTCAATTCAAAGGTTCAATGCAATGCCAATAGATGTAGATTGCATGAGTAGTATTGATAGTAATAATAGTAGTAACAGAAACATAAAAAGGATGTACAGACCTCTCCACCAAGGTAGGAAAGTTCACCGGAGGAGGTGAGAGTTGTGTCATGAAAAGCTGAGCGACCCATGATCCGCACCATGCTTTGATCTACCATGTGCTTTCCCCCCAGTATCTTCAATACAGTTGTTTTCCCTGAAAGATAACTGAATCAAACAAACTATGTATAAATATCAGTATCCACATAGTTTTTATCTTACCTGATAGTGGCGGAACCACCTTAGATGAATGGGGGTCAGTTAACCCTCATTTTTTTTTTCAATTTTTTTGTACAAATGCCTTATTTTCTACGGGTACGTTTGGATCGTGCAAGGATTAGTACAAGAATAGCGAGTTTTGGGTTAGTGGTTGAGAATAGTGCTAACCCAAGTCGTTTGAGAATAGTGCTAACTTTGGAATATTCGGGTTAGTATAAATGCCGTTTGGATTGTATATTTGGAATAGCGATGGAGGGAATGAATAAATATTAATTAAACTAATATTATATTACATTTAATATTTCAACTAATATTATATTATATTAAATCTAATATTTTATTTAACACTAATGTAATTTAAAGTAATATTATATTACAATTAATATTAAATTAATATTATATTATATTAATGTTTAAACTAATATTATATTTATTTAATATTTAAACTAATATTATATTATATTTAATCTAATATTTTATTTAATACTACTCTAATATTTAAACTAATATTATATTACATTCAACACTTAACATTTACACTAATATTATATTACATTAAAATTTTTAATTAATATTATATTATATTTAATCTAACATTTTATTTAATATTAATCTAATTTGATATTATATTTATTTTAATACTAATCTAATATTTAAATTAATATTATATTACATTTAATAGTTAAACTAATATTTTATTTAATACTAATCTAATTTAATATTATATTTATTTAATACTAATCAAATATTTTATTTAATACTAATTTAATATTTAAACTAACTCTAATTGAGAGGAATCAAATATTCTATTAGTAATACTAACCCCACTAGCTCTGTTCTTGCTAACCCACCATTTCTATGGGTTAGAGCTATTCTTGAGTTAACCCAATTTGCTAATTTGTGTTTGAATCACTAAGGTTTGAGAATAGTGGAGCTAACCCAAGGTTAGCTCTGTTATTGGGTGATCCAAACGCACCCTATATAATTTATAGTAAAATGTTACGGATAGTGCAAAATTAACCCCCATTCGTAGTAAGAAAATTTTATATAATTGACCCCATTTACATTTGACCCCATAATTTGAAAGTCTGGCTCCGCTCCTGATTATTTGTATCTATTTCCCTATAGATACAACACTAAGGAAAACCAAGAGCACCTCCAACAAACAAACAGATAAATCACAATAGGACATTGTTCTCGCTCCATCTTTTTCTCTCTATCCCTTCTTTGGTGCAAAATCGGCTATTTTTACAATACCAAATAAATGTCAGGGATTCTCTCCAATCTGGCCCCAATTGACTACTCTTTCTAGTTTATGTATATTCCTAAATATATATAGAAAAATAATTGAAGCATGGGGATCAAGCAAAAGACGAAAGAGTGAGAAACAAACCAGCGCCATTTGAGCCTACAAGGAGGCAGCGATCACCGGGGTTGAGAGTGATCGAGAAGCCTTCTATAAGCGGCTTCGACCCAGGCGGAGGCTGGCCGTCAATTCCAGGGTAGGTGAAACACAGATCTCTTACCTCCACCAACGGTTTGGGGAATCCATCCTTCGCCATTTTCGCGCGCTTTCTACTTCTCTATAATCTAATTTTATGTTTCAATTAAATCTGGCTGTGTATTTGAAGCAAAATTACAATTGTTTTATGAGGATTCGTCGGTGCAGGAGAGGAAAGATGAGTTATGTAAATTGGATTATAGGAAAAGTGATATTTATACATGTCATATTTTGTGCTGCGGGTAAGTATAAGAATAAATAAACACGGTCCATAAAGCGACACGAAAGTAGTATTTATTTCAGATCCCTGTTTGGTACCAAGTCGAGGTCCATTCCAGCAGTCCGGATCCTCTGAAGTAACTCAAATTTTAAGTTTAGATCAAACAGTCCGATCAGAATCCGGGCCAATCCGGCCTGATGTGAAATGCACGGAGGCCTTTAATATTCGTGACGAAGCAGATTGGATGGTCCAGATCTAAACTCAAATTTTGAGTTACTATAGGTGATATGAATTTAGGCTATACGGCCCAAATTAATACAGACATCCCCAAGCAGCGCTGCAGCATTAGTGATCCCGTGACAAAATAAGCAAATTAATAATAGAAAAAAATATCAGCTGGATTTCGAAAGTTTCAATAGTTTGTTAGTAATATCAACGGCTATCAATTAATTGGTCGCTCAAATTTGCAAAATCGAAAAGAAAAACTGCATTTTTTGCGAATTTTTTAGTGTAACGTCGCTGTGTTAGCATTAAAAGACTTTGGTGATCTTATATTTTAAGCTTAATTAATATTTATGGGATTGACTTCAAATGTGACGAATTCAAAATGTTAAAACTGATTTAATTTACGAGTGATGCGTTTCTACACAAAGATTTTAACTTATGAATTAATTTAATATAAACTCAAATAGTAAAGGAAAAAAATATTTGTAAGTTAATTTTAATGCATTTATAAAAATAATCTTCTTCCATTCTATTTCAATTTGTTGTAATGTTATTTGGTATTATTTTTTGTTGAAGAAAGTATTAATTCTTGATAGAAATAAAACAGAAGGCCATGGTGCTTTGTAATGCTCACATAAGTCTGTATTACGAATCTATATTTTCATTTTAAAGTTTAAATTGTCGATCTGAACCGTTCAATATAATCTTTGTATGAAAATATATTTAAAGATCAAATTTACTTTTAGATTCTTTTTATTATTTGTGTAGATCGGCATAAAATCACTATTATTGGATGGTCAAGATATTTAGATGAGATGATTTTCTATATTAATTTGTATCCGTTTGTTTTAGAATTATATATATTTAGAGATGAATATGTTTTGTTATATCTTTTGATTAATAATATGGTTCTGTTAGTGATTAATTAGTGATTTTTTTTTATAAACAGAATATATATTTTGTAATGACACTAAGTTTATCATGTGATTTTTTTTTGTATAGCATAATGATCGAATATGCAAATTGAATCCATACTTTATGTTATTTTTGTTTTATAATGAAAAGAATAATTTATTGAACAGTATGTTGGTTTTATTACAATATTTAAATTAGATACTTAAATTATATCCATATTTTGTTTAATTTCTTATATGTATTTATATGAGATATGTTTAATATTTAATTGCATCTATATTTGTTTAATATTCGATCCGCATCCTATCCGAAAAAATAATAATGAATATGAATATGATTTTACGAATTCGTATCTTCTGTATTAACAGAACATGAGTTAATAGATCTGGACGGTCCGATTGAAATCCACACTAATATTAAAAGGACTGTACGTTATAGGCGTGGACTGGATTAGCTCTGATTCTTATCAAACAACTGAGATGCTTTGAACTCAAAAGATGTTCTTTTGAGTTAATGCAGAAGATGCGGACTCTGATTTTACTGCAATCCAATCCGTCTGCACCCCTACCAGATTGGGACAAGTATCCTCTCCCTTATTGTAAAAGATTTTTACAGTTTAAGATTAACTCTCAGCCGCTTTGAGATTCGGACAAGCGCAGGACAATATTATTGGGCTTTGAGATTCGTGCCAAGTTAAAAAAGAACGGTCCAGAACTAGTAATTGTAAAAGATTTCCTATTACGGTACCGGGGAGGATGTGAATTCACCAGATTGAGGCAAAAGATGAAATGAATCGAAATTATAACGGCTTATTTTGGAAACTCCATTTTCTTCAAAAGTAAGGTTCAATCTCTAAATGGGCTCACTTACAACCCAATTCCGGCCCGAAAATACACTGTCCCTACTCCCTACATCTGGGCCGACATTTGCATTTCATCCAAAACCTTCGATCGCATAGTTGACAATTTCCTCTTTATTTCTTCCTTGCCATGGACGAAGAAGCAAAGGTTGGGGAAATCACCTCTAAATATAATAGAGAAAAGCAGATAATTTTTGGATGAGGCATAATTTTATAATTATTTGAATATTAAGTATAATTTTATAATTTTTCTGTGAAAAATATAAAAATATAAGTATATTTTGAAAAAAAATCAGGAGTAAGCGCAATTATATATATATTTTTTGGAAAAAAATATAAAAAATGTATATTTAAATAAAAAATTTGAACAAGGGGTAGGCACTTGTGGATACTACCATAATTTGTTGAGGAAGTGGAGTAAAACTAGAGTGCTTTTAAACTTACAAAGTTTTTTGTGAGCTTAACTCTAAAATCTATCGAAATGACTTCAAACAACAAATTCAAATGGTTTAAGTCGATCTACTTTACGAGTGATGTATTTATATATCAAATTTATAATTTTTCGATTTAATTTAGTATAAAGTCAATTGGTCAAAGAAGAAGGTTTATAAATAAATTTTAACGCATTGATTTTTTACCAATTTTGAACCGCTTGACTTATACTAAATTAAGTAAAAAATTTATAAATTTGATATGTAAATACATCACTCGTGAAGTATATCGGTTTTGAAAGTTAAGTTTTTGTTGTCTGAAGTCATTTCGATATGTGTTGTTTTTGTTGTTATATATGCTCACAAAAAAACTTGACAAACTTAAGAGCATTCTAGTTATGCTTGAGAAAGTAGATCGATTTTTGTCAGTTTGAATTTGTCCTTTGAAAATATTTCAATAAATTTTAGAGTTAAATTCATAAAAAAAATTAACAAGCTTAAGAGCATTCTGTCCTAGTTATGCTCGAGAAAGTGTGGAATTCACATCACCTCAGGTTATCTGACTCAAGTAAATTACGATCGGACGGGCCATTTAACATGGCACGAATCTCAAAACAGACTCCTATAGTCTTAATAGACACCGGATTGAGTTTGACCTAGATAGAATTAATCTGGACCGGCCGTTGAAATTTTGCTTGAATCAGGTGGATATCTGTCCGAAAGTGTGCGCCCGCACGTGCCAACTACTGAGAGAGCGAGCACATGCTGGCATATGTAGTAAAGATATGGTTGAAGCTCATTAATTTTTTTTTTTTTTGGCAAGTTCAACTATATCGTTTGCTGATGTTTTTAAGATTTGTGCCTGTCGATTGTCGAAATTGCCACGAGGATCGATGCTGATCAACGAGACACAGCGCCAGAAGCATAAAACATATTCTTATATTTAGATTGAGCCACACGATGTAAAATAAGAAATTTAATGACACGAACTCTCTAGCTAACATATAATTAAGATTTTGAAGTCGGTTTCAAAAGATGCGGAGTCATTCCAGTAGTTAAACTTGAAAGCTCAGCCTAGCCGGCTACAATGGAGCCTTCAAAACACCTTCAATTTTCTATTTTTTGAGAATTAGGATAGAATTAGCCGGAGAGTCTGTGATTTCGACGAAGAAGACTAGATTTCATTAATTAAGTAGACTTTTTTATTTTATTTTATGATAATATAATAATATATCCGTATGATGAAAGATCGATTAGAAAGAAAGAAGAAACTATTATTTTTTCAATAGGAAGACTTCTGAAAACAAATCAAATCCTAATTAATTCTATCCAAATCAGATCCTAATCACCAACGGCTCAGAGAGTACGGAACACCAGGTCTTTAATCGTTGCCTGCCCCTCAGAGTTGCTATCAGACTACCAAGTGTTAGACAGGACAGTTGAACCAAAACTGGTTCAACATATATTAAGATTACTAGTTTGCATTGGAACGGAGACTTGAAATCAGATAAAATTCAGCTATACCATGTGGGATTAATTAATTCAGTTCAAATCCGCGATTAAAATCCGTAGTGGGTAGTGTAAGTACGTTATCCGAATTGGTCGCTTGGCCACTCAACAGAAACAGGTGTCAAACAGTTAAGTTCATTTCATTTGGCAGAGACGATCATGATCATTATATATATATCGAGCAAGTAAAAGTAAAATAAAATGGAACAACCATGAATGTCTAATAATAATACACAATTTCTATTGCCTTATCTATAATTCTTAACTTACAAAGTGGGCACGAACCCGATTAAAAGTTCGTCTAAAGGCACCTGTTATTCTTTTTAACTTAATAATCACCAAGCTTAACTAGAGAATCAAACACTAAAAAACCTTCCCCTCCCACAAAGGGAACCCCAAAAAAACAATAGTACAACAAGCAACCCAACAAAATCCAACCGCAGATCCACAAATGCTCTAGCAAAATATACACGTGTCCCTCCTTGCCACATGGCACTCAGGCAGCAGATGGCGCCGTGACGTACTTGATGGCACCAGCCTCTTGGAGCGCGGCAGCGAGCAAAGAGGGGGTCTTCTCCAAGCCCACGGCAGGTGCATTCGGCTTGTAGTCAAGTGACGTGTCGTTGTAAATATCCCACCATTTCTTTACAAGCATTTTGATGTCTTCCCTGTCCATGTTAGCTTCTTTTCCAGTGTACCTCCATGGCTTTGATCCCTGCACATTTTCCATAATTAGAGGGTTATTTCTCCATAAATTTCTCTTAATTAGGGAAATTCACACTTAAATTAATTTCATGAATTTCCAATAGGAAATTAAGATTTGAAATTGACGTACCGCTGCACAATAGTGCACCACCTTGACCTTCTCCAGCTCAACATTCTCAGGATGACGCCAGAGCATAGCCAGCACCAAGTTGTACAGTAGAGGAATCGGCTTGTATATATCCCTGAAAAACATGTTCAAGAAATCCTGTACAAAATCCAAATTAAAATCGTGATTACAATCCATACCCTGTTTCAAAATCAAAATTAGTAAATTATTAAGCATGTTTGATTCTCTTCTCTGTTACCTGCTCAGCGAAAGGCGTAGGAGCAGTAATTGCAAGTTTCTCCAGCAGTTTCCTAGCAATCTCGATGCTCGGCTCATGAACAAACATGCCGGCATTGAAGTAAAGGGACGGAGGCGGGCCCATCTTGTCAGCAGGCCATGTAACCTTGTCAGGGCACTGCTGGCAGTACCCGATCTTGTACTGCGGTGTGTGGCTCCATGTCTTCTCACAGAAGCAATCCATAACGGCATAGAAGTAGCCATTAGGCAGATCAAACAAGTGGTCTATGTTCTCATAGACCTGGATATCAGCGTCGAGGTATATCATCTTCTCGTACTCGATGAACTGTGTTGAAAAAATTACACAAATGAAACTGTAAGTCTAGTTTGTTTGGAAATATTTTTGCTTTATCTGAAATTAAGGAATACAAGATAAAAAAAATTCCAACTCCAACTTCTGATTTTTGGTTGAAGTTATTTAAGTGTTTAATATATATCTGAGCAAGATGTTTCTAATTCTCTCTGCTTGATTTAGAATGTCCTTCTTAAGAATTACTGGTTTTGTTGATGCGTTATAAATTCCATCTTTAAAATATTTCCTCTTTTGATCAATCATTTTTTAATCAGTCAACTTTGCAGTTTTCATTTTTCTGTTCTCGATTTTGTGGTCATGGACTACTCTAAAACAAAAAAGAGAAAGGTAAGGAAAATCATAAAACACACCTCCCATATACGGAGCTTGGAGTAGTTGATCACATAATACGCCATGGCAAACTGGGTCTGGTTTTCAGGCGGGTAGATCGGCTCGATCTCTCTGACGATACAACCCTGATTGATCAGCAATTGGCGGTGGTTCTCCGGCACATCTGGCAACACTGCTACCACCAGAGGATACTTGGACCCCACCTTCCTCAGCCCCTTCGCCAGTCCCACCACACCTTTCCAGTAATCACCATCTCCCGCCAGGAAGGTAACGTAAGCCTTCTTTGGAGGAGCAATGGATTTCACGCCAGTCTTGATTGCCATTTCGCTCGCCATTTTTGAGAGGTGATGAGGAGAAATTGGAATTGGAAGTGTTTTCGTTTCGTGAATATCTCTGTTTGTGTTGTTTGTTAACTTGTGAGTGTGTTTGCTTTCAGCTGGGTTGAGCAGAGGGGTTGAGCGTCTTTAAATAGGCGGGGGAGTGGTTTAGGCCTGACATCGGTGGGTCATTCGATGTGTGACACGTGTGGGTTTGAACGATGGACGGTTCGATGGTAGTACCGGGAAGGTTCGCGAGAGAGTCTAATTGTGGGAAATTTTAAATTTCGGTCTACGGGCAGTTTGGACCTCGCGGGGAGATTCCGAGGGGATCCAACCGATCTGCGAATTATAGCCGTTTGATTGGATAAGATGCATGAAGGAGTAACACGTGGCGAGAAACGATTGAAGATACCTTTGAAAAGAGACAAATCCAGCTACAAGCGGTGCATATTGGCCGTGAGCTCCCGCAGGCAGAGCATCATTAAAGAATAAAGGAAATTGGCCGTGAGCTTAGCTGGCTCTTGACACGTGTTATCTAGTCCTCTGGTTCCTTCGGGCAACTTCTTTTGATATCTCGGGTTAACGGGCAATTTATTATGAACCCGGTTTAGATACAAATTGCCGGTCATACAAAATTTAAAATCCCGCCATATCAAATAATTTGCAATCTATTGGAGATTGGAGATTAATCGTATCATGAATTATATTAATTAGATTTAAATTTTTATCCACAAATGCAAAATTAAATCCGAACAATCAATCCCACATAATCTTATACACAACATTTTAAACATGTATATATTAATTATAGCTGATGATCCTGGGATTTTCATGTCTGTATATACATGCACATTTTAAATTATAATAACAACCAACTCGATATCAATACAAAAATGAATGTCTAATGGAAAAATCTTAGGATCATTTGCTATATTTAATATGTATAATTTGCAATATTTTGGATAAGATTCTGCGGATTGATTGTGTGGATTTAATATTTGCATTTGTGGTTAAAAATTCAAATCTAGTTAATGTTTTCATGATAGATTGCAAATTTTAGTGGATAAGATCCTGTGAATTGATTGTATGGATTTAGTATTTGCATTTGTGGATAAAAATTTATATCTCATTAATATCTGTCTTAATTACAAATTCAACACGTTTGAAATACCGATAATTTTGAATTTTGTCTATCTATGATGAAAATTCTGACTACGCCTTGAATATATTCAGTGGCGGATCCACTATTGTCCAAAATTGGGCATCTGTTCTACTATAAATTTTGAAACTTTTTAAATCTCATATTGTATTGAGTTGTTGCTTTCCTTTGGAAATTATTTTGCTCTACTATGTGAAGTCCAAATTTTCCAACCCGTGATACAATTTGTAGTTTTTAAATTTTTACATTAATATTTTGATAAAATTTAAATTGTTAATATTTTTATCCAGCTCTCATATTAAAACCTAGCCACACCACTGAATATACTAGACAATATTTAATTAGCAATAAGCACAATTTAACACTTGAACAATTAAATCTAGAACATTATCTTGCATATTTAAGTGGGGAGCCAGGGACCATATAAAAAATGTGTGTGTGTGGTGTGTGTGGGGGGTTGGGGGGAGGTGATTTGGATCCTCTCCAACTATAGGGACTACTAATCGGAGGATTCTGCACTTTGGACTTTGACATTTAGAAAAATTCTAATAGAACGGAAAATGTGTAAAAATAAAATTTTAATTTGCTTTGAACCTCTTGGTAATGTTTTTTTTTTCACAAAATTCTCCTAAAAATAACTGACTTGGTAATCTTTTAAAAGGAAATATTCTTTTAAAATTTAAATTTGAGTCAGATAATTAGTTTGGTTTTAGTGTTATTATGCTATATTGATACATATCTAGATATAAATTAAGATAATTGGAGATATTATTGTTTTATTATAATATGAAGAATTAAAAGTTTGAAACATGAAGATGTATATAGAGTGAGGAGGGTTCAAATGCCTCCATTTTTTGTGCCTCCACCGTGCCTCCATTTTTAAAAACTTTAATAACTCAAAATTTAAAACTTAAAAGTCAAAATAAATCCGTTGGATATGATCTACATCATTTTATCTATGTGCTCATAAAAAATTATCACATTTTGATTTTGTTTTTATGTGAATCAATAAGTTGAAAAATCAACGTCTATAAATTATCCACATTAGTACGTTTTTTACAAGCTCTTGATGACAACCAAAACAAAATTGAAATGTCATAATTTTTTACATGTGCATAGATAAAATGATGTAGATCATATCCAACGGTTTTATTTTGACTTTTTAGTTTTAAATTTTGAGTTATTAAAGTTTTTAAAAATGGAGGCATGAAAAATGGAGGCATTTGAACCCTCCTCATATAGAGTTATGTATATCTTAACATTTGAAAAATGAGTTTTATGTTCTTCATAAGATAGAATTTTAATGTAACCACTGTCAAATTAATAGAAGAACAATTACATATTTAAAATAATTATTAATCTTTTTGGCCAAATTATTGGAGAAAGAAGCAAAAAAAACTTGGTCAGATGAAAAAGAAATAATATTTTTTTTACAGCACCATTTTATTAGAATTTTTCAAAGTGTCAGAATCGAAAACATGCATGGATCCTCCAATTGGAGAGGATCCGGACCCAAGAAAGATGACATGAATGGTAGAGAAAGAAAAGGAACAAAATGTGACAAATACAAAGCAGGAGCCAATAGCCATGGACCACCAAAAAGCACTGAACTCTCCAGCGATGTATGGAACTGCGTTAAGACTCCAGACTATTGGTGAATTTTTCGTTTTCAATATTTTTTATTAAATAAATAATTCAAACAAATTACTAATTATTTATATATTATTTAAAAAAATATGGAATGTACGAATTATATGAATTATTTGTAAATTATTTTGATGAAATTTTGTTTTCTTTCTAATGATTTAGAAATCTGTTATGTTTATGCATATTATAATATAAGGAATTATTTTTGAATTGTATATTAGTATTATATGAATAATAATTTAGACCCTTGCGAGCGTACATGTAATGTTTTTTTTTTAAATATTTCCGAATTTATACATTGCTAAGTATGTCAAATATTTCATTATGAAAGAATCTCACTCTCAAAATAGAACAAATATAATATTTTTTAGAAAATCATAAAATATATGTATAGTAGTACTGATTCAGTAAATATAACCATAACCGTCCACAAAATATAGATAATGTTGTTTTGACTTCGTACAACGCACGAGTCATATTTTTTTTATTTAATTTAATTTTACTGTTTATACTCTGCATAGAGCCAAAATAACACCATTAATATCTTTATCCTTGTTTGTGATATAAACTTTGATTTTAATAAATTTATTATCTTGCAAGAGGGGACTCTCTTTTTTCTTGCATGAGAAGTGAAAACAATTAGTGTAATAAAGACCCTTCAACAGGTGGATTGTGGAAGCTCAACTTAATTTAATGCTTAGGAAGGGAGCATTGTATACTAAATGTCTAAAATCATGATTTTGACAAAAGAAAAATTAAAATGAAGATACAGAATTACAGATATCATTTATTAGTACAGTATTTATAACTGAACCATAGTAACAAGATAAGAGTAGGGTTCAAATGCCGGAAGAGAATCTGCTGTGATCTTTCACATGTGAACAATCCCCTGAAATCTCTGCTTTTCTAAATCCGGCTGTCGAATTGTTTCGAGATGCGTGCATATAAAAAGTTGGACGGCTGAATTTGAAAAAGCAGGGATTTCAGGGTTACTGTACCCAAACTTCGGATCGCAGCAGATCTCAATCCTCAAATGCCTCATTAGGTTTTTGCTCCAATATTATTATCTCTATTTTCAAAGTCTAAATAATCAATCCGAACCGTTCAACATGATCTTCATACTAAAATGTGCTTGGATAACAAATTTTAAAATTTTTAGAAATTTTTTACTAATTTTTTAGAGAGGTACAAAATCACTATTTTTGAATGGTCCAGAATTTTCTAAAAACAGTGATTTTGTACCTATCTTAAAAAATTACAAAAAAATTTCAAAAAGTCTAAAATTTTGTATCGAAGCACAATTTAATATGAAGATCATATTGAGTGGTTCGGATCAACTGCTTAAACTTTGAAAATAGAGATAACGATATTAAGGTTAAAATGTCCCATTAGTTTTGTACTCCATCATACCCCAACATCATTATCTCTATTTTCAAACTCTAAATAATTGATCCGAACTATTCAAGTTGATCTTGGATATAAAATTTTAGAATTTTTAGAATTTTTTTACTAATTGTTTAGAGAGGTACAAAATTATTATTTTTGAATGGTCCAGAATCTTTCAAAATAGTGATTTTGTACATATCTTAAAAAATAACAAAAAAATATAAAAATATAAATATTTTGTATCCAAGTACATTTTAATATGAAGATCATATTGAACGGTTCGGATCGACTATTTAAACTTAAAAAATATAGATAACGACTGTTTATCATTTATATATGATGTATCAATTTTGTCAATTTTAAAAGTTTCTTCAATCAACCGTCAAACTGCTTAAACCAACCTCTGGAAATTTTGAAATAATTGATGCACACTTACCTGAATAGTTTAAATAATAAATAATAGTATAGATTTCAATTTTTAGTTAAGAAAAATATCGTCAAATATATTAAATTAGACCATAAAAGATGTATGTCCTGTACTGTATTGATGCTATCTAATTAAAATAATAAGACCATATATGTGCTTTTTTACATTTAAATATGATAGGTATTAAAATTTTGCGGAACACAAAAAATCTTTTAATAATCCCTCTAATTATACTATTTGAAAAGTTCCACGATTCAAAAGTTTCTGTGCCATTGAATTTTCCAAATATCCTGATGATTTTTTTATTTATTTAAATAATGTCATAAAATTTTCTTTTTCCAAATATGATTAAATGGAGGGTCCTCCTCCTCCATCAAGTTTCTTTTCTGTAATTGGTCCGACATAATTCCGAAATTTTTAATTGGTCCGACACCCTCTTTTTTGGGGAATTCTAATTCTACTAGGCCGAAGAACACCAATGCGGTCCCAAAGTATGAATTCCAAAGCATGAATTGAAAGAAAAGATATTAATTAGTCCAATTTAATTTTTTAGAATAAAAATTTCGGGACATAATCTTCATGTTAAAGAGATATCTTTAACATGAAGAAGAATGCCAGTGCGGCCTGGATAGAATTCGAAAAATTTAAAAAGAATAGTGTTTTGATTTAATTTTTTAGAATAAAAATTTCGGGACATAATCTTCATGTTAAAGAGATATCTTTAAGTCGACAGCCACATGTTTTCATTAGCGACTCCTTTCTTCTTCAATGGAATCACTGACAGCTCAAACTTGTGCACTCGGTGTGTTATTCGATTTCAGTATGTGGTTCTGAAAAATTCACTAAGAACAAATACCAATCGGGTTGCATAATAGCTACGTAAGGTTTCAAATGTCGAATTTAAATTGTTGAAAGCATTTCAACTTTATGTAAGAGTGATATGTTTACGGTACGAGTGATATGTTTACATATAAAATTTATAATTTTTTTAATTTATGTAGGAGTAAGTCTATGGTACTATGCATAGCACAAATTAGTCTGTAATACAGATTAATATTTTTGTTTTTCAAAATTATAACAGTCGATTCGAACTCTTAAAGATGATCCTCATATGAATATGTACTTGTAAACCAGATTTTATTTTTTAAAATTTTTTTACTATATGTTAAGATAGGTAGAAAATCACTTATCAGATCAAGTGATTTTTTATCTATCTTTAAAAAATAGTAAAAAAATAAAAAAATAAAATTCGGTTTGCAATTACATAATCAAATGGGGATTATTTTGAACGGTTCGGATCGACCGTTAAAATTTTGAAAACAAAAATATTGATCTATTTTACGGACCAATCCGTACTATGCATAGTACCATAGACTCACTCTTTATTTTGTATAAAATCAAACAGTAAGAAAAATAAGATTTATAAACTAATTTTATTGTATTCATTTTTTATTTCTTGACTTTACTCTAAATGTATTTGAAAATTTATAAATTTTCCATATAAACACATCACTCGTGAAGTAGATTGGTTTCAACAATTTAGATTCGTCATTTAGATTGGGTTTTAATACAATAGCAAAACATATCAACAGAAATAGTCTGCCTAAGTGATGTTTATAGAGAAATTGGTTGTAAAATTGTGTTTTGACAGTATTACAGTATCGACAATCTCGTGGGGAACAGTTTCTGTCATGGAATTTTTCAAAAAAAAAAAAAAAGACAATCTCGTGGGAAAAGGCTGGTCAATTCCACCGGAAATTGACCATTAATTTAATGCTTTAAGGTCCTGTTCGGCTTTGTTACTGTGCGCGTGAGAAAAAAAATTCAGTTCAAGTTCGCGAAATCTCTTCCACGCACATAGTAGATGACAGTTTAAAATTTTCATTTTCCCATACCCATTCCCGTTCCCATAGATACGCCGAACAAACTCTAATGCAAACATTTTGGTAAAACCATATCATAATGACAGGTCATATACAAATAATTCAGTTATAACTTCATTGTGTAATTACCATAATGCAGCAATTCAAGTAATACGGACAATCAGATTAATTGCAACATCCACAAATGGCACAAATCTATTTTTCCGTTATTTTTTTTTCTAATTCAACCAGATTGAATCTATTTCATTTATATTTGTAATAGGTTTCATTTCGAAACCTTGAATCTATTTCATTTATTTTATTTTTGGAAATAAAGTGGCCTAAAGGCACGTGTTGTCGTTAACGACTCCTTTCTTCTTTTGTGGCCTTAAATTAGATGTTAACCGGGCCCACGAAACACCCAATGGATTCTCTCAGCGAGCTTCTGACCATCCAATTCAGTCGGACAGTTGAAAACATAGGACGGGTGTTTCCCTTTGGAGAGCCGGGCGGTGCCCCGATCTCCGTAGGGTCAAATCACCATTTAAAATCCTATGAAGTCTCCAGTCAAGTAAAACTGTCGCTGTCCATTTAAATCCGACACTTCGTCACTTGCGTAATTTAGACGGTAAAAACAGTTTCCAGGACGTACTACAGGAGATGATGTGGATATTCCCATGGAAGAATATTTCTCTTGGATTATGGGAGCTCGGATAAAGTCACCGCCTTCGCTAATTCAGTTGTCAATAAACTAATTACGAGGCAATGAACCATGAAGCATTTAATGCCCGTGGGATAAGGGTAACCGAGTCTGTCGGTGGGAGAAATTTCCGTGGTGACTAATGAGTACACCCGCCAGACACCGGAAGTGTGGGATTTAAATTAGACACCTGGACTATCCAAATCGAATTCATATCACCGACGGTACCGTAAAGGGAATCTTTTACAATTACTTGATCTCGACCGTGATTTTAAACTTTGCACGAATCTCAAAGTCCAATAATACTGCCCCCTCAGTCAGCCCGAATCCCAAACCGGCTGAGAGTTAATCTCAACCGTAAATAGCTAACTGTAAAAGGGAATCTTTTACGGTACCGTCGAGGATATGGATCCATCCAAATCGGGAACATTTTCCCGGAATTTACTCGTCTATTCAAAATTATATCCTCTGTTTTCTTGTGTAGTCTCTAACCGTGCGGCGAGTCAATGGCCCACAAATTCCACCAGAATAAAATTAGATCAGCGAATCGCCGCAGCGTTGGTGATAATAGTGTTACAGAATATCTTACCCGGTCGAATTCTGAATGTTCCCGGAAATTTCTTGTATATTCAAAATTATATCCTCTGTTTTCTTGTGTAGTCTCTAACGTGTGGCGAGTCAATGGCCCAAAAATTTCCACCCGAATAAAATTAGATCAGCGAATCGCCGCAGCGTTGGTGATAATAGTATTGCTACAGAATATCTTACCCGGTCGAACTCTCAATTCTTAAGTCTCAAGTTTCACCATTGTCTGTGCAAGAGTAATATTCAGCATAGGTTGAATAAAAGGATAAGCATGCATCCACCGTCCTAGGAGCTGATAACAGAAGTCAGAAGTGCAGTAAGTAGACCACTGAAACTTAACTTCTGAGGTGTCTCAAAAGTGATATAAATTGTTATCTTTTTCCCCTATAGAATATGAGGAGGGTTCAAATGCCTCCATTTTTCATGCCTCCACCATGCCTCCATATTTTAAAACTTTAATAACTCAAAATTTAAAACTTAAAATTCAAAATAAAACCGTTGGATATGATCTACATCATTTTATCTCTGTGCTCATAAAAAATTATCACATTTCGATTTTGTTTTTATGTGAATCAATAAGTTGAAAAATCAACGTTTAGAAATTGTCCACATTAGTATGTTTTTTACAAGCTCTTGATGACAACCAAAATAAAATTGAAATATCATAATTTTTTACAAGTGTATAGATTAAATGATGTAGACCATATCCAACGGTTTTATTTTGAATTTTAAGTTTAAAATTTTGAGTTATTAAAGTTTTAAAATATGGAGGCATGGTGGAGGCATGAAAAATGGAGGCATTTGAACCCTCCTCATAGAATATATGCGTTATCCTCTTCTTAATAAAGTTGCTTTTTATTTAAAAATAAAAACAGAATGCTATTTGACCAAGGATGCGGGAAGATGCACATTAATTAGGGAGTAATTTTATATATTTATATATTTATTTTTAAAATTATTACTGTTAAATGGTTTAGAATTTTCAGATCAAGTAATTTTTTAAATAAAAAAAATTAGTAAAAATTTATAAGAAAATATAAAATTTGATTTATGAGTATATGTTCATATAGAGATTATGTTGTACAATTTAGATTGATCTTTTGAATTTTAAAAATAAAGATCTTGATCCATACAACATATCAATATGCACTATATATATATATATATGTAGAGGAGGGATCAAATTACAACAAATTTGAGTTACAACAAAGTTACAATAACCATTGTTTTCATTTTCAAAGTCCAAATTGTCGATCCAAACCGTTCAACATGGTTATCTAAATAAAATGTGCTTGCAGATCAAATTTTATATTTTTTTGAATTTGTTTACTATTTATTAAGAGGGGTACAAAATTTAATGGTCTGAATATGACTATTTTTTTTTTGTAAAATACTTAATAAATAGTAAAAAAAATTCAAAAAAAATGTAAAATTTGTCTGCAAGCACATTTTATTGTGGAGATCATGTTGAACGGTTTGGATCGACGATTTGGACTTTAAAAGTGAAAAAAATAGTCGTTGTAACTTTGTTATAACTCAAATTTATTGTAACTTGACCCCTCCTCATATATGTATATATAATATAACCTCACTCTTGATATATGCTAAATTGCTAACAATAGATCAACGTGGTTTAATTTGTTTTCTGTAATTAAGTTGCATGCATTATTGGTGATATATAAACATATCTTGTAGAAGATTATGGTAATTAAAAAGATTGAGATCTAGTCGACTAGTCTAGATCGATCTGGTTTCAACGGGACTTAAAAAAGCACTGAAGCAGGTTTACTTTATTAACCTACCTTTATCACAAGTTGGATATATGAGAATCAAGGAATTATGTAATTAGCATTTTAAATCTAAATTGAATAATATTTTCTGTCATTATAATGCTTTTGATTGAAATATATAGTGCCCTACAGGCACAACACACACAATATTCCTGATACATAGCGTCTCACCACGTAGACGTAGGATGAGATGATCTCGACTTTAAATATCTGACAGTTCTAGCTAGATGCACAGCGATGCTATCGTATTGGTTCTGTTGTGTTTAAATATATTAATTGAGACACGTCAAATATTATGTCTTGTCATGTTTTAGACACGTTTGAAATTCGATTGAAACGTGTCAAGAGCTATCCTAGCTAAGTGTCGTGCAAATACGTGCAAATATGTGCAAATGGTTTAGAATTTTCAAGTCAAGTAATTTTTTAAATAAAAATAATAATAAAAAGTTATAAAAAAAAATATAAAATTTGATTTACAAGTATATGCTCATATAGAGATCATGTTGTACAATTTAGATTGATCGTTTGAACTTTAAAAATAAAAATATTGATCCATACAACATATCAATATGCACTATATATGTATATATAATATCATATATGACCTCTCTCATGATATATGCTAAATTGCTAACAATAGATGAACATGGTTTAATTTGTTTTCTGTAATTAAGTTGCATGAACTATTGGTGATATATAAACATATCTTGTAGAAGATTACGGTAATTAAAAAGCTAAGTGAATTATGTAATTAGCATTTTAAATCTAAATTGAATAATATTTTCTCTGTCTTTATAATGCTTATGATTGAAATATATAGTGCCCTACAGGCACAACACACAATATTCCTGATACATAGCGTCTCACCACGTAGACGTAGGATGAGATGATCTCGACTTTAAATATCTGACAGTTCTAGCTAGATGCACAGCGATGCTATCGTACTGGTTCTGTTGTGTTTAAATATATTAATTGAGACACGTCAAATATTATGTTTTCTCATTGTTTTGACACAAAATATCGTTTGAAACGTGTCAAGAGCTATCCTAGCCAAGTGTCGTGCAAATATGTGTTTTTCTTCATTCCCTATGATTCCTCTCCGCACAAACTTACAGAAATTAACAGAATTACATATCCATCTTTTAAAAGAAAAAAAAAAAACTGAACGGTAATATCATTTTTTCATATGTGAAAGACCAAGTATCATACGGTTGCCTTTTTCTTGTTTGCAAAGTTTTGGAAAGGAAGGAAACTTCAAGTAGTTTAATTAGTCTGGTTTTCATGTGTAACTTCTAGCGGTGAAAACAGTATGGATAATATTCCATCTGTATTTGAAAAATTAGATGTCTGATATCTGAATATTCGTGTGGATATGGATACTGATATGACTTTACATTTCAATTATCCGTATTCGAATAGTAGATATATATCATATATTTTAATATATATTATGAAAAAATATTGTCGTTACAATTAAAATTAGATAAATATAATTAATGAACTTTGATATTGATACGTCCCTTCCCTGGGGGCCGGGGCCGTACTTGAACTCGGTCCAGTAAGGTGCAGGCGCGTCCTGTCCCTGAGGAGCAGGCCGTGCAGAGGCTGGTGACTGAATGTATAACTCGCCCCGGTTCGAGGGAAACGGGCCGAGACAATGGACACGCGGGGTGTCGGAGGGGTATTAACGCTCTAATCCTTTTTAATACCTCCTCAGGTTGTGATGGGTGTGATTAATGCAATTCATGCGGTCCCTTTTTCTGGGGAATCCTCTGCCTTAAATAGGGGGGAGTCCTACTGTAGCGGGTCTTGTCAGCATTAATGACAGGAGTCCGTACAGCTGTTGAGGGAGTCCGCATAATAGGCGATAATATCCGCATAATCATCTCAAGCAGAACAGTGAGGCCGTGTGTCGACCTTCTTGGGCTGTTCGGCGTGTTTGGCCTTGAGCCTTGTTTTACTTTGGTCCCGAGCTGGCCCTGGGGGAGGGTCCGAAGTTCGGGCTGTGTTTGGCCTCAGGCTGTTTTTAATCTCGGGTTGGCCCCGGGAGGGGGTCCGAATCCCGGGTCGACTTTAGCCTCGGGTTGGCCCCAGGAGGGGGGTCCGAATCCCGAGTTGTTCTAAACTCGAGCTGGCCCCGGGAGGGGGTCCGAGTCCCAGGTTATGTTTTGAGTCTCGGGCTGGCCTCAGGAGGGGGTCTGAATCCCGATCCGCTTTTTGGGCCGTGGCCTGTTCTGTTGTGTTTTGAGTCGGTCTTTTGTGAATTTAAGTCTGGGAATGCTTTGTTGGGCCAGGCCTGGGCCTCTTAAGGGCCATTGGTATATGGACCTATCAGATATTTTTTAATATTATTTTAATAAATATCCGATCTGATCTGTATCTATATATGTATCCGGCTAATATTCGATCATTATCTGTATCCGAAAAAAAAAATATGAATATGATTTTACCACTATCCGGTCCGTATTCGCTCCGTTTTCACCCCCTTGTAACTTCCCTTTACATTTTGGATTTTTCTTGTTGCTTTGTGCGTTTGTACTACATAGAAGTACATTCTAGCTAACAAAGAAGCTGAGAAGTGTCTTCAAACTTCAGGTATATATTAACAATCTATTGCTAATAAATCTTATTAAATTTTAATACTGACCAAACTTCAGGTACAACAATTCATTATTCTTTCATAGGCCTAAAATTGAACGTTGGAATGGATACGAACTTTACTTAAATCAATATCAAGGCCACTGAGATTTCAATTTTGGGCCCATAGTCAGGCCTCCAACTGATATCTTTCAGGCGTTTTGTAGTATTGGTACAAAAAACCTTAAATTAACCCAGATCAAGTTTTACTAAGGCCCAAAAAACCTTAAATTAACCCAGATCAAGTTTTACTAAGGCCCAAACAACCTTAAATTAACCCAGATCAAGTTTTACTAAGGCCCAAAAAAGACCTTGTGGACTGAGACTCAGAGCTGCAAAGCAGCAAAGGCTGCAAAGTGCAAAGTCATTTTATAGCTTGTAAAAAAGTTGGTAATAAAAATAAAGTTTTAAGGGCTAAATCGCAAAACACAGTAGCTCACTGCTTCATCATGTTCATCAGTTATATCATCCCCACCATAGAAATCGGATAGGAGAAAATCTAGATAACACCAGCACAAATCTCTCTCCCAACAGTCACTACATCTTACACCAGAAACCTGTCGAACCTCCTCTAATGGCGTCGATGGCGCCCCACCTCTCCCCTCTCAGCCCTCACCCCCTACTTTCCACCTCCACCACCAAATCCATCTCCCCAAAGCGCACTTTACAGAAACGGAGCAACTCAGTCGTAGTAGGTGCTCTAGTGGCGGGAACCTACCCCATGACTGAACCGGAAAAGCAGAGGGAGGTATTGCGTAAGCAGTTTGAGGACGCCTACATAAGATGCCGCAGAGACCCTATGGCAGGACTCTCCTTCACGGAGGAGGACATGATAGCGGCGGTCACCAAGTCTCTGGATCGCTTTAAGACACCCAAGGAGGTGCGGCCAGGTCAGATAGCTTCACGCACCGTTCCGAGGAGGGGCAAGAAGAAGATGAAGTATTTTTTATATGAGGAAGGGGAAGAGGAGGAGGGGGATGAGGAGTATGACAATGGGGGGGTCTTCTCGGTTGGCGGCAGGGTTTGTAGCTCTCTATCATTTCTTATTCTGTATTTTCCATATAATTTTCTCAAGTACATTGTAGTAGCTTGACATTTCATCCAGACTTGCACAAATGGAAATGTACATTGTAGGTAGCTTGACATTTCAACCAGATGCGCTTTAGAATTTTTAAGAAATTACATTTATTTTAGTGATAGTACTTTTAATTAAATGTAATAGGATAATTTTTTTTAGATAGCTGTTTATTGTTTAAAACTCCCGAGTAATTGATGACTAGGAATAGTGATCTCTAGCTAAGATTAAGTACTACTGTCCTGCCAGCACCAGTACATGCTGGTATACAGTACCAATACGATATAACCATTACTTGGTAATCTTCAGTGCCTTTTGGGAATTTCAGTCCAATTAAATATTAAGCCCTCAGCATCCCTCTATCAATGCATAACACATTGATCAACTCTAAACTTGGCACTAGGAAGAAGTTTAGAACTGCTAAGTAAATCCATTATGGGTTTAATTGTGTCTTTACAGGTCAATGGTGTGGTGTACATGGTACGGCAGGAATCAGCTTTTGTCAACATAGGGACAAAATCACTTGCTATGTTACCATTAGATCAAGCATGCATTCTCCCAGCAAAGGATATGAATGAAGCCGGCATTTTCCCTGGTCTTGTCGCAGAGTTTAAAATCATTGGTGAATATAAACGTGGTACTTGTTCTTATATTATTAGTCTGAAAGATCCCCAGTTTGAGCTCGCATGGGAAAGGTGCCGGCAGCTCCAAGCTGAAGATGCAACAGTCGTTGGTAAAGTGAGTACCATTTAGTTAATTGGTGAGATAGACTAGTACTGTACCAGTGAGGCCTGATTATTTTACATTTCGGCCTCATTAGTTAATTGGCTTGATTTGTTATTTGTGCAGGTTGTGGGAGGAAATACTGGAGGTGTGGTGGCCACTGTGGAAGGCCTCAATGGTTTCATTCCTTTCTCTCAGATTTCAATGGTTTGCTTCTATTACTTGCTTCAAATTTTGACTTTGATTAAATTTCTGCCAGTTTGCTCTTATATTTATGCTTCTTTACCTAGATTTGGCCACCTTGGTTCCAAATAAAATATGGGAACTTAAAGCTGTTAGAGTAGTCACAATTCATTTGCTAAGCCCAAAAAGACCGTAAAAAACTACCAATTATATTCCAATAGGGCCAGCTCAACAGCGCCGATGGCAAATGAGTCATTTCTCTACTTCTGACGCATAGCAAGACTTTCAAGCCATGGAGGTCAAATGTAAATGGGGGTTAATTATATAAAATTTTCATGCTGCGAATGGGGGTCAATTTTACATTACCCATAGCATTTTACTCTAAAAGTATATAGAAAATCATATATAAATAACAAAAAATTTGAAAATTAATGGGGGTCAATTGACCCCCATATGTTGTATGTCAACCTGCCCCTGTACACAGTGACAAGTAGGTATATGTTTGCGTAAGTGTCAGAAGTAGAGAAATGTCCAATTTCCCCTCGGAAACCGACCGATTAGAAGACTGACATTTTTCTGAAACATGCTACATATTTTTTATTTTTCTAAATAAAGGGTAAAATGAGTACTTTATAAATTTCAAATGAGTTCTAACAGAAAAGGTAATAAATGGGTAAATTCCGAGTTCGTAAATATGATATTATGAATTTTAAAGGGGGGAATATGATTAAATCTCGTTTTTTAGGGGTATACATGAAATTCCCCCAAAAAAACAAATCCCTCAAGCAAGATTACTGCATGTTTCAGAAAGAGGCAGATATAGAAGACCTAATTGATCTGGAGCTGCCGCTCAAAATAGTGGAAGTAGACCAGGAGCAGACTAGACTTGTGCTCAGCCAACGCAAGGCCATGGCTGACAGCCAAGCACAGCTTGGCATCGGCTCGGTTGTTTTGGGAACTGTTGAGAGCATCAAGCCTTATGGTGCTTTTATTGACATTGGTGGAATCAATGGTCTCTTGCATGTCAGTCAGATCAGTCATGACAGGGTTACTGATGTTGCTACTGTTTTACAACCTGGCGACAGCCTCAAGGTACTCAAAACCATTTATGAAAATAAGGTTACTGGTTGCTGTGCATCCTTTTCTTGTTTTGGTGACAGCCATTATTTGTTTCAAATTGCAAAGAAGCTCCTTTTCAGAAATTTTCAATTAATTAAGGTGCAACTGTCCCAAACAGATAAGAATCAAAGTGTGTTTAAACGAACTACTTCTGTTTCGATGAAAGCTTTCGCTTGTCCGAAATAGAGTTTTTATCCTTTCATTTGCTTTTAAGAACTACTTCAATTCACTTTTCTGAGCTGAAAATAAAAGCAATGTCATGAACTTGGCACAGCTTATTAAAAACACAAATTTCTTCAAAGTGGAATTAATTAACCAATCCTTCTTGTGTGGTAATTCTTTCTACTACTGAAAATCATTAAAGAAGCAGTGACGTTTAAAGAGCACTATTTTCTGTTTTTTGGTGCTATTTTGATATATTCTAGGGTGATGCTGCAAAATGGATTTCTAACTTCAATTTTTTGCACTGACCGAAATTTTATTTTGTGTGTTTTTGATCTGATAAGGTTATGGTTTTGAGTCATGACCGGGAAAGAGGCCGCGTGAGTCTCTCAACGAAGAAGCTTGAGCCGACGCCAGGTGACATGATTCGCAACCCAAATATAGTCTTCGAAAAGGTATTTTTTTCTCAGCCTTTCCAATCTCTCTACATGAATTGCCATCTGCAGCATAAAATATTAATCAATGTTTATGTGTGATTCATAAAGGCTGATGAGATGGCTCAGATATTCAGGCAGAGAATTGCGCAAGCTGAGGCAATGGCTCGTGCTGACATGCTCAGATTTCAACCGGAGGTAGTTTTATTCCTGCTGTTTTGTTTTGGAATAATTAAATTGAGAGTACATCACGACGAAATTTTTATTCGTCATCTCTCATTTTCTGTATCAACCGAAATATAATCTATATATTTTGTATTATTCGATTTTCAGAGTGGATTGGGTCTCAGTTCCGACGGAATTTTGGGACCACTGTCTGATGACACTACTGATTTTGGCAGTATCCCACCTGCAGAAAAAGTCATCTGAAGGCACAGCAAATATGAAATACACTTTCTTTTATAAAAAAACTGATCACCCTATCAGAAGCATTTTGTAACATCTTTTCTTTTCTTTTTCTGTATTGAGTTTTTACTGTTTAGAACACTTGCGTTAGAAGATATCATGTAAGTTCATAAGTTCTGAAAATCTGTTCATAAGTTCAACGCTAAATTCATTTCCATTTCTTATTTTCTATTGACGAAGACCGGATAGAATTAAAGACGATCTCGGTTGCTCTGAAAAACCCAATATCCTAACTTTGGAGCACATATAATTTACGGCCCATCCTGTTTATATAGTTTGTCAATTTTTGTTCAATTAACATGAACATTTTAAATATTTGACTTTAATTTTAATATTAGTTCAAAAAGATATACATTATATACAATTATTAATAGTGATTTGGTACCATTTCAAAGATAATAAAATAATTTCAAAAAAATATAAAATTTGGTCTCCAAGCACTTTTAATACGGAGATCATGTTGAGCGGTTTAAATTAACTGTTTGGATTTTGGAAAAAGAGATAAGAATGTGAAGCATGATTGAGATATGAAAGACACGAGATATTTGAACCCTACTCATTATACATTCAACAATAATTGAAGTTCAAGTAATGTAATAAAGAGGAGCGTTCCAATGTCTCCATTTGTTGTGTCCCATTTTATGTATTGATTGGTATCAAATTATTACAGCATTATGCCTCTATTTCACACTGCCTCGCTCCGTTCCCGCTCGAGCTCTTGTTGACAAGAGCGGAGTAGGTCCGATGCCCATCGGACTTACTTTTAGGTTCAACGAGCATGATGACCGTCCGATCTAATTTAAGATTTGTGCACACGAAAATTGAAACAGACACGCACGTGTTTAAAGCGTTCTGCACGAATCTTGAAGCAAATTGACGGTGATTAAACCCATCGAACCAAAGTAGGCCCATCGGACCTACTCTCAAGTGCTTGTCAAATTATTCGCTCCTTTTCCTTTCTTTGCTCTCTCTCATATGTTTATTTTCTGTAATAATTGGATCTACCTTGACATACTTCTACAGATATTTGTCTATGTTATTACCTTACTGGAAATTGGGAACTTCAATTTCATGAACATTATGAGCAAATATGGTTGTGATGAGCTTAACCATCAGAGTTGTTGTGATATTTTCCTTGGTGGCTGATGTTATTAGATTTTTCTTTATGGTTGTTACAACTTCATCTGCAAGATTGTTATTTATGGTGTCCTTGGAGCTACTAAATATATAATAATTTTATCTACATGACTCTTATTAACTCCATCTTGGTGTTTTCACTGTGTTTATTAACATTTTTGTGCCGTCATTATATAACTTTGACTTCCCAGTGATTATTAACTTTTGTATGTGGTTATTAAGTGTATCTTTTCGGGCCATCAACCTCAATTGTGAACTATAGCTCCATTGATGTCATGGGAGGCCATCAGTTTGCCTTGAAGAGGTTGAGAACAGTATCCTTTTTGAATTGCTTAAATTTTTAATGTCTCCTTTCAAATTGTATATTTATGTCAGTGCAAGCAAATCAGTATCTTTTATGCATTACCTTACGACTGTGCTCATTATCCTAACTGCTTTCCATCATTATATTTTTTGGCATGTATTGGGGTGCTATGTTATGACATGAGCGACTGTGGAACTGTGCAAAATAGGTTGGCAGAAGAGTGCCAGTGCTCCAAGTGAGACCTGGTACCAATGGAATTTAAGTGCACACCAGGGGGCACTGGTAAGTCAGAGCACAGGTCAGTTAAAGAGAAGACTATTTGTTACTGGTAAGTCACACCATTATGGATCATCTAAATGTAGTTAAATTCAGGAATCAGATTAATTCTCTCCGCTTCTGTTTTTCCCCCCTGTCCAGAGAATGTTGTGGTCTCAATTTGATCTAACAAAACTGTGGGAAGCTGTTTAGGAAGAACAATCTGGTGCAAGAAATAAATAAATCACTTTATAAAGGTTGTTTTGTTTGATTTATTTTATTATTTAATTTCTGTCTTATGCATTAAATAATGTTTACTCTCCTGAAATGAAGTTGTTTGAATAATTAAGAACTCACGATGAATGCTTGCATGTGGCGTAGGCTCCAGAAGGAGACAATCTCTGCCTCCCTGCTTCACTTGATCACCTCTGCTCCACAGTTACAGAACAGTATTGGTATATCCACATTTAACACCACTATCTACTAAATCCCCTCCCATCCTTCCCCTCTGATCACCTTCTACCTTTTTCCAGTATAACCATAGTTTTCTACAAACTTAATATTTAGTGCTTGTAATATCTTAAAATCACCATTGTTTACCATGTAATAGAAGAATTTAGCAAGGAGAAGAATTTACCATGTGTGTCTCAACCTTTTTTCTTTCTTTTTTCTTAATCTTTTTCTCCCTCAAAGTCTGCATTTGTGGTTCTTCTGTTGAACAAGATGTCGTGCCTTTCAGCTATTCAACGTAAACCAGTATCCTCCTACCAAACAGCAATGAAAAACTCCCCAGCCATATCAGTTATGCAACAAAGCTAATTATCTTTTATAGGAAAAAATCAATAAAAAGATCAAATTATTTTCTCTTTGAATTATTTCCTAATTAAATTTGTAAATTCCTAAAATCTTCTGACCTCTTTGACCTGTTGTATTTTTTTTTCTTTTGGTTCATTAATGGCAAATTTGTGATTCTACTGGTGTGGCAGTTACCAGGCTTATATCAGTGCTGAGATCTATCTCATGCCTGGGAAAGTGCATGGATAGCATCTCTCCCTTGAATTTTAAAAAATATTCGAATCAATATGGATTCAAAACTGAGTGAGCTAGGATCCTGCTTTCAACCCATGCGAAGGACAACAATCTGACAAGCGATCTCTCGGAAGGTGAAGTATGTAACAAAGGAGATAAAGTGAAGAAGAAATGAACGGGAAAATAATAGACTGCACATTTTCACAGGATCCAATTCTCACTTTAAGGCTTTTAATGGAAATTTTACAAAAATACTCAGATTTACATGCCAATTACAACTACGTCCATAATACTCAAAACTCACAAGCACAGTTATAAGAAAATATAAACCAAAATTCACTACATTCCCACATAAAGCTAGTAGGTTCTAGGTTCTCAGAATAGGTTGAGAGAAATACACGAGCCTGATAGTTAGGTCGAAGAAGCAAAGTAGAATCCCTGTGGATATGTCGAGAGGTGTAAATCTGCTGTGAAGCTGAGAGATGGGTGTTACATGGTCCGAACGTGTGCACCGAAATGTCTTGAGAAGGCCAGTGAGAAAAAAAATGGCAGGTGTCGTTAGCATTGACAAGATAGAACGACTCGCCAGGGGATGCAACTCATAGAGTGCCATCGGATACTAGCTCCAACCGGCTGAGTGTGCATTTCACTGGAAATTTGAGATTGCTGACCCGTACAGGTTTCCTCATATTCAGAATTTAATCCCATGAGAAAATCAAAAATCTTGTTTTTCTCTCCAATTTCAATACAATTTGTACATGATTTTTCACACAACTCGAATTCATTCCTTTCAAACTTTATGATCTATTGCCGTGAAAATAAAACAAAATAAAAAGTTCGGCTGCATTTCATTTTCAAACTTTATGATCTATTGCAGATAAAGATTTGTAGCAACTTATGGCACCGGACCGGATAACTCAAGTTTAATATATTACAAGAAACTGAGAAAAAAAAATTCAAAAATATTATTGAAAGATTGATTATATTCGGCCATTCTACTTGTTTACATCTTGGTACAAGGCTACAAGCAGCAAAAATTTCTAGCGAAATGTCAAATAAATTCACCCTACTCTATTTGTATCCTATCTACACTAAAATGCAATCGCAATAAATTCTGACTCGAATCAGTTCTGATCACAATTACAGAAGTAATTCACAAGAACAAAAATCAATGCAGTATTCAAGTTTTTAGATCCGACAGTGTAGTTGCCAGAGCTTAGTAAAGCCATCCTTTCTCAAGAAGCACATTCCAAAAAGGGCATTACTGTCATTTCACCATCCAGAACCTGCACAACGGGATGAAAAAATACTTTAGCAAACAAGAGTGTTGACTATAATGTCGGGACTAAGTGCCGGTCAGATCTCATTTTCTCTTCTTCTTTTTTTTTTTCTTTGTTAAATTGCATTGGTTACTTGAGTTTCTTTTTTTAACTCAAGAAGCAAGATGTAGCTATATACATGCAGGGGACTGGGCACACACAAAACTCTACTGATGAAAAATAGTGGACGATTTCTCAAAAACAAAGAAAAACATTAACAAATAATCTAAAGCAGAAATTCAAAGACAAACCTTTCAGAATTCCAACAACATTTTCTCTATTTATTCTCCAAATTAATAGCCCTTACTAGCCTCTCAGACACTTCTTTATTGAGTGTAATCCCAATGTCCATCATATGCTCCCAAATCTCATACGCCACCTTGGCCTTTCTATCTCTTAAGAGCGCGTCTATCAAAAATTGAAATGTCAACTTATCTGGCATCACGCCCCTCTCCCTCATCTCCTTGTAAAGAGCCAATGCCTCATTTGATTTATTGCACCACCGGAATCCATTTATTAATGTATTATAACTAACCAAATCGGGATAAATTCCTTTTCCTATCATCTCTGAAAAGAGCTTCTTTGCTTGATCATACCGGCGGCGTTTACAAAGTTGATGCATCATTACATTGTACATAGTAATGTTTGGCATCAAGCCTCTCTTAGGTATTTCATCAAACAGCTCCTCTGCGAGGGTATAATGCCCAACTGTGAAAAACCCTTTTATCATGGTAGCATAAGTGACTGAATCAGGCCTAATTCCTTTATAATTCATCTCATTAAATAGCCTATATGCTGCTTGTACCTTTCTTGATTTACAAAATGCATCGATTAAAATATTACAAGAAACCACATCACAAAAACCACCTACCTCCATATGGTCGGATAAAATTGCGAATGCTTTGTCAACTTGGTTAGTCTTGCATAAACCCTTCAATAGTTGGTTATAACTGTATCCATCAGGGTTCACGCCACAGACCTCCATTCTACGAATCAGTGCATCAGCTTTATCCAACATTCCTTTGTCACAATAATGGTTCAATAAAATATTGTATGTAACTATGTCAGGTTTGCACCCATTTCTTTGCATGAACGATATGATAATTTGGGCTTTGTCGATCTGATCCATTTTCCAGAACCCACTTATTAAAGCATTGTAAATGGGTACTGTCGGTTTTACACCCAATTTTAACATCTCCATCAGGAGCTCATATGCTATTTCAACCTTGTCATCATTACATAGACCGAAAACCAATGCCCCACAAGTCACGATATCTGGTATAAACCCTCTCTGGACCATTTCATCATACAGCTGTATGGCATCAGTACATCTCCTAATATCACACAAACCATTGATTACTGTTGTGTAAGTGACCAAATCAGGGTTTGTTCCTTTGTTAACCATGGTCTGTAGAAAATGTAAAGCCTCATTCATGCTTTTACATCCACATAAATAATTCATATAAATATTACAAGCCCAGATATCAGGGAATGAGCCAATTTGATCCATGTCATGTAATAATTTATCAACTAATTCACCCCTCTTTGCCTCACACAGAGCCTGAAATCCATCTAGAATAGGTGAAAGAGTTTAAAGAAAGCCCATATCGAGATAGTGTATCATAATACATTTCAAGCAAATCAAAACAACAGTGTTTAATTAAAACGCCCATAAATCTATTATAATCCACAGAAATTAGACTCCAATCTGATCCCTTTAATTCTTCAAATGCTTCTAGTGCCATACTGACCAAACCGGCTCTGACATAGCCTGAAATTAAAAATCTGTATACAGAATGGTGAAATTGGAAGCCTCTGTCTCTTTTTCTTCTCCTTAAAAACTCCGTTAAAAGACCAATGTTTTGGTCTTTGGTTAGTAATGCAATTAGTGATTTTGTGGTGAAATGGTCATGGAGAAAATTTGGCTTCGACTCGGCCCACCAGTACAAGTGGTAGGCTACATCAGAATTAGATAAGCTTTCTATCACTCGGTTCAGAACAAATGTATTAAGGTCTACATCGAGTGAATCCAATTCCTTTTCGACGGATTCAGACCACACATTGGGATGGAGCACCTCTTTGATTCTAGAAATCGAATCGGTATAATTTACAAACATGTCAGAAAGGGTTTTACAAGGTCTAGACAGGTCATTAGCTGGAGAGAAATAACGAACCGAAAGCAAAAACTGCGTACTTCGCGAGAGTTTACATGGGTTGGCCAAAAACATAACAATCTTCTTCTCAGGGGAATTTCGTCGAACAGTTCAGAGGCACGGTCGTACGCCTAACCATATAAAGAATGACGAACACCTCGAAGCGAATGGGGAGGTGCAGCTCTGGATTTGAGATTCGAATTGAGCACGCGAATTTGAGCAGTTGTGAAGGTGGATTTGGAACCGCGGAGACGGGTATATTGAATAGAGAATTATAGAAGAGAAACAACTGAGAGTGCTCGAAGGTAGTTGAAAGAGCTGCGACTGTGGAGAAAGACGATTCAGTTCGGGCTGAGGCGGGTCACCAAGTAACAAACCCTCTTGGGCCGGAGGCCCGGGTAAAGATATTGACGAAGTAGTGTTTACTTCATACAGCGCAGGAACAATAAATCCAAAACAGCGCTTCATATGATATTTGCACTGTATAAAGAAAAAACTACTCTGTCAATAGATTTACCCTCTTGGGCCTGTTCGGGAAGTCGATTCTCATGAAAAACCTCGGAAAAAGTGGGCTTATCGAATTTTTTACTTTTTAATTTTTCTGTTTCGACGGTTCAAATTTAATTTTTATTTGAGGTCTCTTTTCATTCTCATCCCTAATACTCATGGAAAATAAAATAATCGACTCACATCTCCTTTTTTTTTAATGCAGGAGATCTCTGGCATCTCATATTTCTCTCTTCTTCTTTTTTCTGTCAAAAAATGCAAAAGAGCAAAATCTCGACGCAATTGAGGAACTCATGGGAAATGACATTGCCGAACCGGTCTTGGTCTTTATGAAAACTAGTTGGGCCTTAAAGACTGTCAGATTCGAATAAAAGCATTTATGGGCTCTAATTAGATGATTCGGCCCATTTACTATCTAATATAAGTTTGACCGTCAATCCGGGCTTGTCAACTTATCAAGAGATTAATTCAACTCTGTGAATACATAATGGTATCATTCTCAGCTTGAAATATATGGTTAGGATGACCATTTTCGAGATTTCATACAATTTTTTTTTTTTTTTCAAACCTTCGCAGAGGTACGAAGTCGTGAGGTTTATAAATATCAGAGTTTAGTATAAAGATTTTTGAAGGTATTGAAATGATTAGGATGTGCATTAGTTAAGGTTGAGCTCAGAAGAAGACTATATAATACATGTAGAAAGATCCAATATTTTAATGGATTATCTTATCCTAAAATATCTACAACATATAATTAATATATATATTTCTGTACTAGTTTACCGGAGACCCGCAAATATATAGGTTCTTTATCTAACATCTGATTTATTTGGATTTCAATACAATTTAGTTTGCCACCGAGCCTATGAATATATATTAACAACATATTTTTCTCATAACATATTTAGTTTCCCTAATTTTCAATAGGAACTATTTAGTGTAAGAAACTTTATTTTTATTCTTTTAAAGTAAAAGTTGAAAATCAAGTTACTAAATTCTTAAGTATTCACAAGAGATACACGGATAGCTATTGTATTTAATTAACCACTAAATCAAAGATTAATTCTCGATTTAATTAATTTAATTAGTCTTTAAACTCTCCGGCTGTAGCAAGTCTCTTACGCAGACCACATAATGTTGGCATATTGTACTGGTATAATATCTTAAAATATAAAACTATTTACTATATCCAACAAATGTACAAATGCATGATATTATAACTAAAAACCTATTTAATTATTATATCCAACAAAAATGAAATTCAGTCTGTTAGAACGACACATATGGGATCAATATATAGGTCCAACATTCTCATAAAAATATGAATTTTGTAAGTGATATACAAATGCATGATATATTATAACTAAAAGCTATTTAATTTGGGTCATTTTGGACAACAAATTATGTCTATTTTACAACGGCATATGGGATCAATATATTTATTTATATATATATATATATATATATATAATGGGGAGGGATCCGATTACAACACTTTTAAGTTACCACAAAGTTACCACAATTATTTTTTTCATTTTCAAAGTCCAAATCGTCGATCCAAACCGTTCAACATTATCTCCACAATAAAATGTGCTTGTAGATCAAATTTTATATTTTATTTTATTTTTTTTACTATTTATTAAGTGTTTTACAAAAACTAGTTAAATTCAGACTATTGAATTTTGTACCCATCTTAATAAATAGTAAACAAATTTAAAAAAATGTAAAATTTGATCTGCAAGCACATTTTATTGTGGAGATCATGTTGAACGGTTTGGATCGACGATTTGACTTTGAAAATAAAAAAAATAGTTGTGATAAGTTTGTGGTAACTCAAAAGTGTTGTAATCGGATCCCTCCTCATATATAATAATATAATATATCGGTGCACTTGGGTCCGACATTGTCATAATAAAATATATTAAATTGGAAGTGCACGTTTGGTGTTTGTATAACAGAATCAAATCATTCCACCTGTTTAATTTTAAGATAAAATAATTTTATCCAGAATAAAATTCTCCTTCTCTATGATTTTTTCTCTACCTCAGTCAAACATGCATGTCAAGTCCAAACTAACTAACCTCTTTGCCAAGAAAACTTACAGGTAGCTAGCTATAGCTAGTGTCGTCGTGTCAATTGATTCAATTCCTCACGCAATTCTCTGTAAATCTGTTATATACCCATCATGCGCAGTACTTTGCTACTTCGGTATAACATATATAACACTTTTTTACAAACATGAACACTGTATATGTATAATGCATTAATGCTTGTCTCTTTCAAAATTTGCTTCTAACACTTACCTAACTGCCTAACTAGCTACACGCGTGCAATACTAAATTCTGACTTGTCAATATTTTATTTGCATATGTTTGTTTCCAAGATTTAATATCTACATACATGCATGCACGCTCTTCTAATTATCTGACAGTTGCAAGTAGTGAGTAAGTACGTAAATGACCAAAAATATTAAAGATTAGCTAGTTCAATTATCTGAATGATAGAAAGAAAAAATAGTTTATAATTAAGAAAGAAATGGGAAGTGCTGGTAAATCATAGAAAATGTTGATCAGTACACAGATAGGTATAAATTGAGTTCTTTCTCAAAGTAATTAAGATAAGTAAACCTGATAATCAAAGAGGTGATAATTAACAAAACAAAGTAGGTATCTTAGCATAAGTACATAGGATATCTTTCATATAATTATATGTGAGCATTAGACTTGCATAGGCATATATATATCCCATTCCACTATAGAATTAAAAAGTGACCTAGCTATCTCATTTTTTTGTCATTGCTGATGTATGTCTTAGTTAGTTTATATGAACCACTGTAGATTTCTTGAATTCAAGGTATCAGAAATCAACATCTTACCTTTCTGCCTCCACTACTGATCATCCAAATTATTGCACTATATACAGTTTAATTCTGAACTGATCAAAATGCAGAAAAGAGGCACAATTTATATATATATATATATATTCAAATTTAGTAAGATGTACTGACATGTATACATGTAGAGAGGCTTGTACAGATTTAGTTTCTGCTTGATTTTTTCATTACAAATATGTAAATGCACCAGAGAATTAATTTGCATTTTGGACATATATATATTAGGCTCGTACTATATATACGTGTATACAAAAGTATGATCGTGCATATATGTGTGAACAAATTTTACTGGGGCAAATATATTGAATTGAGAACATGCATGGTTTCTTAATTACAATTAGATCAAGAAGCTAAAATTTGCCATGCTTAGCATGAATAACCTTGCCTAAAAAAATAAAAAAAATAGGAAATTATAAATAAGCCCAACATGAATAAGGCCTAAAAGGCTGAGTATTGCCATGCATGACATATTTTGATCCGGGCCGAAACATATCTACATATAACGATCAAATTTCAGCTTGAAGAGATATTGATCCTGTGCTAATATTACAACAAAATTTGTCTATATATAAATGCCTTAGACAAAAGGTACACAAGCTTGCTGCATGCGTATGCATGGGACATTTAATTTATTGCAGTTGCTATATATTCTTAATTATTTTATGGTTCTCTTATTCTCTTTTTCAGCTTGATAGACCGTTTTACGTTTAGATACTACAAGCATGCATGCGGATCACCTTTTAGTTGTTCTAATTGCATTTTCTTATCTTTCTAAAATTTTGATTTCTCCTTCAATTAATTAGTCTCATTGTAAACCGGTCAAAGATGATCAATTCCCACATGTTTCAAACTCAATTTGTGATATCTTCCCTTTTTAATTACATGTCTGGTTAACCGTTCCTTGCGTAATACACTTACACAGTCTAGCTAGCTAATTCTTTTCAAACCTACCAGTCATTTGCCACCTTTTCACAAATCTAGGCTCTAACAGCTAGCTAGCTAGCATGGTGGCCATCCCTTTCCAACACATAATTTTATGTAAATATCTAATTTTCATTCTTTTTTATGTGCAGTATATGAGAACAGTTTGGTGCATGCATACTAGCCCACAAATGAACTGATCTGATTAAATCTTCTACATAGTTGACTTACCTTATATGACTTCTAAAGGTTATATCAAACTAGAAGAGAAGAACAACTATATTTAGCTTTCTAACAGTAGTGGAAGATTGATTGAACTTTGAAATTTATTCCTCCACGAATAATACAGTACGTACCACAATATCACATAAACATATAAAGTTTATCTTTCATTTGAAATGTTGGTTCTTTTCATTGCTACTGCTTGTGACTAACTAGAGAAATGTAAATCTGATATGAAAGTATGTAACTGGGCACTGGACATGTTGTTTGACAGTACTGTAGAACTCAGGACTTGCAGATCGATCTGGTTCTTGCCATTAGTTACATATTTGAATTAATTTTACTTACTAAGTTTGTCATTATTTTAAGAAGTACATCATATATTGGTGATTCAGGCACAACTAGACTACAATATTAAAGTATGAATTAACGAAAGTATTTTATCAACTTTTACATAGCTAACTCATATTTATATATATATATATATATATATATAGATATGCATGCACCTTTTGAATTCAAAGCGTTTTGGCGTCAACACGCTTTTTGCCTCCACTCTGATTAATTCGCTACAAGTTTTGATACTGCTTCATCATTCTAAATGTAAAAAACCAGAAACAATGAAAAGGAGGGAACAAAAGCACTTAAAAATGAAATAAAATATGCTTGATGTTGGAATGCCATTGTATACTTTGCTTCCTCCTCGTGTGGACTTTGACATAAGCACTTGAAATGTATAGCTTGGCTCTTGTAGCAGCCAAAATAAACTGCATTTCTGCTCTTACCACATATGCTATGTGGATAAGTTTAACTATTGAGGTTTGATTGAGACAGATTATGAAGAGAATTTTTGATCCATGGATTGCATTGGATAAGAGAGAGGTACAAACAAGTGGGTGTTGAGAGTGATTGAAACCATGATAGTAATTCTTTGCACCTTCCTATCTTTGCTTTCTCATCTACAAAAATGGCCAGAAGAAATATTTAAAAATTTAAAAAAATATCTTACCCTTTCCAAAAAAAAAAATATCTTACCTAGCATATCATTGCATTTGCCTAGTGTGGTACTACAACAACGAGATGCATGCACTAAGAACAATATTGTTGTGTTTAATAATGCTTTTGCAAGCCTTATAGTGGTGCAACAACTCAAAGAGCAGAGATAACGAAATATTTTTATGAAAAAGTTGGATGTACGGCCCCATTATATGTAGCACTAATTGACCTGTATTACTTCACTGGCCCAATACAAGGCCCATGAACAGTAACTCAAAGAGGAGGGATAACCCAATCCCTACAGTTAGAATTTAGAAATTTGAATTGAACAAAACAAAACAAAACAACCCCCTCCCCCCTCAATTCATATCACCTAAGGTATCTCAACGTTTGAGTTTGAACCCAGTCCGTTCGTTATATCTAACACATATCTTAAAGGGAATCCGCGCATTACAAGTTTGAGCTGGATAGGTCTGGATTCTGATCGTACGATCCAAATTTAAACTCAAATGGTGAGGTACATAATGCAGAGGATCCGGACTCCCTCTACCCCCCTAATAAAAAACAAAGAAATTAAAAAATAAACAAAAATAAACCTTTGTGACAAATATATTTCTCTTACACCAATTGACAATGCTATCCTGGGTTTAGATAGTGATTATAAGTAGTTTGGTTTTCCATATTTACCTCTCAATAATTTTGCCCCAAATCATTAGGTTTATTTTGAGCTAAATATAGGCTGCAATTATAAATGTATTAGGATATACAGTGCAATTGCTTGCCTGTAAACATACTTTCAAACCACCAAGAATTTGACTTGATGAAGAAGCAATTAAACATCACAAAGTCAATTATAACATATTCTTCCTCTTAAACTAGAAATGCAAGAATAGATTAGGTGAAGCATGATAGTTACCTAAAGCTTCACAAGCTGTAGAATTGTCATTTACCTAATACAAAAATGAAGGTTGGTGTAATGGAACTTTACAAATTAATCAACAAGTGCATATTTCTTCCAATTAAATGTTGAAAATGAATGCTCTATGATCTAGAAACTTTAGTTCCAGTTGACTTGTATTTTGTAACCAAAGTGGGGTTATTTGACATCAGTGTGTCTTATAATTAATTATTTTGTAGAGCAATTGCCAAACCATGCAAAATAAGTATGCTTTATTTGAACAATGGCACATAAGACAACCAATATACTTAACATAAGCACAAAAATCTAAAATGCAGTTGAAATATATAATTATCCACTACAATAAAATATAAATATATAAGAATTGCAACTCAAGCCCCACAAACTCCTAACACTGTAGAAACAAGAGTAAGAGCCTCTATGTAACAATAAATTATTTGCAAGTTGTAACAAAACAATTCCATCTTGGATAATCAATTATGTTTGACTTCAATTTTTTTTAATAATGGAACTGCTATTATTGACTTAGAGATGTCATCAAATAATTTTATTTAATACATATGAATTAGAAATGTTAGGGTCTCCAAGAAGAGGAGGCCAGAAACAAGAGACAAAATTTTATGAGAAAGCTTAATTGTATTCTTGATTTTATTATTACATAGAGTACAAATGATATAATTTATAGCAACATAAATCTCTAAATAGAGAACCCTATAAATGACACGTCCTAAAATATCCTATACTAAAATACTAAATTCTTCCTCCTTAATATAGTCTGCCAAACATAACCTACTATTCTGACATCCTGCTAAATCAAGTCTGATAAAAATATATGATGAGATGAGAGACATACACAACCAAAAATATCAAAAAGAAAAAAAGATCCAACTTGTCAATGTCTAGTCTTTTGTCCCACCTAGTCCTGCTCTAGTCCAAAGCTAGCATAAAATTAATTAGAATATTAGAAAGAAAAAAGAAGAGAAGTATACATTGTCTCAATTTGGTACTCTAGAATTCCCCAAAAATAATATAACACCCAATAAAATTCTCCAAAATTAAGTAAAAAGCTGGTTTTTTTATCAGAAACAAGACATTCAAGAGAAACGGGGTGTTAAAAAACATTCATTAAATGTAATAAAAGTTGAAAAATCTACATGGGCTTAGTGTAGTGGCACTGGCACGAGTTCTCGTCTATCTTTGTAAAGACACAAGTTTAATTCTCGAAAATAGTATCTAAAAGATGCTGCAGTGTATCGAAGTCCTCTAATAAAAAAAAATTGAAATTGAAAACCAGTGACAAATTAATCAGAAAAAAGTTACTGGACTAATTTGATGGTCAAAAAAGGAATAAGGAAAAGGCGAGGTGGTAGTAATAAAAAAATAGTTATACACAAAGAAGTTCGGGTCAAAGACGCTTAAAGACTAAAAAAAAATCTACCCCACACATTTTCACTAAACAGAGTAACACAACCAGTGACTCCAACAATTGTAATAGTTTTTATTATAGATTTTCTGTGAACGATAAGTATACATGTGATGGTGTGGGAATTAACATCCAGCGCAGTACTGTAATAGAGAATCTTTTACAATTACTTGATCTGGACCGTTCTTTTTAACTTGGCACGAATCTCAAAGCCCATTAATACTGCCCCCTCAGTCAGCCCGAATCCCAAACCGGCTGAGAGTTAATCTCAAACCGTAAATAGCTAATTGTAAAAGGGAATCTTTTACGGTACCGTCGAGGATATGGATCCGATAGTGTGGTATATCACTAAAATCAAGAATATCGCCAACATAACTTATATAACTAATAAGAGTGAGGTTGTGATAATCAGTGTTGTAAAAAACGTCTGTTTAGGTCGATTAATCGGCCGATTAGTCTTTGGCGGTGACAAAACCGTCAAGGAATTTCTTGATTAATCGGCCGATTTTTTTCGATTATAGCTGATTATTATCGATTATTTTCGATTAATCGTTTGGCGACACTCTGTCCGTCTGACAAACGCATACCGTTATTTACAACATTAGTGATAATATGTGTATATTATGGATTAGCTTGTGTTATAGATTCATATTTCTATTTTCAAAATTCAAACAGTTGATTTAAAACTATTAAATATAATATTCATATAAAAATGTACTTAAATACTAAAATTTACTATTTTTAACTTTATTTAACTATTTTTTTACATTTTTTTTTAGAAATTCCCGCGACTTTTAGTAAGCACTAAGCGGATAACTCGGAGCGAATATCTTATTTTTGACGGATTTTAGACCTGGTTTTAAATGGGGAATTTTGTTGGAAAAAAAACAGTAAACATTTTGTTTTAAACGTGGTCAAAGTTCCCAAAAATAAGTGGATGTATGCTCAAATTGAGAAATGATGGATTTGAAGATTTCAATTTCTCATAGTTTTTCCATGTTCTCTATGTCAACTTCTTTTTTCACTTTCTTTTGTTCAATGAATATATGCGTCAATATTGACATATATTTATCAGAGGCTTTATTTTATTTTATTTGTGCCTTTAAAGCAAACTGATTTAGGTAATTACATGCGATTAGAATTTATCAATGATTAATTAAATTAACAATTTTATAACTGTTATAAAAAAATATTAAATTGAAATTTATAATTTCAGATACAATACAAGGAACTTGATATATAGTAATTTTCATTGCCATCATATTTGCTACAATATCTAGAGTCTTAATAGAATCATGATTCATTTAAATAACTTAAGAATTAACTTAAAAATTAGTCTTTGATCTAGAAGCAACCTTGGATCTGATATCATTTTTTAGAATTCACATCACCTCAGGTTACCTGACTCAAACAAATTACGATCGGACAGCCCATTTAATATGACACGAATCTCAAAACAGCCCCTTACAGTCTCAATAGGCACCGGATTTGAGTTTGGCCCTATATAAAATTAATCTGGACCGGCCGTTGTAATTTGCTTGAGTCAGGTACCTGGGAGGATATTGGTCCCATTTTTTAAGCACTTATATTGTTTGTGACATTGGACATGATTAACAATTTTAGTTATCTCTTAAAATTTTGATTTAAATTATGGATGTGAAAAAAGTTCTTCATAACGTCCAATAGATTGTGATTTGATCCTTCTCATTTATAAATATAAGACTATTATTTGTTTGTTATAAGAGGCAAAAGAAACATTTAATATATGTAGTGCTTGAATGACTATATGTGTACCTTTTTTGTTAAAAGGAAAATTTCATATATCCCTCTCAAAATTTTTGAAATTACGCATTTCCTAGTCTAAAATTTATAATATCATAATTACCTTTCTAAATTTAAAAAACTCACAAATTTACGCAATTTATTATTTTTCTATTAAAACTCATTTCAAGTTTATAAAGCACCCAATTTAGCCTCTTTTTTAAAAATAGAAATATAGTCTATATAAGAAAAATGTTATGTCTTCTAACTAATTGGTTTCCGAGTACAAATGATTTATTTTTCTACTTGTAATGCATACACAGTGGCATTCAGGCATATGCTTATGTGTGTTACAACTTACAAGTAAGAAATTGAACCATTTGTTTTCAAAACCGACTAATTAGAAAACTACATATTTCTCTTAAACATGTTACATATGTTATATTCTTTAAAAAAAAGATAAAATGGATATATTTTATAAATTTAAAATGAGTTTTAATAGAAAAAATTAATAAATTTGTTAAAAATTTTCAATTTTTGAAATTCAGAAAGGTAAATATGATATTATAAATAGAAAACAATTACATTCATTTTGAGTTGTTTCAAACACACTGCAGGTTTCAAATTTTCCATTATAAAATTTAGAAGCTTGACTTCCATTTTTTTCTCAAAAGCAAATTTCTAATTTCTTTTGATTTTTTTTTAATAATTTTCTATAGAGCAGTCTCTTTGTGAAATAGTATAATAATTAAAAATGAGATAGCCAATAAGTGATCTAATTTTAGGCTTTACAGATTCTTTATCATCGATATTTCATCTCATTACTTCGTAAATAAGTTGACATATTTTCTATCGGTACAAACTTCCCTTACAAATTGAAAATCTATTTAAATTTATATTATCGGTTGGTAACCGTTTACTGATAGAATAACTTTGAGTTATCTTAGTGGAACGTATGTTCAAACCGATATAACTATAACATGATATTCCTATATCGGATTGTACATTAGTACCGATATAAGCAAATTTAATTGGGAAAGAACATGCGCACTTGAGCAGAATGGGGTATGGAAATTATTCATCTCCAGACACAGAACGACGCACTTCTAACGAAATGGATCTCGATTCTTCAGACCAATCAACAAAGCAATTGAGCGGGTGCTATGCAGCTACTTGATGGCATTACAGACATTAAATAGTTGGGGACTAGCAATCAACACTCTTTTTTTCCTAAAAAAATTGGCAAAACTCATGCCTTTCTACAAGGTTTCCACTAATCACCAGCAACACGCAAACTCGACCACGTGGAGATGGAAACTAACTAGATTGTTCACAATATTTTTGCCATATAAACACAACCACGTTACTCTAAAAAAAATCCGTAAGATGACTGGCTGTCACATTACAAGCATCTTCGACACTGTAAATAGTTTTGTTTCAATAAAAATCCGTAAAAATAACTGGTTGCTATCTTATCCTAAAAAAAAACATATGAGTACGACTGAACTATATAAACACTTAAAAGAAAAAGAAAAAGTTCAATTAAATATAAATATACATAATTAAAAGGTAACTAAGCATTCATATTTCATAGTCTCTAACACGGCAAGGTATTGTAAATCTTTTGTGTGCTCGTGATAGGTTCATAGTGTAAAAAGGAAGTTAATTTCTAAAGTAAAGAAAAAACCAATGTCTATTGTCTAGCTACCTTTGTAAAGAGAAGTCTTGACGCACAAACTCTTGTTTCACTTTTTTGCCACCAGTTCCCTCGAGAGTTCACAAAGAGACAATCAAGATGCCCCTTCTAGAAACGCATGTTTCATTTGTCTTTTAGATTTTCAGAATTTTTTCACACTTTAGTCCTCAAACTTTACAATATATGTATGTTAAATCTGCCACTCTCCCAAGTGCTTGGTACTTGGTACTTGGTACTGTTATAAATATAAAAATTTCCTACCTGAATTTCAAAAACCAAAAATTTCCTGCTATTTTTAAGGTTTCGGTAAGAATTCAAGAATGAATAGTATAAATTTGTTCATTATAAATTGATAGAAATTTACCGTCTGTACAAATGTTGAAAGTAGTGTTGTAAATAACGGTATGTGATCGTTGAACGGACAGGGTGCCGCCAAGCGATTATTCGAGAATAATCGGGCATAATCGGGCATAAACGGAAATAATCGGCCAATTATTCGAAAAAATCTGTGACGGGACGTCCAACGACTGATTGGACGATTAATCGACCTAAACAGACGTTTTTTACAACACTGGTTGAAAGGGACAATAATTCAAAAACATTTTACTTGAAGTAGCTCAACATAAATGAAAATTGTTCTAGTACAACAAATTTTGTTGTGGATGATTAACATCCTTTGATTGAATAGTTATATTATTTTTTAATTTTTATTGAGATTGTCTAAATAGAATAACAACCATACAGAAGTCTTGTCATAATTCATATATTAGTGAATATTTTAATTCTTACTGAAAAATAGGTCTTAAAAGCAAATCAAATATTTCCTAATATTTTTTATTTAAAGGATGATGAAAACCAATTATCAATTTTTCTCTCAAATAATATGATGTATTAATGGAATATTGCTCGTCATTAATATAACATAGAAGCTTAACTATTTAGATATAAATAAATGTATTTTTTTCAAACTTTATTATAATCATATAATATTAAAAAATATATTAATAACTCAATAAATTTATCTACAGAGAATGAACATTAGCTATTTCGTACTTTAATTATTCAAGATAATACAAAAATTAATAAAAAAAAATGCCTAATACAACCTCGAGTTTAATTCAAATTCGAATTAATCCAAGCTTGATAGCTAGATTAGTTTTTAACAAGATTCTAAATAGCGATTATAGCGCTATAGCTTTTAAGGTCCGAAGAAGGCTATAACGCAACTATAGCGCAACATAGCTAGCTATTTAGAATCATAATAAAAGAAAAGCGGTTAATAGTGTTAGCTTTTGAGGTCCGAAAAAGTTATAGCGTAGCTATAGCTAGCTATTTAGAACCCTGGTTTTTAACATGAATTTGATTCAAGTCTAATTATATTGAAACTCTCTTAATAAGCTCAACTAATTAATTTGCAACATATTTAGGATGTTCATATTCACAACATGAAAAAAATTTGAGGGAATAAAAGTAAAAAATTTCCTGTCATGAAAGTCCTTTATGCCCGGCCAATTGTTAACCAAAGCAAGCAAGCAACTTTCTAAACATTGCTAATTTGGAAGGACCTTTATGCCCTTCTTTTTCTACTATATACAACTTAGTGGCAGCTTTGATTCCATGAAAAGAATTATGAAGTGGGTCCCGAAAGTTGAATTCTTATTAATTAGATGGTTAATTAAGTGAGGTTAATAAGCATAATAGTCATCAAATAATGCCCCCCCTATGAAACTATGAAAGGGATTATTTGATAGGGACTGAGTAGCTAGGCAACTATTTGATTGATGTGATTTGGACTATATATATACTTATTTATTTAACAGTGTTAATTTTCATATATTCCAAAGCTAAAGTCATTACTTGAGCTATCCTAATCATGCCATGATATAATTATATATAATGTTAGTGTGACTTATGTGTACACATGTATTAATTATGTGTGTTTAGATATATTATATATTTTTTTATATTTGTTTTGTTTTATAAACTCTCTTTAAAATTTAATTAAGTTCTCTCAAACTATCAATATATATAATAAAGAAATTATATATAGTGTTATTTAATTTACTCCCTCATCTTCCCTACTAACTATGATAGATGATAAGTGAAAATAGAGAGACAAATCAAAGAATATTGTATCAATACTCATACATTAATTTAGTTTATTAGCTTAATTAATGACCAAAGGCTTCCATGTAGTTTTTTTAAGTGTGTCTCACACACTTCTACTTGAGAGGGAACAAGATATATATATATATATATATAGGACAGTGCTACGCGTAGCATAGAGGTCTCCGTGCTACGGCTCAATTTTTGAGTTTTCAAAATCCTAACGGTCGATCCGAACAGTTCAACATGATCTCCATATGAATATGTACTTGCAAACCAAATTTTACATTTTTTAGAATTTTTTTACTATTTATTAAGCCACTTTGAAAAAACACTAATTTGTACACAACAGTAAACTTTTCTGGACCATTGGATCAGCGATTTTCAAAGTGGCTTAATAAATAGTAAAAAAATTCTAAAAAATGTAAAATTTGGTTTGCAAGTACATATTCATATGGAGATCATGTTGAACGGTTCGGATCGACTGTTAGAATTTTGAAAACTCAAAAATTAAGCCGTAGCACGGAGGGGCTCTATGCTACCCGTAGCATATTAGCAAAATCCTATATATATATATATAGAGGGAGGAGGGATCTAGTTACAACAATCTTGAGTTACAACAAAGTTACAACAATTATTTTTCTACATTTTCAAAGTCCAAATCGTCGACCAAACCGTTCAACATGACCTCCACAATAAAATGTGCTTCCAGATCAAATTTTATATTTTTTCTTTTGAATTTTTTTACTATTTATTAAGATGGGTACAAAATTCAATGGTCCGAATTTGACTATTTTTTGTAAAATACTTAATAAATAGTAAAAAAATTCAAAAAAAATGTAAAATTTGATCTGCAAGCACATTTTATTGTGGAGATCATGTTGAACGGTTTGGATCGACAATTTGGATTTTGAAAATGTAGAAAATGATTGTTGTAACTCAAAATTATTGTAACTAGATCCCTCCTCATATATATATATATATACACACACACACACCAACGTTATTAAGTAATTAATTTTATTATCGCGGATAAAACAGATTCTTGTACCCTCTATGCATTATTATGCATTAAGCATCATGTATTGTTTCAATGTATATTTAGAACTACAAATACTTTGGAAAACTATTTGTTCTCTCTCCAAATTAAGGAAGTGAAATTAAGGGGGTCTGTGATCCCAGATGTAATACAAATACACAGTGAAATTAAGGAGGTCTTTCTCGAGATGCGTGCACGAAAACTTACTTTTTTGAGAATGTTTCTGAGATCCGCACATGGAAAAGTTGGAACGGTTGATCTCGGAATGTCAGGATCCTGTAATTCCTCTCGGAATTACAACAGATTCGGATTCATTACATTTCTGTGTTATAAAGATAGAGGTCTAGATAATCTTTGACACTAACTTTTTTAAAAATAAAATAACGTAAAACTTAAAAGTAAATTTATAAATATGTTATTGGATGTATAGATAGCTTAACAATTAAATATCATACAATTTAAGTATTATTTGATAATTAATGTATCAATAACTGTTAATTAAATCATTAAAATTTCAAGTAAGTGGTGTACAGTTAAACATAATTTTGAAATGTGATATGTTTATAATATGTTAAATTTTTCATTTTTCATTTTGTTTTTTTAATTATTAATATTTTCAAAATAATAACTTGATTCTCATTATTACTATAATATGCCCATACAAATTATCTTCGTTATTTTATTCCGAGATTCCATTTGTAAATTAAAGAGACAATAGTGGTTACTGACATGTCTCAAAATTTGGTGTAATTAATTAATTAATTAATGTCAAGTTTTAGGGAATGTCAAACTTCAATACCCTCCAAAATGGGAAGAGGACCCCACCCCACAGAGTTTTGTTATTTTGTGACCATTGCTATGTAGATATAAATGTTGCCGTTATTTATCCTGCAAAGTGTACTTTATCAATTATTTTTTATGTAGTTATTTTATTAATTGTAGTTGTAATATCCATTGAAACCTATCAATTCAATACAGCGAATAATTGCAATTGCTATGCTAACTTGGAGTCCAATGTCATAAAACTCGGCCGACAGCCACATAAATAGCTACATGATTATCAGTACAGACAATCAAAATATACTCCAAGCAAAATCATCTTGAAGTAGGCTTTTCATATGAAATGCAAAGTCTCGAATATGTTGTCTATTCTGCTTTTTATAGGAAGTATAATTTAACAAGTACAAATCGCTCACATAGTCACATTACATTATATTATATATCAATCAATAAGTAAAGTTCTTTGCTTCACACTCAAGCTACTTAATTATTCACCGATTGCTGCAAATGTGTTTAGTTTATTACCGTACAATATTGAAATCTCACATTACTTGTACTTTTCATATTGGTAAAGTGAATTAGATATTTTGATTAGAGCTAGTGAGGTTACGGATCCATATCTCTATTTGTAAAATTCAAATCGTTAAACAAGATCTTCATAACATGAACATGTAGATCAATTTTTTACATTTTTTTTAGAAACTTATTATTATTTTTCTAGATAGGTAGAAAAATAAGAGAACATCAAATCATGGATAAAAGTTTCAAAATAAAATATTTAATTATTATATGAATACAACTTTAAGGTGGAAGTGCTTGCATGCAAAATACATACAACACTATTATTAAAATCGTACTGACAGGGGCAGATCCAGGATTTTCGTGAGGGGGGCAAAAAAAATATTGAACCGGATTTAAATACCTAATCGGATTTAAATCCATTAACCAATTAGGTACTCGACAAAAAACAATGCTTTAACTTATACTTTCCAATGCTCTGACTTGTAATTTCTGATGCTCTGACTTATAATTCTAATTACCAATCAAAATTCAACAAATTTATTTCAATTTTAACCCTAAATTTAACTTGAATTACAAATTAAACGTCCAGAGGAGGGCAAATAGTCGTCTGTGCATGACCAAATAGTCGTCACAACGTTATTTTTTGCATTATTTCACCTTTTTTTTTAAATAATTATGTGTCTGTGCATGACCAAATAGTCATCACAACGTTATTTTTTCTAAAAAGAATTCTAAAATTCTGAAATTCTAATATGAGTCGTCAGAAATTTGTTTGATTCTAAAAAAAGATGAAGAATTTTATGTAGTTATCAATTCTAAATAAAAAAATAGAACTATAGATCTCTTGGATATAAAGAAAGCACTCATATTGTGTCCCTTTTTTTAAACAATTATGTATTTGTACATAATCAAATAGTCGTCATAATGTTGTTTTTTCTAAAAAAAAATTGAAATGCTGCAATTCTAATATGAGTCGTCGCAAGTTTGTTTGATCCCCAAAAAATTGAAATTTTTTTATGTCGTTACTCAATTCTAAATAAAAAAATATAACTATAAATCTCTTTGATGTAAAAGAAATCGCTCATGCGGTGTATTATTTTAATAACTGTAAAAATAAGTTTTTTTAAAGTTATTTTAAATCTCTTTGATGTATAAAAAATCACTCTTACATTTTTATAATCTATTAATTTATTTTAAAGTACATTATTTAATATTATGTGAGAATTTTACTATATAAAATATGATACTTTTTATAATAACACTTATATCTCATAAATATATATGTATTTAAAATTATTCAGAGATCAAACCGGTTGACTTATCGGTCCGATCAGTTAAATCGCTAACTCGGAACTTTACCGGGTTGATCAACGTCCGGTCCAGTTCTGATAACATTGCTTCTAATTGAAGAGAAAGAAATATAATGCTAAAGCTATTCGATCAAAATGAGAAGCAAAAAAATATTAACATCACCTAATTAGTAGAGTGCATGATTGCATATTAGAGTTTATTAAGCGAGGGATCATATATAGCATCTTTCTAAAGTTACATCATTTATGGAATAATACATCTCATGTTAGAGAGGGTGATAGAATTAATATTTTAAAAATACCATTATTTAGCTAAGTTCCTTTCTGTTAGTACATGTTGCCGTTTGATGCCTAAAAGTAAATTCCATGTATAGTTATATATAAGTTAACACATTCAATTATTTTATATTATTTTTCACTTCTTTTGTATAAAAAGAAAAGGAAAGAATAATATCACTTTGCAAAGAAATTCTCACCTTTAGTAATTATCTATAAAGATGATTCACATTCGAATTTAGAATATATGATATCTGAGCATTATCTTAGCTACTTGTTCAAAAATTAATTATTCAGTAGTTTATTTTATTTATCACCCGCTACATGAAACCTTACACATATATTAGTCAAAACAATTATGTCAGACGTAAAATCCCCATCTTTTATCCAACCCCCACCTAATTTTTATGTTTATAAAAAAAAAAATTATTCAATTTTCGAACTTACGATCTTCCAAACAAAAAGTGTTGTCAAATGATCACACGTCCACTTTAATACTGGCAAGACATAAGCAACATCAGGGGCGGACCCAGAGTGTTCCAGGGCAGCTGCCTCTCTCTTAGATTTTGAATTTTAGTGAAGATTTATTGGTTCCGATCGACTTTGCTTCTCCTGGAATTTTTTTTGCCCCCCTCTAGACGTTAATTTGTAATTCGAGTTAAATTTAGGGTTAAAATTGAAATAAAACTGTTGAATTTTGATTGGTAATTAGAATTATAAGTCAGAGCATCAGAAATTACAAGTCAAAGCATTGGAAAGTATAAGTTAAAGCATTGTTTTTTGTCGAGTACCCAATTGGTTAATGGATTTAAACCCGATTAGGTATTTAAATCCGATTCGATATTTTCTTGCCCCCCTAACGAAAGAGGTCAATTTGGGTCCGATGCCCATCGGACTCAAAGTGAGTTCGATGGGTTCGATGACCGTCCGATATGCTTTAAGATTCGCACCCGCAACTTCCGTGTATGCTTTCAAATTCGTGCGCACAAATCTTAAAGCAGATCGGATGGTCATCGAACCCAAATTTGAGTCTGATGGGCATTAGACCCAAGCTGCTCTCCTGACGAAAATCCTGGATCCGCCCCTGAGCAACATATTACCAAGCAAATGATATTAATGCTATAATTAATTGTAATGATCTTTTAGATAACTATAACCTCCAATGCATAATCATGGCTCCAATAATATCACAACCTAAAAACACTAACAAATTTAAAGAATGTATGGAACCTATAGAATAAGCATCCAAGCATCTCTCGTGTTATTATTTTGCATAATATTATATTCTAAAAAAGTTAATGGAGCATGATGCCATGCACACACATGCAAGGTACATTTATCCAAGAGATGTATATTATTAATTCCAACCTTTTAGACTATGTATATGTGAACAATAAAAATATATATATATAGTTCATCATATAAACAACCAAAAAAGACTTTGCACACCTGAAACCCTTTGCCACAGACACCATGGGCCTACAAGGTGCTTGTGTGAACCAACAGGGACACATTATCCTTTGCTCTCTCATCTTGTGTGTTCCCCACTTAACACCAATCATTAATCTATTCTTTGAAAGAACAATTATTACTTAAGCTAGTTAGATAAAGTTACACACAGATGACAGATGCCATGGAACTACAAGCAAAGGCACAAAAGAGCACTCAAACATCTTATATATTTCTTTGGTTCTCTTAAAAATCATAGACGACTCTACAGGCTGTGTTAATTACTTTTTGGAAGTACATGGGTTTGGAAACGTGGGTTAATGTTCTAATTAAACTTGTTTAATTAATTGATCAATGAATGAATGCTTCCGCCATTTTTGGTCCCATTCACACACCTTACTTTTGCCACGTTAAAGAGAGATGTTCTTGTAATTGTGACTACTCCATTGTAAATAATTAAACTAGTTCTATCTATTTTAAATTTTAAATTTTCAAGTTTTGATCTTGATATCTTGTAACTTGTATAATTAGATCTACTATTTTCATTGGTAAAAAAAATAAAGTAAATAAGATCCATGTTTGCATCATGTTATAATTATATTTTGGATAAAATATACATAAATATTCTTTTAGTTATATTATAATAAAATATTATTATTATTATTATTATTATTATTATTATTATTATTTTATCGTTGTTGGTACATGTTGTCATATGCCACGTCTCGATAAGGACAGGGCTAGAACAATACTTTTCAGCTTTGGCATCCTATGATGGCGCCAACAAAAATAAACAAAAACAAAGCAGGACACAAAGCTCAGCAACACATTAATTGAAGCCACGATTCCTTGTAAGTGATTTATTAGTTATATCATGATTACCAAATAGATTAAATCCAAACAAATTTATTAAATTATTCCTGTTAAATTGGCAATTATAATTGGGTCTACGTTTTTGGTAAAATAATTACCTTAAGAGTAGAGGTGCTACTTTTATCCGATTACCCGGATCCGATCCGGAACCGAACCAGAACCGACCCGGAACCGACCCAGATCCGGTTAATTTGGGTAGGGTATGGTTTAAAAAATATAACCGGTTAAATTATGGGTATGGTTACAAAATTAAGAATTTAATATCCGATCCGGATCCGAACCGGAACCGATATTGTAATGGATAGGATATGGGTTTGAATTAGTTATCCGACCCATAACCGAATCCGACCCGATACCCATATAAATACCCGATAAAACATATATTAATAACTATGAAAATACAATTTTACATATAATCAAATTTTGCATATACCAGTAATCACATTTTGCATATTAATTTTTTAATAAAATTTATTGCTCTGAATATATCTTTCAATATCTGCCTTATATATCCTCTGCATAATCATGAAAATTTATTGCTCTGAATATATCTTTCAATATCTACCTTATATATCCTCTGCATAATTATGAAAATTTATTGCTCTGAATATATCTTTCAATATTTGCCTTATATATCATCTGCATAATCATGAAAATTTATTGCTCTCATTGATATGTCATTTGCAATAAATCTCATTAAAATCAAATATCTGCCATAAATTTAATTCTCTATTAAAAATTAGTATTAATATTCCATTCATGAATTTTTTGAATCATAGAAAAGGAAATCACCATCTCCAATATTTTACTTTCTCAAATTCTTGGGAGTTGTGACATATACCCGCCTCGGATCCGGAACCGCCCATATCTGGACCGGACCCGATAATCCACAAACAAGTTATGGGTATCTATCTATCCGGAACCGAAAGACTGGACCCGAAATATCTACGGGTAGATAGGTATCCGGATCCGGACCCGACCCGATTTGAAACAAATAAGTATATGGATCGAAATTTGGACCCGAACACTTTTAGGATACGGATCCAAATATAATAGTATCCGGACCCGACCCGACCCGATAGCACCTCTACTTAAGAGGTGATTCCATTACTTCTCTTTAAAAAAAAATGAAGTATGCTATCTCGTTAAATAGGAATTCAGATCCACCCCGGTACCGTAATAGGGAATCTTTTACAATTACTTGATTGGGACCGTTCTTTTTAACTTGGCACGAATCTCAAAGCCCAATAATACTGCCTCCCCCGTCAGCCCGAATCTCAAAGCGGCTGAGAGTTAATCTCAAACCGTAAAGTGAAGGGAATCTTTTACAGTAATGGAGAGGATACTTGTCCGTTAAATAGGCCACTAAAATTTAATACTTATCAATTAAAAAAACAAATAAAAAATTCAATTCTTAGCAAGGGAATTGGAGGAGGGGAGTAGTGTTGACGTTTGCATGTAAGAAATGAGTTGTAACTTTGTTTTATAATTAATTCAATTCTTAGCGGCCACTGTCAAGCTTTTTTTTTTTTTTAAAGAAGAAGAAAAAGCTTGTTAAGGGGAGGCCACGTTAGTAAAATAAATCTAAAAATTAATTTTCACATAAATAAATATTAGAAATAAATCTAAAAATATTTTTCTTATAAAAATTAAATTTGTAGGATGTTACATCAAACTAAATAAAATATTTGTTTACAAAAGTTATTAAATAAAAGATTATGGAAATTATGGATATTGTGCAGTGAAGTACTAAACCAATTGAAATATGAAATGTTTGTCAACGTGAATGAGATAATGATGTGTAAATTTGTTTTCAATTGCATAAAAATTCTCATTTGTGCTTATTAATTCAAATGCAAATACCATGCATGCATACCCTTTAAATTCAGCAAATATAATTTGCTCCCTGAGATATGATGATGAAAACCCATTGATTCTTTTTTCTAAATTCATTCTTCCATTTACTATAGAAACAAAAATTAAGCTAAAAGCTAATTATTTCGGCCGAAGTCCACCTTTTCAAGAGTCTGGCTAGTATAACATCAGTGTCATTTCAGCCTATATAACACCAACTTCAAAACCTATTGAATCGACTTCAAACAATGAATCCAAACCGTTCAAACCGATCTATTTCATTAGTTGTGCGTTTACATGCAAAATTTATAATTTTTCGAATTTATTTAGTATCAAGTCATGCATTCAAATGTGAATTTTTAAGTTAATTTTAATGCATTCACTTTTCAACTGACTGCTTGATTTGATACTAAAATAACAATAAAATATAAATTTTTTGCATGTAAACGCATCACTCATAAAGTAAATCAGTTTGAACGGTTTAAATTAGTTGTTTGAAGTCTATCCAATTAACTTTGTAGTTGGTGTCATATGACACCGATGTCATACTAGTCAGACTCCCTTCTCAATGCCTAAATTTTAGAAAACATTGGAAATAACTTTGAACACCTTTTTATTAAACATAGTATTTTTATCTTTTGCAGGGGCATAAAATGAAAAACTGTACTTTTATTAAATTATTTGGGTTGACCTATTTAGAACCAGGAGCTACGCAAATTGAGACGAGTACAGATCCAGCTCTGGTGGCTTTGTCCGATTATAGCCGTTGCCAATTTGGCATCGTGCAGCGTTGTTAGTGCGTCCTGTTATAACATGGGGTTTACTTCATAGATACCACACAAATATTGGATTCATACCTGTTAATTATGAACAACCAAATAATGAGGTGTACGTATGGCCTCATGGCTCATGCAATACATTCATTGTCACTGAAGACAATGAAGAGTAATCCAATTTGTCGTCCTCCACGTGATATCGAGTTGGGGTGGGGGAAATTCATATCATTGAGTTAATTTAAAATTTGAATTTAATGCTTTTAAGTTGTAAGTTTGAAATTTAGACGAGGAAATCTCTTATCCATATTAAATGTTGGGTAACTTGATTTTCAATTTTTATTCACAAAAAAAATATAAATTTTGATTTTAGTTCCGTACCGTTCAATCTGCTTTAGCACGAGTATTAGAGATGTTTCATGCATTTCATCTTAGACTGAATTGGTATGAATTCTAATTAAACAAATTTTGATTGAATGGTCCGGATCTAAATTCAAAATTTTGAGTTACTTCAGAGGATCCAGACTCCGGGAAGGGGGAATTCGCATCCTCTCAAATATCTCATAATTGACGTGTTTTCTTGAAAAATCTCAACCGTTCAAATATGTCTGCACGAATCTCAAAGCACAATAATATTGGCCCCTGTGTTATCCTTGAATAGGCACCGGACATGTCGGTCACGTAAAATATGAAATATCTCAGAGAATACGCACTTGAGAAAGAGCAGGGAATTCAGATCCAGTTCGATACCGGACGATAGAATTTGCAAATTCAGACTGTTCTACTTTAGGCACTGAATACCAATCGTTCGGCTGGGATCGTACCACGTTAGTTGTAATTCGGTGGGTACGGGAAGGATACAGACTCATGGGGCACTCGGAGTTGTCCAATCCGTATCAAAATTTTGTGTAGACAACTTTAAATTAGTATTCGTGAACAGGTAATCCATACGAACTGAAAGTTGTTGCACGGATTTTGATACATATCGGACGGCTCTGATCTAAATGTGGTCCAATGCCCATCGATCTGCCCCGATTCTTTTAAATATGTATTGGATTAAAATTGTTTAGGCGGACATTCCATCTGTTTGATTAACAGGTCATTTAATGGATTTAATAAGCGTGGATGTGTTAATTAGTCCACTGGTAACATGTGGTCAGGCCTTTTATCTTGGCAAATTTTTCTATGGACATAAAGATCTATTTGTAAAATGAGCATATTTTTATTTTCAAAGTTCAAACAGTCGAGCCGACCGTTCAACATTATCTTCATATTAAAATGTACTTGGAGGTCAAATTTTACATTTTTTTGAATTTTTTTACTATTTATTAAGTATTTTACAAAACTAGTCAAATTCAGACCATTGAATTTTGTACCCATCTTAATAAATAGTAAAAAAATTCAAAAAAATGTAAAATTTGACCTCCAAGTACATTTTAATATGGAGATAATGTTGAACGGTCGGATCGATTGTTTGAACTTTGAAAATGAAAATATGCTTATTTTACAAATAGGTCCTTATGTCCATAGAAGAATTTGCCTTTATCTTTTATTCCGTCGTACAAATAACTTAACTATTGGAGGAGGTAATTGCAAATTAACCAGGCCACGCAATATCCAGTTTTATATCGGTTGAACAGAACGAGGTTTCTCTTTACTAAACAGAAAGAAATACAATTAATTTTCGATTTTTTTATGTCAATTCTTCTTGTAAATTGAAGTTAAAAATATGAGTAGTATAATAGAATAATTGAGCCTAATTATTATATATTTGCTGTAAATTAAATTTACATTAGATTTCAAAATTCAAATTAAGGAGATATATAGACATTTTAATCGAATACTGAATATATAAAAGATTAAAATTTGAAAAAATTATTTGTTTCTATTTTCAAAGTAAAAATTACATATATAGTTGCATCATCAATATATCCGTATTTGATTTTTTTTCTTTTGCATTCGTCAATATCAAAATACAAATCACAAACACATTTGTACATAATTACATATATATATATACTTTTTTTTGGTAATGATTTTCATCACTAGAATAAATTGTCTGGGCCCCATCTAATATATGATTCACACTTCATACGAAAAATAATGAATCATGTATATTAAATAGTGAATTATGTACAAATGTTAAATTAAAAAATAAATCAAATCATCTCCCTTTTGCTAGTAGTTATAAAAAAAATATATATAGGAGATTAAATTTGTGTTGTACATGTCGTGATTTTGATCACGTGACGTGTCGTGCTATGACCAAAATAGTAAAAAGTGGTTACATTACATGAATAGTTACGTAGTGATTAAACGTCAGTATACATAGATATTAGAATGCAAATTATTGGATACTGTTAAAATATGAACCATACGCATGTCATATTCTCGTGCATAACTGCCTTACAAATGTTCACTTCAAAGATTTAAATAGCGTTTATCGCGTCATAGCGGAACGGCTGAAAAAACGACGCTATGGCCATATAGCGGTGCTATATGATCATAGCGTCATAGCTTTTTTGGTCCGAAAACACTATAGCGCGCTATTTAGAACATTGGTTCACTTTTTCATTATGCATAATCAATCAGCATTCGCATGTTGCACGTTGTCCAACATACACACACACGCACACACAAAGTGATCGAGTTTTATTTTCACATTCTTTTAAGGACGATCAAGATCTAACGACCTGTTCTGAATCGTGACTGGTGTTTTGTAACCGTTTTGTACCATATTATGTGTTGTGTCATGTTGTGTCATTTTGGTCGAGAACCGGTCACAACACATTAACAATTATGGCACATAATACACAAATCACAACACATAACCGACACAGATACTATGCTGTTACGTGACATAATTGAGTCAACTTCGACGTGTAATTTTTTTTTACTCTAATTCTATGTTTTTTCCCTAATAAACTGCCAGTATATATTTTTTATAAAAAGAATAAACTGCTTGTAGGCTGGTAATGATCGGGGACAAGGAATTAAGAGTGGGGGTTAATTAAGAGCTTAAGGAGCACTAAGGAACTGATATTCAGTTGTCTTAATCCGTAGGTGAAAACTAAGGAAGTAAGCTAAAGGAATGGGTAGAGGTGCCTTAAGGTCCGGGTAAAAAAAGACTAAAGAAGATAATTTTAATCGCGCTAAAAAATCGGTATTCAGCAAAATTAAGCGACTAAATAAGTTAAATAAAACAGATTAAGCCTTAAAATAAGCTTAATCTGACTCATCAAGAGTCTCAGTCTCTCGGATTCAAATCAGCTGAAATCCGAGATACATGAACAATATTCCTGGAATTCCTGAAATTCCGAATCCAGCCGTTCAACTTTTTCTGTGCACGCATCTCGTAACAGCTAGTTTTTCTGTACACGTATCTCGAAATAGTTCAACAGCTGGATTCAGAATTTCAGCGTTAGTTATCATGATTTTGGATTTCGGCAAATTTGGATTCCAGTCTCTCAGATCTATGTATGCTGCATGTGATTCGCTGACGGTTACTCTTAGTCAAATGTTAGTGGGCCCCAAATTCGAATCATTTAAATGATTTATTGGCTAGAGAGTTTGTCTAGGATGTATCAATACGTGTAGCTATTTCGTTTGTTTCATGGTAGACTACCTATAAATTCGGGTGATTTTTATAACCCATGATCATTGAAAATTGTAAAACTAATGATCATGAGCCATGAGCTTGTCAAAAATGTCAATAAAAATTTATCGTTTATCATGTCGATCTATTATTAGGTGAGTTTAGAACTAACTATTTTAGATTGATCATTCCTTAAAATTCAATGTGATATAATTAAATTTCCATCAATCACTAAAAGGCTGAGGCCACAGTAGATCTGATCAAGAGGTCCCTTGGGTCAAGGGGGACAATCCAGCTCACCGATGCCTTTTCTATTCTTTGACTTGGTTTGAATTCATTCCTACAGCGCTCACAGGTCACGGGCTTCCGTTCTCACAAACAGAAGTTTCAAGCACTGTTGTAAATAACAACATCTGACGGATGGAATACTGTTAAACAATTAATTAATATGTAATTGATTAATTAAAATTTACAAATAATTTTATATTTTTAATAAAATTATATATATATATATATACTTATAATAATTAAATTATTATTTTAACTTAGTTTTATTGTTAATTAATAAAGCATTTTGAAATTGTCATGTAGAAAAATTCAGATAAGAAGACAAGTATAATACATATAACAAATAACTGCAAAAAAAAGAATAATAGAAAAGACCAACTAATTAGCCATATAAATAGAAACGGATGATTCATAACGGTTTGGTCACCGTCACGATTAATCGGCTAATGAGTTGGACTAAACGGACTATTTTTTACAATATTGGTTTGAAGTTGAAGGTTTATCCAGCTAGCTGCGAACCTATACCTCTAGTTTTAAGTTTTAGGTTTAAGTTTGAAGTTGAAAGTTTATCCAACTACTAATAAATTCAGTTAATGTTATGAATTCATATTTTCATTTTTAAAGTCTAAATAGTTGATTTGAATCTTTAAACATGATCTTCATATGAAAATGTACTTGCATATTAAACTTTATGTTTTGTTGAATTTTTTTTGTTAATTTTTAGATAGTTAGAAAATCATTTGATTTGAAAATACTGGACCATCCAAAAACATATAATTTCTATTTTTCTAAAAAATACCAAAAAAATCTAAAATAACATGAAATTTGTTCTTCAAGTAAGATCATGATTAACAGTTCGGATCGATTATTTAAACATTGAAACCAAAGATATAGATTTATTTAAAGGGTCGATTATTTCATATAGACAAACTGTTAGTCCATCTCAAATTATAAGCAATTAATTTCTCAATATTTTGAAAATTCTGTACCATTCGAAATTGTTAAGCAACTTGAATAAATTAATGAATTGGCTACTGCATAAGTCAATTATTTTGTTATGTAGTATTGACTTAATTAATTTTATATAATCACCTCTATAATAAAACTGCAGAAGAGTCTCCAATGAAGATTAATTAACAATTTGCAGATAAAATAATCTCACAAACCCTACCAAGGTGTGAAGTGTGAACGCTGGAATTATAACTTTAGAAGAGAGAAAAAAAATATTACAAATAAAGGAGATGATAATGTACAATACAAACAAACTCATTCCCTTGAAATTATATATATTCCAAAATTGATGGTAGGGCAAGATTGCTCATGGGATATATTTAGGCCTATTTTGGTCAAACAAGCATCCAACTCTATAGTCGTTTGACCTTTGTCAATCAATAATCTAAAATAATATTTGGGGGTTGGTATGAGGCGACAATTTAATGTATATGGATATGTTTGGTTGGATTGAGAATAGACTATTTTTGAGATCAAGCTATTCAGAACAAGCTATTCGGTGTTTGGTTGAGTTAGAATAGCTAGAATAGAGAACCAAATTTGTTTGTCTTATTAGAACAAACTATTTTCACAAAAATTGAAACAAGCTATCATAATAAGACAAACACCAATTTTACTATTCTAGCTATTCTAAAATTGCAACCAAATATAATGTCGCTAAAGATTGACATGTTTAATGTTTTAAAAATGACATTTGGTACATTTTTGCTCTTGCTCATCAAGGGACAAGGGGTAAACGCTGAAATATTGAACTGGTAAAAGTTCATATGGATAGACAAATATATTGTGTATTTGTTCGTTTCAGTGTATTGATAAGTTGTGATTGAAATGCTTCTTCAGAGCATAATAAAATGATAAAGGTTGTTACACTTATATTAAAATTTTGATATAATTCCTATAACAATGTCTTTACTAAAATGCCTATAAGTGCAAACTAAAGCTTGAGATTAATTTAATCCAAGTCGTTTAGCATACTGATATTGTACTTTACGTAGAATTTTTCTAGTAATATCATTCTGATTTGGAAGTTACAAAATTTAAATAGTTTGTATATAGAGTTCACTGTTGACAGCCGACTGCCTAAATGACAAGTTGGGGTCCACTGAAAATAAAGAAAAAAAGTATCCTTCATAAACTTAATTTGATATGTTCAATTTCAATCGGACTGTTATAGATCTACTATGGCAGACGAGCACAACAAATTTGGATTATTCAAGTCGCACATACAATGGAATTGGAGGCAGTCCGATATCTGATCCGCGTTAGGATTGGCACAAACAATTTTAAAATTCGTACGAATTAAGTGCGTAAGAATTTTGATGCAAATTAGATAGCTCTAATCAAATATCAAATTAAATCTGATCTGATGTCTATCGAAGTGAATATATATATTGCAGAGGGATAGAATACTTCCAGCCGAATCAAATTGTAGATATAGGGATCCGCTTTAATTTCCGTGCCAGATTAAAATGGACGACTCTGATCTCATTCAGGTCTTACACTGGATCTGGATATGAAATTGGTACAGCTGGTCAACTGGTTCTGTAGCATCTGACTCACTACCACTAAGAAAGACAAGAAAACCTGGCCGACGTGGCCGTGTAAATAAATTAAGAAGACAGATTAGAGAGAGAGAGAGACGGAGAATAGAAAAGAAAAGAAAAGAAGAAGACCGTTGAAAAACGGCCACAAAATCCAACCAAGGGCTGCCTTAATTTTCAACTCCCCTTGTGGAAACTGACCCATAACCTCTGTTTTCTGCCGTCTCCGCCTCCGGCCGATGCCACCATTAATTGTTTTATATTTTTCCATCATTTTTTGTTTGCATGTAACACCCTGTTTTAACTTGTATTTGCAAATCAGTCCTTAAAACATGTTGATAATAACTAAAGACAAAACTCAAATAGAAGTCCATTTTTTTATGTAGAGAAAGTTTGCTTTCATTTTTATTTTATAATTTAAAATATTATTTAAACGAAAACTATAAAATTATAACTGTATTCTTCATTATATAAAGAACTAAACAGAACATAACAGAAACAAGGGTGTAATTGCAAAATAAAAGCTTCTAGATTTGTCAACGTTAACTACAAAATTAGAGCATTATCTAGTAGACTAAACCAATAAGTATGTTTTTAGTTAGTTAATTAATAATTTGGAAGCACGTGTGCTTCTAGAAAAAAAGGACCAAGATTAATTTGTAAGCGCTTACGGCTAATATGGAAAAGATTGACATGGAAAATGATCGTAATTTTTTTTAATTGTTAGTTAGCAATTATTAATTATCAAGTCACTTTACTCTGAAATAGTACACAGATATTTGTATATCTATGTATTAATGCTACCTCGATGCTTTCCTAACTTAATGAGACATCTTTCATTATCATTATCAAAAGGACTTTGATTTATTATGACTTGTTATTAATTTTTTTTTTTTTTTTTTTACAAAACGAAGTCTCTTTTTTTTTTTTTTTAAAAGTCAGTGACAATTGTCACCAACAATTGTATAGATATAAAAAAGTTAATTACGATTTACAAATGTAATCGCTAAAAGCATACAATACATATTCGCAAAATCTAAGTTCCTAATCCCTCGAACAAGTCTAAGCAAAGACTTGCCGGTTGTGAACATCCATAGCCGTCTCACTCGAGAACGCTCTCTTATTTCTCTCCTTCAACAGAGCCATATGTTAGTCGCCCAAACTATGTCCCACCGCTTTCGCAATTGCTTGGGCACAAAACAAAGTCTCTTGATAGTAATAATATAAGTTTTTATAGTTTAAAAATATTTAAAAATCAATGTTTTTAGTGTTAATACATATCTAGAAGCATCTAAAATATGATGAGATGTACCGAAACTTTTTAATAAAAAAAAAATGAAAAATCAAAGTAGAAATTTGTTGTTTTTGTTAACTGTAAGAGAGAACTTAGGGGACCCGATGAACCGAGGTAGTCCGATGTCCAGTCTGAATCATCCGATATTACAATTTGTGTGTATTTAATCTGTATAAATCTTTAAGATGACAATAACATGTATGGCATCTGATAGAATTTGATTCGATGTCCATCGAACAATCCCTCGTCCTTCGAAAACAGTTTTCCAAAATATTAATTTATAGTATTTCAGTATTTGATATGAATTTGCTTGTCGCAGGTATATGATTCTTTTATTCTCTCAATCGTTTTTGCCAAGTAAACTTTGATGGCCTGTCTATCTCCAACAAAGCACTAACTATTTCTCCTCCTCCTTGTTAGATATTTTTCCTTGTTCATGATTTTACCTGTTTTTAGTTGTATCAAACTAACTAGGATTTAGTAACAATTGATGGTAAACTCGAAGAATTTTATATATTGTTTTCCGGTAGATATCAAATTCATTATCAATTACATGTTCTTTTGATAAGTTTAGTTATAAATCAACTTTATGTCATTGTACTATATTTTTTTAGATAAGATGAATCAGTTTTTTTAACTTCAATTACTTATAAAATAAAAATTCAATTGAATTTCGAATATACAATCTCTCAAACAAATAACATTATTTTAACTACTAAATCAGACTAGTTCTCTATTTTGTTTTAGTTATTCCATTTTATTATATCAAACTAAAAACACTGCTCTGTTTTCAACTCTTACTAACAGTAAGCAGAGATTGCCATTTGACCTTTTATTTTGCATCTTTCATTGGTAAAAAAAGAAAAAGAAAAAGAAAAAGAATTAGAAAACAAAAACGACCCAATTGATCTGGTCTACCTTCTCACCCCTTGATTCCTTAAACAAGATTATCAATGTTGTTACACAAGTCTAATTACACACAAACCCCACTAATTAGAGAGAGGTCAAACTTCAAATGTCTCACGCTGTTTCCGAGTTAACAAAGCGGATGCCTCCCTTTTCTTTTGGCTTTAATAACACTGGATTACATTAAACTAATCCTCCCCATTGCGGGCGTGCTCCCTCACATGTGTCTTTCATTTTCTATCTCCTCTCTCCATTTCATTAATCACTGGAGAAGTCCATTCCTACTAATTGTGTTCTGGAAGTATCCATTTTTTAGTTGGAAAATTGAGAAGATAAGAGAACATTTCTTTTCAGCTTAGATCCCTTGCTCTATAAAAGCCCCCTCAGATCTCTCCCGCCAACATCACATAGTTCCAATTCCTTCCCAATCCAAAATCAATCAACCAATCATCAAACAAAAATTCTCTCTTCAATTTCTCCTTAACTCACTCTCTCTTTCTCTCATCAAGGACATAAATCAAAGAGGTCAACACTAGAAAGAGATGGACTTGATGGGAAGTGAAACTATTTCTTCAATGGAGGAGTTCTTAGGAAGTGAAACTATTTCTTCAATACTAGATGTTGATGGAAGCACCGGTACATGTTTCAAGTCGCCGACGCCTCCACCGACTGATGACGATTCGGATTTGCGAAGGGGGCCATGGACAGTTGAAGAGGATTTAATTCTCATGAATTATATCACCGCTAATGGCGAGGGACGATGGAATTCACTCGCTCGCTGTGCAGGTACTGATCAAACACATACCATCGATCTCGTTACGAAATTATCTGTCATTAATAATGTCATTGAAATTTAATGTACGGAGGTCGTGCAATTATTCCATGGATTTTAGTTCAAATAATTCACACTTGAAAGTCTTTATCAATCGAGTTCCCATACACACTAGACTAGCTCTTTTTGCATGTGCGTGTAATATTAACATAAGGAGAGAGAGTTGGAAAATTTAACTTACACAGTGAGAAAGCACTAGCTGTAGATAAAAGCCCATAATACAACAAAAATGGTTTAATCAGAATATATTCTCTTTTTATTTTCTTCTTTTAGAAGGCATTCCTTTCTATTATTGTACTGCACTTATGTATAATAGACACATAAATTCATTAAATTATTATTTTATATATATATAGGTCTCAAAAGAACTGGTAAGAGCTGTCGTCTCAGGTGGCTTAACTACCTTCGCCCCGACCTCCGCCGTGGCAACATCACCCCGCAAGAGCAACTCCTCATACTTGAACTCCATTCACGCTGGGGCAACCGGTAAGCTAGCTAACAATCCATAATTATTTAGTTACTACATATCATCAGATACTTAAGAACATAATTGTTTTAGAAGCATGTAAATTAAAGTTATATATGTTTCAATTTTTGTAGGTGGTCAAAGATTGCACAACACCTGCCGGGCAGGACCGATAACGAAATAAAGAACTATTGGCGGACCAGGGTGCAAAAGCACGCAAAGCAACTCAAGTGTGAGGTGAACAGCCAGCAGTTCAAAGATATCATGCGGTACCTCTGGATGCCTCGCTTAGTCGAGCGCATTCAGGCAGATGCCAGTGCTACTTCCTCTGCCAAAATCGACCCAAGTGCCAGTTTATTGCCGATGGATTCTGCAAATCATGAGTTCGACCAAATGAATCAGAACTTGAACCCTAGCCCTGAGATTTCAACCACAACCGGCTCATCGTGTGACTCGGTCGGAGTTCAATTATGGTCAGCCCCAGTTTCAAATTCATGCTTCACCGACAGTTGTGCCGGTCAGACGATTGAACATAACTACGGTTACGGGGCCCAGGAAACACAGTTCACCGAGAGTTGGTCGGATTCGTTTACCAGCATGTGCGGTTACAACGACATCGGGTTGCCTGATTTCGAGATGGGGGGTTTGGGGGACAATTTTTGGAATGTGGAGGATATCTGGTTAAGTCAATAGATTCAATCAATGAGATTGTAAAGAGTATACAAACACATAAAGGAAAGAAAAAAGTTATAAATCAAAATAGGAGAAATGGGAGGGTGATTGGATATTAACTTGTAGAAATTTTTTTCTCTCTGTGTTTTTTTTTTTCTTTTCTTTTTAATTTTGGGAGGTTGGGGAAACGGGGTAGACCGGTTTCCTTTACTTTGTGAGATCATTAACGGTCTTTTACTAAATTCTTTTGATTTAGATGTGTTCTTTTAATTTGTAATAAATAGTCTGAAAAAGATTGCTGCTGATAATCTATTGATAGTTTCACAAAGAAGACAAAAAAAAAAAAGGTACATGATAAAGTATATATGACTACTGATGTAGACTTAAAAATTACTCAATTTAACAATACTTTAACACAGGAATCTCAATTCTTATTTAAGTTATAATTAGTTAGAATTGTATTTTTATTATAAATTTTAAAAAAATTTGGCTCAAAAAATCCTCAAGTTACCACAAGAATATTGTAGAATTTAGATTCGCCGAGGTAATTTTGAATTTGAATCTGGATCGTCCGATTAGAATCAGCACAAATAGTTAAGGGATCTAGCTAATTTTAAAATTGGTCCGAATTTTCAAACTCAAAGTCTGAGTTACCTTTTTTTTTCCACATTTTTAATACTTGTTGAAATTAATAATTTCTAAAAAAAATTTAAATAATGAGTTTGTATTAATTATTGGAGTGTTTTATTAGCGCAATTGGTGGAGGTCTCAATCAATCTTACTGTGTACATCATGATTGGGCGCATGTAAGTTGTCTTTATTGTTTAATATAGGCTAGTTGTTACTTGTGGGTAATGGAAAATGGCAACTTTTGCCTTTTTCTGCTTTAAAAGTTTCCTGTTTAATTTCTTGTCACAATATTATTAGGTACATTCACAAATGATGTGATTAGAGTTTACGAAAGAACAGTTTGCTATGAGATATGGATGGAAAAGCATTCCATCGGAATTATGTGGTTTTTTTTTTTTTTTTTTTGGGGGGCATTCTGGAGGTTTTTTTTTTTAAATAGAATTACTGTAAACGAAATCAACGGAACAAGCCTCTGGATTTGGGATTTTCGAAATCTAGCCTCCACCGATCCTGAGGATCGGTGGAGCCTGTTTTGCACCATACGGGTGCAGCCTGCACCCCTTGCCACAGAAAATCCCATATATCCCTCCACCGATCCCTAGGACCGGTGGAGGCTTGATCTTTTGCGTGAAAGGCGCTTTCTTTTGATAAAATACTTTTAAATATAATAATCCGAAACTATCCAATCACAGAACGACACTTCAGCAAAACCAACTGCCGCTTTCTTTTGCGTGAAAGGCGCTGCCTCTAATTAAATCGGGTGAAGATTATAACAGAGTAGTTTTGGCTTTATGCAGCGCACTAACCCAATGTAAAGATGTTTTAATTCTATAGTCCGTGCGCTGCATGAAACCAAAACTGATCTGTTAAAATCATTCCCTTTAATCCTTGTTTTTCCAGAGAAGAGATGCCACGTTACCGTCAAATGGCCGCTTCCGATTTAAATTATTTTATTAATAAAAGAATAATTTGAAGCTCCACCGATCCACAGGATCGGTGTAGGATTATTCCGTGTGGCCTTTCGTGTAGAGACTGTGGCCAGTGCAAAACATGCTCCACCGGTCCTAGGGGCCGGTGTAGATTGCGTTTTTTCTGCTCCACCGATCCCTAGGATCGGTGGAGGCTAGATTTCGAAATTCCCAGCCCCGAAGGCTTGTTCCGTTCATTTGGTTTACATGAATTCTATTTAAAAAAAAAAATCTACTGTCAAGTGCATAGCAAAATATCTTCAGATAATTGAGAATTTATTTATAGTAACTTTGTAAATAAAACAATGATTACTACACGTCATCACAAGAAAAAAACTACCTATTTATTAATTTGCGCTTTTTATCTGTACATATGGAAAAAATTAGTTAATATTAGCTTTTTAATTTATACGAGTGGATTTGAATCAAATATTTTTACGGTCAGTGGCAAAATAAATCAGACCTGTTTAACTTTTATTAATAAAATAATAATTATTTGCATCCAATTATTCATGATATACATTTTATTTTAATCGTACAATCAGAATAATATATAGTTTTCAATTATGAACGAGCAAAAAATTAATTTTCAATAATAATTATAATAATAACATCAAATTGAGTATTTTATATAACAAGAGTTGTATCACAATCTTTGATCTCTGAATTAATTTATTTAATACAAATTATCTATTTCTATCTCCTAAAAAAGTAAACCGGCAAATTATTTATTTCTATCTACTAAAATGATATATTTCTTAATTTTAAATTTTAATCGTAAGATGTATATAGAAACTTAAATGCATGTTAGAATTACTATAAATACACTAAAAAGTTTGCGAGAAATGTTGAAAAAAGAACAACAATTAGACCCGAAATTTTTATTTCTAGCACAGTTAAAAAAAAATAAACCAAATAACCATTGTTTCTGGAAATTTCGAATTTTACCACGGCCGCACCAGCATTCTACGGACCCATTTCAGCGGTGCTCGTGTAGATAATTACAAGCTCGGAGTAGTGGGTCCGCAGAATGCCGGTGGGGCCGTGGTAAAATTCGAAATTTTCAGAAACAATGATTATTTGATTTTTTTTTTTTTTTTGAACTGTTCTAGAAATAAAAATTTCGGCAATTAGACATTGCCGGAAACCAAGTCAAGTTAAAGTCGTTCCATTTACAAGCACATGTCAATTGATTGAAATCTGGTAATTTGGCATCCAACACAATCAAGTAAGCGCTGCAATGATGCTCTCCATGAATTTGTTTAGTATGAAGTTGATCCGAATAAAAATTTTTATGTGAAAATTTATGAGCATATCTCTGTTCAAAACCTTACATCTTCAAGAATTTGAAAATTTCGCTATGACGGTATCCGATGTACCGTTGGTAACATAAATTTGATATTCGTGTAAGCAGAGGCGGAACATAGTACAAGCTGGAGGGTGCTAAGCCACCCTATCATTTCAAAAAATTGTTATCAAGTATATAAAAGTTCAATTGAATTTTACTTTTCATATGTGGTAGCCCCCCTATCTCCATTCCATTATTAAGCACGTTGATGTCCTGATCCGCCAACGGCTATGATTGAAAGATGAAATTTTAGATTTAATATCAGCCCTCCAATCACATAATCTGTCATCTTTTGATTAAATGCATCTCTTTTATATGTAGAAGTCTAAATTTAGTTAAAAATATACTCACCACACGAACTGCCACACGATACGTTACAATTAGAATTGAGCAAACTCCAAAATTTAGCAATATATTTCTCCGTTTCCTTATTTCTTTGTTTTCTTATTCCTCCCTCTTCAATTAAGCATACTCCACCTTCTGTTTCCTTATTTCTTTGTTTCCTTATTCTCCGTTTCTATATGGGGTTAGCGCAAATCTGAGGTGAGTGGAAATTTTTTTTTGTACCAAACTGTCCTTTCATTGAAAAGGAAACAAGATATATGATTACAATTTTCCAAATCATACTATCTGCTCCATCCAAAGAAAATTATCGGATACGTACTATCAACATTAATTAGAAAGTTAGATTCCAAATTTTTTAAATTAGAAAGATATAGGATTCCAAATTTTTTAAATTAGAAAGTTATCTTGAACCCATCGATATTTATGTCTGAGAGTAAATTTATGCAATTTATTTGCTTTTATGGTTGAGCAAAAAAAAAAATTAACCGTAAAAAAAAGTTGAAATTTTGAAGTTCTCAAGTCTGATGCAAGCTAGACGATCAAATTAAATTAAAATTTTCAAGTTCCAACTCAACAACGATAATTCAAAATGTTTAATTAGTTTTATTTTTCAAACACTTTCAAGTTGTTTCTCTTTTATTTTGCAAATATAGAATTTACATGGTAAAAAATAATAGCAATAATAAAATTACATATTAGCTTTTGTTCAAATACAAAAAGTTATTTTTTTATATATTCTATTGTTTACCAGATGAATATCGATGAGTCGGCAATTTCATTCGAACATGAAGACCAAAAATTTGGATTACTCAACTTCAAGTACGAAAATCATGAAGATTTAGAGCATTTTACTCATGTAAAGGATACACATTATCTGTTTGTAGTTCAATCCAAGTATCAACAACGACTTTTTCACAAAAAGGAAGCTCCTAAAGAACTTATTGCTAACTTTATCTCAAATTCTGAGTTGATACTCGAACCAAAAGTTCCACACAACAAGTCAACAAGTGCAGGCTTCGACGACCAAAAAAAAATAAACATTCTACCAAGTGAGATCTTTCTAAATTTGAACTTGTGAAAGTATTGAAAAAACACAAGACATGTGCCAACAATCAAGCCCCTCGAGTCAATGAACCGACATATATTTTTTTCATTTTTTTAAATTCTTAGTTATATGGTAAAACTGATAATAAACTGACATTCTATTCAAATTTATGTTGTTATGAAAAAAATTAGTAGTGATTTTTATTTCAGGTTGTAAGTTATTCAATTTATTTTTTATATTCTACCTTTTATGTTTTGTTTATTAATTTTATAGTTTGAATTTATATGAATCTAAATGAATGTCTATTGATCATATCTCCATTCTTATATTATGCACGTAGTTGTTCTGATCCGCTAACGGCTGAAATTGAAAAATGAATTTTCAAATTGAATATCAGCCCTCCAATCACATAATCTATCTTCTTTTGATTAAATACATCTATTTTATCTGTAGAAGTCTAAATATAGTTAAAAATATATTTGCCACACAGACAGCTACATGGTTTTTCACAATTAAAATTGAATGAATCCCTAGCGATCCGTTTCCTTATTTCTCCTTACAGCTATCTCTGATTCCTGCAATTAAATTATTTCCTTATTTCCCCGTTTCCTCCGTTTCATTTCTCCTCTTCCTCTATATTTTCGACATTGAAAATGGAAACAATCATATATTTTCGAATTTTGTTTAGGGCTACTGTATCTTTGTGAATAGATGAAGAGCAGATCTTGTGCTGATGGAAACAATCATATCTTTTTGATCTGGAGAGAAAATGAAGAATATCAAGAATTTTCGTGTAGAGAAATGATCTGTTGAGAAATTTTCATTATTAAAATAATTTATATCAAAAATATATTTGTAGAGAAAAAATTCTTATTTGAATCATTTAATTATATTTTTCCTAATTTTATTTCTTTACAAATCATTTTTTCTCAAAATCGTTTAATGACCTGTCTTGTTTTTGGAGAAAATTAGATATTAAATCGTACAATAATACTTCAAGAATTTTTTTCGTGTTATATTTGATCCGTCTTTTTTTCATTTGTTGTTATTTCTTTTATTGTTATTTATTATTTTGATCTTCGTTTTTTTTTCATTTGTGTCTTTTATTTTCATTTAAATATATTTTTTCTTAATTTTGTGTGAATGTAAAAAAACATGATCTCTTCATATTCTATTCAATTTTATAATATGTCCCCGTTGCATCGCACGGGCACGATACTAGTAAAACATTACAAACTTATAAGGTTTTGAATGAAAGTTTGAAAAAGCTAACTTGTGACAGATTTCTCATTTTTATATAGACTTCAATTTCCGCACCATTTACATTAAAAAAGGAACCTTTTTGCTTTTGGAAAGTTGACAAATGATATAGAAAAAGTTAAAAAGAAGTGTCCAATTATCCAATGAAATCTTCAAATTCAAGCGGTCTACAATTCAACCATCTTTAAAAAACAAGAGTTACGCAAAATTAATAGAAAACAAAGAAAAATAAAGTGTGCGCAAGCGCAATACAATTTAGCAAAATTTATTTTAATTGTGGCTTGTGTTTGTTTATAATTTATTAATTATTATTCATATAACTTTGAGATAAAAGTTAATTTCACTTTCATGTTAAAATATTAATTTTTTTCTTTATGTATAATTTGTACATACATAAAATTATGTCTAAGAGAAAAACATTAGACTCTTATTTCAAGGTGAAAAATTTTATTATCTTGTGTTATATAAATTTATTTTTAATTAATTCTCTTAAAATGATGCTTAGCACGAATTCACATCCTCTGAGATATCTCATATTTTGCATGTTTTTTTGGAAAATCTTAACCGTTCAAATATGTTATGCACGAATCTCAAAGCACAAATAATATTGGCCCCCTGCGCTATCCCCGAATAGGCACCGGACACATTGGTCACACAAAATATAAAATATCTCAGAGGATACGCATTCGTTTAGCACCCCTCATAGTCAAATTCTAGTTCCGCCCCTGCGTGTAAGCATCAGGGGGCGGGGATACGACTCTGCTGTTATTCTAATAGAAAAGCAGGGTTCTGCTTTTCTGATCTCAACCATCAAATTCATTGAGATTCGTGCATGAAAAAAGTTTCTTTCTCGAGATACGTGAATGAAAAATTTGAATGGTTGGGATCGGAAAAGCAGGACCCTGTTTTTCTATTAGAATAACAGCAGAGTTCATTACAGGGGTGGAATCAGAATTTGAGTATAGAGGCTAAATAATATCTTTAATATTTTTAATAAAAAAATTGCATAATATAATATAACACAAGATTGGATCGGGTATTATTTTTTCTTCATTGACATTTTCAAATTAGAAGGATTTATTTTCTTTTTTTTCACTGCACAAATACAAAAATTGATTTGAAACGCTCAAATACAAAAATTAAAGCCTAGTCTGCTATGATTTTAATTTTAAAATTTACGTTCAAGATCTTTAAATTTGTTATTATTATTAGGGGTGCTAATACATGTAGAAGAAACAAATTAGTAAGAATTTCATATACTTAGATAATAAAAATTTAAGAACTTGGGTGGCTTAGCATCTCCCAGCTATACTTATGATTCGCCCCTGGTAAGCATAGCTTAAAGTTACAACCAAAGTGGAGTTAGATTTAATAGTTTGGTGCTTAAATTTTAAGAGGGATTATGATATTTCCTTTCTATGTGTTTTATAACGCATCTACTTCATTTCAAATATTTGATAACACAAAATTCAAAAGTTAAATATGAAAATAAATTATCAAATGTACTCCTATTATTTTATCTATGAAGGTTAAAAATTGAATTTTTTTTTTTTTACTTGGTTTTGATTTGGATCCAAATATAACAATCCTAAGAACCACACTTAGCACACTGATCAAGCATAGGTGGATTTAAATTATAGGAATGGGGTCAATTGACTTCTAATTTTTTTTTTTTAATTATATATAATTTTCTATATAATTTAAAGTAAAATGTCATAATACTGTAAAATTCATTCACATTCTCAACGGAAATTGTTTATAAAATTGACCCTCACAATTTAAAAATCTGACTCCGTTCTTGTACAAGGCATTGTTTTTTGTCAGAACCACACCAAAAATGGTTTGAAAACTTGAATTCATATATTATTCTAAAACAAAATTCATAGAACCACCTAATAGACGTCAAAATGAAATTAAAAAATCATCGTCTCTTAAAGAAGTATGCAAAATGAAATGATATAAACAACATTTAACTATTATAATTTTGACATTTGGATTTGTAAATTTATATTATTTATATGTTTTTAAAAATAGAGCTATATTGGAAGTTAAAAGGATAAAAGCAATGGAATCGAAATATATATATTTATACCTTGGAGTATACAAAATCAAATCCACATCTATTTCAAAAAGGCTTCTAATCTTATCCCTTAAAGGTCAAAGTCAAATACTAGGTATGATTTTAATTAAATATCTTTTTCTGACCATTACCTCTGATTTCTACTTAAAGAAACATTATTAGATTTCATTGAGGTCGGTGAATTGGCCAAGTAGCACATGAAATTTCTCTAAAGGGGCACAAAATATCAAACAAAGATAAAATTATATTTTTAGTGTACCTCATCTCTGTCTGAACAAGAAAAAGAAAGAAGATTTATGTAATTGCTGCTGTTTAGGTGCCAATGGATTGGTACAATATTTATTTATGGGAACATTTATGAGCTGTTTAGATGTCAATGGTACTTTTTTAGCCGTGACCCGTATCGTATTCGATAAGACGGGTATGGGTAAGATTTTTTTTTTGTTAGATTATTGGATATGGGTATGAATAATAAATTTTTTTCGTTAACCAAATGGGTAAGGGTATGAATAATAACTATTTCGTACCCGTTACCCTATAGGGTAATTATAAAATCTAAATATATATTCAATTCAATTTTCAACTCACCTAAATATGTATTCGTGTTTTTGAATTTTTTTCCTTTGTAAAAATAATTTAGTGGAATTGATTGCATATTTATTTTTATTTTTTATTAGAAATGTAATTACATATGTGTGAAATGAATGAGTTTTTTTATATTTAATTTGTAAACTATGATAAAACTAATTATTATATTAGTATTATCCGTTATTCATCCGCTACCGTTTCGTTATCCGATAATATTAAAGGGTAAGGGTAGGGTATGATAAGATCAATTTCTAATAGGTATGGATAGGATATAAGTAAAATCAATTTTAATGAGTATGGGTATGAAAATGTCTCCACTCAATCCGTACCGTACCCATTGACACATCTAATTGCGGCTGTTTAGTTTTGCTATCATCTCCTATTTTAATCTTTGACTTTGTCAAATCGCATGGGACTTCAGGTGCCAATGGATTGGTACAATATTTATTTATTTATTTATTTTTATCTTTTTACCTAGCTCCATAATCGAAGAAACAACATCAAGATTGCCAGATTGGACATCCTTTTTATATTTTTTGCAAAAAGTTATTGTAACTTTTCATATATCAGAAAATTAAGAGTAGTTTAATGGATTAAAAAGAGCCACATCCAATTCCAAAGAGTATGACACGTCTCTCGTCTGGAGCCTCATGTCACAGGCTTATGCCTTTTTTGTATAGGTTGATAACTATACGAGGAGGGGATCCACTTATAACAAATTTGAGTTACAATAAAGTTATAATATTCATTTTTTTCATTTTCAAAGTCCAAATCGTCGATCCAACCGTTCAACATGATCTCCACAATAAAATGTACTTGCAGATCAAATTTTACATTTTTTGAATTTTTTTACTATTTATTAAGTATTTTACAAAAAATAGCCATACTTAGACCATTAAATTTTGTACTCATCTTAATAAATAGTAAAAATATTCAAAAAAATATAAAATTTGATCTGCAAGTACATTTTATTTAGATGATCATGTTGAACGGTTTGGATCGACGATTTGGACTTTGAAAATGAAAAAAATGAATGTTGTAACTTTGTTGTAACTCAAATTTGTTGTAAGTGGATCCCTCCTCTAACTATATATATATATATATCTTATATGTATTCATATTTTTTTTTAATTTAATAATAAAGATGCTTATGTCTTACGCTCATAACAAATAAAAACTATATTTTTATTTGTTTGACAAAGTATTTAACTTAAATATTTTGTTTATAGTTATTACGAAAAAGGTGAAAAACACTTTGGGTAATATGCATATTACGGATCGATTTGTTTTATGGATTCATATCTCTATTTTCAAAGTTCAAATAGTCAATCCAAACTAATAAACACGATTTCTATATGAAAAAGTACTTGCAGATCAAATTTTACATTTTTTAGATTATTGTTGTTATTTTTTTAGATAGGTTCAAAATCATTTCTTTGTTCAGAATTTTCAAAGCAAGTAATTTTCTACCTATCTAAAAAGTAACAATTTTTTTCTAAATCTTAGCGATGCACATTACATTTAGTAAATCTTGTTTAATTAAACTTATATGTATACCAATTTATTTTGTCAAAAATATCTTGGGTTGCTGAACAAAAAAAATATTTATCTATAGTACAATTTCAAAAAATATTTTATTTAATTATATTTAGATTGCATATTTTGTTAATTTAGAAAGTTATGTTATTTTAAAAAAAATTGTTAATTCTATAATTGATAAAGTTACAAGTTCCTTTATGCTTAAATGGAAACAAAATTAATTACTTATTTTATATTCCTTAAAAGTGATAGAAAACGATAAAAACAATGAAAAGTTAGGCCTCATATCCAAATAAAATTAAACCACATGGAGAGGTGGGTTAGTTTAGGCTAATTTAGGCCACCCTAAAAGTCGGCTTATTTCATCTTAGTCTGACTCAATTAAACCACATTTGACGGAATAAGTGAGGCCTAAAACCGTTATTCCACTATTTAGTCCACAACCAAACATGACCTACACTCTTAATACTCTTAGGGCCTGTTCGGCGCCAACTCAAGAATGGGTGTGGGTGCAGGATCAAAAAAATTTTGAACTAAATTTTACTGTGCACGTGGAAAAAAAAAATTCACTCTGAGTAAAATTTTTTTTTCCCACGGCAACAGGAGTGCGCCGAATAGGCCTTAATGTTACATGTTATTTGCGTTTAATTCTTCCAGTACTTTAAAAAAAATTACCTCAAAAGATTCATATATGCCAATGTAATTAATCTAATGCGTCAACTCATCAGTTCCAATTTCTCTAAAATAGAAGTCCATTTTTACTATGCAAAACCATGGGATTTTCACGCTAAAGATATGCCTTTATAAATGAAGGATATTGGTCCTTTCGTTCTCTATTAAAAAGATTAATGTTAGAAAAAGTGAAGAAAGGGATGAAAAAATATTTAATTTTGATGTAGAAATTGATTATTTTAATGTTTTGTCATAGATATTAGAAATTTTGAAATCCTAGATGCACACACTAACAATTAACTAACCCTTTATTTTTTCATAGCTTTGAAAATAATCAGAAAAACAATAAATGTTCATTATGAGTGAGATCATGGTACATTGCAATGCACGGACCGTACTATAAATTCATATTTCTATTTACAAAATCTAAACAATCGATCCGAACAACTCAATATGATCTCTATATGAAAAAAGTATTTACATATCAAATTTCACATTCTTTTAGATTTTTTTACTATTTTTTTAGATGGTAGAAAATTACTACTTTCGGATGGTCCAAACGTGATTTCCAGCCTATCTAAAAAACAGTTAGAATATTCTAAAAAATTCAAAATTTGATCTCCTAACTAAATTTTCATATGAAGATCATATTAAGCAGTTCGAATTTCGAACTTTGAAAAAAAAATTCAAAGATATGAATCCATAATGTAAACTTATGTGCACATTGTAAAATACCATATAGCCTCACTCATCATTTATTTTTAATATTAGATGGACTGATAATTACTTATAATTTGATAAATTAATTTCTAAAATAATAAGAATCAGATTTTAGTCTCTAAGGCAATTAATTTCTACCATGTCTTTTATAAATATTTAACAATGAAAAACTTGTTCTCTATCTTTATTTTTATTTAATTTTTAAATATTTTAATCTCTATGTACGAATCTCTATCTCATAGATAAAGGCTAAATCATCTACCTTTCCAAAAAAAATTGTTTATATATTGATCTACTGAGTAGTATCTTATTTTCTCTATTTCAATCGTTCAATATAAAACGTACAAACTAAATTAATACATTAAAATTATTAAAAATAACCGATAACTATAATTGTCTAAACTTTAAAGGGAAGTCTCGGATGCTCTCTTCAAATTGGTAGTGAAAAAAAAGACGTAATGTGATTTACATGTCGTCACTTGATCACGTCACATTATATGATAAAAAAAAATCACGTCACATGATTAAAATAGTAGAGAACGGTCATATTACTGGAATGATCGCATGATATGACTGATCGTTTTTTATTATTCTTTTTTCAAATTTTAAGTTACTTTATTGAAAAAATATCAGAATAAAATTAAAATAAAGAAACAACGTTAGAAAAAATAATCACGTGATGTGACCACGCTAGTTTGTGTAATATACTGTATCGTGCCACTTTCGGTTGAATGGAGACACATCATACCACATGTGTCACGTCACATAACCAACACACGTAACACGGCGTACTATGTCATATTCTTGATATATCAATCATAACAAAACCGATAATAACTGACAAATTTTTTTCAATACAAATTGTCACAGTGACATTGTCTGAAATTTGACGATAAAGTTTATAATTTTGTTGTGGGCAAAACATTCCCTTATCCTTTTGCCTTCCATGGTTTTTGACTTTTGAGCCATAAAATGCGATAGATATAATCATTACTCTTAAAATTGGAGAATATCTCAAGCATGAAAAGGGCTTGGGCTTGAGGACCTAGATTGGAAAAAACGTGACGAGCTGTGATGTGATTAACACGCTGTTATTTTGGTCTCGTACTGTGCTGTGCCGTGATTAAATTAATTTTTCACGTGTCGTGCTGTGCCGTGACGTGACTAAAATATTAAGGGGTGGTCATTGCACGCGAATAGTCACGCCACGTGAGTCAAGCCGTGTTCAAACGTGCCGTGACCAAATATGACTCGCGTGACTATTTTTGAATCATAATTTATATTAGTTTATTCAAGATTCACCATTTTGTCAAAATATAATGGTCTTAATTAAATGTGACTCGCGTGCCACGTGTCGTTCCGTGATTTGATCTTTCATGTGGCGTGTTGTGTCGTGCCAAAATTTTAAGAGATGGTCACAGCACGGAACACGTGAGTCACGATACATAACCGACACGTGTGTTGTGCCGTTCTGTGTTGTACCGTGAGTCCGTGACATGATATGATATTTTGGAATTGATGCGAAGGCATGCGGTGAAGTGTGACAAGTGTCCCTAGCGGTATTTGGACCGAATGCCAAGATTTTATAATTTTTGAAGGAATTGAGGAGATTAGATATATTGTGGAATTAAATAGAATATAACTTCAAACAGGGATTACTAGATATTTTCTTAATTAGTAAGTGTTTGTAATGCATCCAAGTCTCTTGATCCGTTGATCCGTTGGTCAGAACAAATTAACACTCAAAAGAAGATCATGTGTCGTGATCAAAATGTCGAGAGGTGATCACAGCACACGAATAATCACACTATGTGAGTTATGTCATGACCAAGTCATTATGTGACTAAACGTGCTATGACTAAATATGATGTAACTGGTCACGTTTAATTATATTTGACTATTTTTCGTAATTTAAATTTGTTTATTGAACAAATTCATCAAAGTATTAAAAAAAAATATGGAACAATTCTTTAAATATTAAAATGAAGAATTAATGTTAAAAAAATAAGTATTGTGATTAAATATGTCGTTTTCAGTATGTACTGTATTTTCTCAGTGTTCTAAATAGCGCGCTATAGCATTTTTGGACCCCAAACGCTACGCTATGACATCAAAATGCGCTATTTGCGCTACGGCCGCTATAGCAACCGCTACAGCGCTATAGCGGTCCGCTATTCGCGCTATTTGCGCTATACAATATGGTTTTTTTTTTTAAAGCAATTTATATGGGTTTTAAATAAAGATAAAAAAAATCTCAAACCGAAATTGAATTTGTTGCTACTTGCTACAGATAAATCAATTTGAAATGGAAATAGAAATAGAAATTTGAATAGAAAAAAAGTCCAAATCGAAAATAAAATTTGAATAGAAAAAAAAAAATTATGTCATGAATCATGATGCTTAAGATATTTTTAATAGGAAAAATCGATAGTTTATGATATTACTATGGATATTTTGAACCGCAATTTGAACTTTGTACTGGTTCAATATGAATATTATAATTTCTTAATTACTTTGGTGTTATTTATTGTTCTATGAGACTTTAGATAATGTTGATATTTAGTACAAATATTGAATATACGAAATGTAAAAAAAAAAACGCTATTTGGAATAGCTTCCGCTATAGCGACGCTATTCGCTATAGCTTTTTTTTTAGCCTCCCCGCTACGACGCTATAAACGCTATTTAGAACCTTGATTTTTCTTTAAACAATTGATCACGGTATGCAAATAGTCACAACACAGAACACGTGAATCATGCCACTTAACTGATACACGTACTGTGCCATTCCAGTTTGCCATTTTTAAATAGAAAATTAGACAATTCAATTGATAAAACTATTTTTAATTGGAAGGAGCAATTGATAAAACTATCCTTAAAAATTAAAATCACAGAAATATAATTAACTATCTTGATTTCGCCACTGGTTTCAATGCATTAACAAGGCACCATTGCTTGAAGGAAAAAGAATGAGTCTGATGTTTATTGGACTCAAATTTATATCCGATGTTTATTGGACTCAAAATTTGAATTTAATGGACTCTGTTTCTGTCCAATCTTATTTAAGATTTGTGCGTACTTAATCTGCACAAATATTGAAGTGACACACACGAAAAATCTTGATAAGTCAGTTTCTCTTATTATTTGTTTCATATCATATCTAAAAATGTTAATATTAGTAAGGGGAAATTCATTAACTTATTAGAGAAAAATGCATGTGAGAAAATATTTTGTTAGTATAAAATAAAAAAATTAATGAGATCCATTTCATATTCATTAATTTATAGAATAATTGATATATACATATCATATGATTATATGAAAATTCGAATCATTCATTTAACCATACAAAGCTGCAACAATTAATGAAAATACTTATGCAAATATTATTTATTTAATAATTGATATTTCTAAAATAATAAGCAACATATAAATAATAAAATTCATACACAACATATACAATTAAATGTGAGTAAAAGTTAATTTTTGATAAATACAATAATGAATAAGTCAAGTCGGATGAGTCTGTGTATCCTCTGCAGCTATGTTGCATTGATACGGGTACGGGTATCGTATCGGATACGATACGGATACGGCGATACGGTAATTTTCAAAAATCAAGAATACGATACGTCTATTATATATATTATTTTTTATTATAATAATTAATATTATTAATTCAATACTTAAATTAAATATAAAAAATTGAGGGCAGTCCAAGTATATATTAAATATGTTAGCTACAAGCTTCTAACACAAGAACAAATTGGCGCAGTGGTTAAGGAGTATGTTGTTGTTGCCATAGGACGTGGGTTCGATTCTCGCTGACGCTAATTATTTTGACATGGTCTTTGCGCGGTGCATGGTGCACAACTCTGGACCGGTGCATGCACATAGTTCACATCTAGAAAATTGTTCTGATTCTTCATAATCAGCAGAATCCGCTTATCCCGACCGTATCAGAGACGTATTGCTGCGAGTCAAACCGTATCCGATACCATATCGAAGAGGGTACGATACGCCACGTACTCTGATACGCCAGCTGGCGTATCGGAGCCGTATCCGTATCCGATACACACCCGATACGGGTACGGGTCCTATAGAGACGTATCCGAGTAACATAGCTCTGCAGTAATTTGAAATTTGAATTTGTTAAATTTGTTTAAAATCTGATAACTTTAAAAATTAGGGTCAAATTAGAAATTTACGAAACTGATTAATAAAAAAGCGGATAGTTTTAAAATTCACAACGGACGATTCTTTGCAAGTGTTCAGGTCATGATAAGCTAGATACATTGCATTGATGTTCAAACACCTTCAAAATAATTTCAAGCCAATATATTTGTTTCCTTTGGTCTATAAAAACACCTCAGATAAAAATCTAAACAGTCGATTAAAATCGTTTACATCATGCATCAGGAAGACATTCTCTCCACAAATCAATGGCAACTTTATAAACTGCGTGTCTATGAAAGCAGTGGCGGAACCAGGAATGATTAGTGAGGGGGCCCAACAGGCGGAGAGTGCCAGGTTCTTGCGGCCAACAGAGGGGGTGCAGAGAGAAAGACAGAGTGCTAGTTTTTTTTTTTTATTAAAGAGCTCTATATTTTTCTGGGCCAATGGAGGAGCCAGGGCGCAGGCTAGCCCAGGCCTTGGTTCCGCTCCTGTATGAAAGTAAAGATTTTCATCTGACTAATACGAGACAACAAAACTCTTACACAAGAGATCCTTAATCTGCGAGGATGTACTGTACAACCGAGGTGTCAGTTATGCAACTCTTCCTTTATAAAAACACGAAATCACATCATGTGAAGGTGCCCATCGCTGAGGTTTTGAAGGAGCTTATTTGCATACTTCAATATCTCAATGCCAACCGGGGTCTCAATTCTTGAGGCTTGTGATATGACCATCTACAAAGCGAGAAAGGCATTATCAACACAATAGAATGCGGTATAGGCAACTGGCGCTTACGCACTGTTGCAGGGGCGGACCCAGAGTATTTCAGAGGGGCTGCTACGCCCCCACTCCCTTGAATTTTGAGTTTTAGTAGAGATTTATCGGTTCTGATCAACTTTGCCTCCTCCTGGAATTTTTTTTGCCCCTCTCTGGACGTTTAATTTGTAATTCGAGTTAAATTTAGGGTTAAAATGAAAATAAATTTGTTAATTTTTATTGGTAATTAGAATTATAAGTCAGATCATCAGAAATAACAAGTCAAAGCATTGGAAAGTATAAGTTAAAGTATTATTTTTTATCGAGTATCCAATTGATTAATGGATTTAAACCCGATTAGATATTTAAATCCGATTCAATATTTTTTTGCCTCTCTGACGAAAATCCTGAATCCACCCCTGCACTGTTGTGGGGGAAAGAAACAGACGTTTCTTTTCGAACAAAGAAATTTTAATAATGTTACAACTCTCGACATTTTTCGTAAGGGGAAATTTCATTAACTTATTAGAGAAAAATGCATGTGAGAAAATATTTTGTTAGAATATAAAATAAGAAAATTAATGAGATCCATTTCATATTCATTAATTTATAGAATAATTGATATATACATATCATATGATTATACGAAAATTCGAATCATTCATTTAACCATACAAAGCTGCAACAATTAATGAAAATACTTACGCAAACATTATTTATTTAATAATTGATATTTCTAAAAGAATAAGCAACATATAATTTTAGAAACATTATAAAATATTATATTCATGAAAAACATATAACCTGGACAAGCAAGAAAAACATATAAATAATAAAATTCATACACAACATATAAAATTAAATGCGAGTAAAAGTTAATTTTTGATAAATACAATAATGAATAAGTCAAGTCGGATGAGTCTGTGTATCCTCTGCAGTAATTTGAAATTTGAATTTGTTAAATTTGTTTAAAATCTAATAACTTTATAAACTGCGTGTGTCTATGAAAGTAAAGATCTTCATCTGACTAATACGAGACAACAAAACTCTTACACAAGAGATCCTTAATCTGCGAGGATGTACTGTACAACCGAGGTGTCAGTTATGCAACTCTTCCTCTATAATAACGCGAGATCACATCATGTGGAGTTGTCCATATGCGCTAAGATTTGGAAGGAGCTTATTTACATACTTCAATATCTCAATGCCAACCGGAGTCTCAATTCTTGAGGCTTGAGATATGACCATCTACAAAGCGATAAAGGCATTATCACCACAATAGAATGCGGTATAGGCAGCTGGCGCTTACGCACTGTTGCAGGGGCGGACCCAGAGTATTTCAGAGGGGCTGCTACGCCCCCACTCCCTTGAATTTTGAGTTTTAGTAGAGATTTATCGGTTCTGATCAACTTTGCCTCCTCCTGGAATTTTTTTTGCCCCTCTCTGGACGTTTAATTTGTAATTCGAGTTAAATTTAGGGTTAAAATGAAAATAAATTTGTTAATTTTTATTGGTAATTAGAATTATAAGTCAGATCATCAGAAATAACAAGTCAAAGCATTGGAAAGTATAAGTTAAAGTATTATTTTTTATCGAGTATCCAATTGATTAATGGATTTAAACCCGATTAGATATTTAAATCCGATTCAATATTTTTTTGCCTCTCTGACGAAAATCCTGAATCCACCCCTGCACTGTTGTGGGGGAAAGAAACAGACGTTTCTTTTCGAACAAAGAAATTTTAATAATGTTACAACTCTCGACATTTTTCGTTGGTACAGTCCGGTACGGGTAATACTAGGGCAAACTATGCTGCGATTTTCTGTTGCCTCTTGGCAGCACTTTTTGTTAGTCAATTTTTTGTAGAGGTGTGCGTGTGATTAGTAAGTAGATTCCTGTAAATAATCCAAACCTTTTGATTCTTTGTTTTAATATATATTTGTTAACAGCAGCTTGATGCTAACTATAAAAAAAAAACATTATCTTCACAGAAACATATAAAAATGTATTTGAATATCAAGTTTCAAAAAAATTTAAATTTAGAAAGTAATTTTTTTCGGATGATTCAAAATTTTAAAATCAGGTGAGTTTTTATTCATCTATATCAGGGGTGCTTTAACTTTTTTTATATTTTTATTTAATTTTATATATAATTTAGATTAAAATGTTATTATATTGTAAAATTGACTCTCATTTTCGGTAGAAAATTTGTATATGATTGATCTCATATTTATTTGACCCCCATAGTTTGAAAGTCTGGCTCCACTCCTGATCTATACAATAATTTTATTTAGAGATCATGCATTCATGCTAAACTGTTCATATCGAGTATTTGAACATATAAATCAATTAACTCGGATCAAATAAAATATTGGCACTCGCAAGTCCTAATAAATATGTCTATCCGATACTATAAAAATACCCGTTAACACTTCATCAGTTAGTTCATGTCTTTCACCATAATTATTTTGAAGGAAATACCTCCATTACATTTACAATGGACATGACCAGTCCAATTAGCTGTCGAGCACTAAATGGCGTAAAATGCGGAGTGCGTCAGAAATATGACACATGTCAGTCAAAGATGTGGGCCCAAGAGCCTTTCGAGTCAAAGATACTGACCCCACTTAGAAGTGGAACGGTCCTTTGGTCTTCGGTCTTCGCGTAGGCCGCGGGGAGTCAAACAATTGGGTCAACGAGACGAGATAAGATTTAATATTAATTTATCGCCCTCGTGCGGCATTTTTCTTCGTTTGAACGCGTTCAAGAGATAATTACTTGTTACGAAAGCCTAATTGAGTAATTGGCCACACCTCTATTACCTTTGACCACCTTTGTCTTGCTTAAATTATTCTAATTCTGTTATAAATATATTAAGTTATGAATGTTCATTTAATTGCATCAAAACTTCTCATTAATGAAGTATATTTTATCTCCCTCATTTATCAATTGAATTAAATTAGATGGCTTATTATTTACATTTTCTATCTATAAATAGAGGATTGTAAGTTTGTATTATACACAAGAAAAACATATAAATAAAAGATAGCCATCTTTATACATTCTCAATATCTTGTTTACTTATTCTTTTGCTTTATTTTACAACAAATTCTAATTACTTGGACTAATTGAACTGCTAAGTCATCAACCTCAGTCTAGCTAGCTAGGGCTTCTAGGCCTGTAGATCAAAAGTTTGCAATTAGTATCACGAATTTCGAATTTAATTTTTAGGCTCTATTCGAATTCAAAGCAAATTCCATCAAGTTATTACGTGTGCCTTTTTGTAGTTAAATGCTGTGCCAATGTAAAATCAGCACTTGTTGGGATTTCATTAGATATTTATTCATTACGATGACCAAATATTTATTCATATCATCATAAAAGGCATAGACATGTTTTCATGAATCACCCTTTTTCTATATACTTAAAAATTTACTTTTAACTTGTGCTCCACAATAAATTTTTTTTCCTAAATAGTAATGGCCGGACTGTTTTTGCTTTCAGAAGTTAGAGACTTGAGAATAGTAGCACATAGAAAGTGTTTCAACATGCGGCACGCCGTTTCAAAACAAAATGGACGCTCCATTAGAAAAGTATCATCTCCATTACTGTAAAAGATTCCCTTCACTTTACGGTTTGAGATTAACTCTCAGCCGCTTTGAGATACGGACTGATGGAGGGGGCAGTATTATTGGGCTTTGAGATTCGTGCCAAGTTAAAAAGAACGGTCCAAATCAAGTAATTGTAAAAGATTCCCTATTACGGTACTGGAGAAGACCTGAATTCGCTCCATTAACAGGTTATAGAAAAATATAAATGTAGATTAGTAAAACTTCATTATGACTGTTGTTGAATAACACCTTGAGTATATTATATGCAAATATTATTAGTTTGGTTAACCATCCAAATTGAAAGGGTTAGAATTTATTCTCATGGATAATGGTTTAACTTTTGCAATTTTGATAGTGTTTCATAAATATGGCAAAAAAATCTTGAAAAAAAATTATCGACGTGTTACTAAGCATTATAAATAATCATGCATTATTTTTCCTGCTTTGATTGTATATTTTATAAAAAAAACGTTTAATATGAACAGTTGCAAATTATTCATAATTTGATAAATGCTAAAACATTAGGGATGAAAACAGAGCGAATACGGAGCGGATAGTGTGATAAAATCATATTTATATCTTTTTTAATTTTTCGGATACGGATACGGATTGGATATCAGCCGAATATAAATACGGATACGGATCGGATCGAATATTTATTAAAATAATATTAGAAAATATCAAAGTTCATAATATTTATCTAATTTTAATGGTGAATAACAATATTTTTTCATAATATATATTAAAATACACACACACACTATTCGGATACGGATAATTGAAACGTAAAACCATATCAGTATCCAAATCCACACGGATATTCGGATGATCGGATATCCACACTAATTTTTCGAATACGGATCGGATATTATCCATACCGTTTCCACCCTTATAAAAGTTACATAAACTTTAATTATTTTTTATGTGTATTACATGTATAAAATATTTATTATATTGCAACCGTTAGATGTCAAAATATAACTTACTTTTAATTTACTGACAAGTTGTTAAGTTAGATTCAGTGGAAACCAATCCAAATTATTATACTCACATTTGTCAAATAAATACCTATTTCTTAAATTTCCAATATATTATAAAATCTAATAATTTGCATACCAAATAGAGCTGCTTCAGAATTTAAAGATATATTATAAAAATAATAAAAGTCGGTTTCTTATAAAATTTTTATTTAGATAACATATCAGTTTGAGCTGATCGTTTGTATAAGTTTGAACTATTATATTTCAAACGGAATACAAATATTTTAAAATAACCGAACTCTGTCACCCATAAAAATTAAATTAATACAAAAATTCAGACAGAACGCCTCCATATGCCGGTCGAATTTCGAATTCAGATCCTCCTCGGTACCGTAATAGGGAATCTTTTACAATTACTTGATCTGGACCGTTCTTTTTAACTTGGCACGAATCTCAAAGTCCAATAATACTGCCCCCTCTGTTAGCCGGAATCTCAAAGCGGCTGAGAGCTAATCTCAAACTGTAAAGTGAAGAGAATCTTTTACAGTAATGGAGAGGATACTTGTCCTCGAATTTCATACTCATCAAACCTAAATATTAATTTAAGAAAGCTTGGATGTATAAAAAATTAAAAATAAATTTTTTGTTTGCTAATATATGTGAGCCCTCTCAAATGATCTATGCAAATTTAACAGCCACCCCATTATCATCCGAAAGCGTATTCTTTGTAGTAGTACCACATCACTGCACACAATCTCAGTTGAATGGTGATTTTTTCAGACTAATCGTAGATGTAGAGGAGTCTTTAAGATTCGTGTCAAGTTATTTAAAATTAGTGCAGGTTATAACTGACAATACAGATTCCTCATTCTACACGGTAGAATACTTTACTGGATCGAAATCCATCATCATCCAAGGAGAACTAAATTGCTTACTTTATCTTATTTCTCGTGTATTATATTTTGTTTGACAACTTAAGTCGTGACTTAAAATAATACGCATAAAGATGTAAGATGTTGGAAAATAAATCTATTTCTGTAACAGTTAGCCTGATAAATAAAGTATAGAGTAGATTAATTTGTCAGAAGAGATAGTTTAACTTACTCATTATTATTCCATTTTATTTCACAATCAAACTTGATCTTTTAAGTAGTGAACTTGGAGTTGAATTTCTGATTGCTTCCCATTGTATAAAACTAAAAATGTAAAAGTAGAGGTCGCCATCGGTAAAAAATATTCCTTTCTTGCAATTTTGAAGTTCCTATCAGCCATTGAACTAGAAATTGGATGGACATTTCATTGGAAGTCTATGATTTGAGTTCATGATGTGATTATTTTTTTTAGGACATGACTTGTCGCTTTCATAAGATAAGAAAAACCAGATTGTTTTGGTGATGAGATGTTGATGTATCATGGCGATCATTATTATGTCATAAATTAAATCGATTTGGTTTCAAATTTTATCTTAGCATGTCATCACTCAGAGAGCAGCTTGGGTCCGATGCCCATCGGACTCAAAGTGAGTTCGATGGGTTCGATGACCGTTCGATCTGCTGTAAGATTCGCATCCGCAACTTTCGCATTTGCTTTAAAATTTGAGCGCACGAATCTTAAAGCAGATCGGACGGTCCCGAAACCCATTGGACCCAAATTTGAGTCCGATGGGCATCGGACCCAAGCGAGCGACCATCACTCATCATTCATCAAGATTGAAGATTACTGAAACAATCAAATTAATTCATTATTTAATTTTTTAATCTTACATCAATCAAACCAATAAAAATTATTAATATAGAATATAAATATTTGACTCATAAAGTAGATTAAAATAAACAATTAAAATTCGTCATTTGCAAGCAATTCCATAATTAACTTTTTGATATTTAACTCACAATTTTTTTTTTTATAATATCATTATTATGCCATAAAATCTATTTTTTTTTACTAAAAAAATCTATCTAATAAACAAATAAAACATCACTGTATTATCATCTCGATTATAATACAGTGATGCATCGATGTTATTTCTTGATAATTATTTTTAAATTTGTTTAATTTCCATTTTATCTCCATGCATTAATAAGTAGGAATTTCCTAATCAATGGTGGTCTAGTTAAAGACCAACCCTTAATTCTTGCTACTTAGAGCATCTACATCCCAACAACTCAAATGAGTTTCTAAATAACTGTTAACTATTTTTTAGAAATTAAGATCTCTTAAGTTTATAACTCTCACATCTCTGAAATTAATTTTAGAGTTTCTATTAAGCCACGTCAGTAGCAAATTAAAAATGAGAAATAATTTGAGTCAATTATTTGGTCAATATGGAGTTTATAAACATTTCTTAATAAAAAATTTTACTGCATAGTTTCTAAATAAGAAACTCTCCCACATACCTGAAACTGAATTAGAAACTGACACATCAGATTAGAAACTCTAACAGTACCAGGGATGTTGATGCTCTAATTAGTTCTCATATCACATATACATAATTTTAATGTGAGAATAAATTACTTGTAGAATCTCGGTAGCGGATCAAAAACTAATTACATTTTAAGATCATCATTGAGATAGCTAGAACTCTGTTCATTTTTTTTTTTTTTTGTATTTTTGAACTATACAAACAAAGGGACAGAATCAGAAAATTGAGATTGAAGAGAAGAGTAGTTGGATGTATTTAATTTTATTTTACGAGGAAGGTTAGTAGTAATAATTTTTGTCGAAATTACAAATTTTAAAAGAAAAAATATAAAACTTTTAATATAAAGGATAAAGGATAACATAATTTCTTGATTTATTTATTTTTCTCCTCCTAAATTTTAAGCATATGAACTGATTAACATATGATTCGAGGAGAGGTATTTATACTTATACTTATTAAGAACTAATTCTATATGTAGTTTATTTTTAACCCTTAAGCATTACCTTATTTAAATTGAACAATTTAATATACTATTTTATCATGACATGTCCATTGTATCAGAGAATGTTATAAAAAACTTAAATTTATTGGTTTCTGATCTTAAAAAAAATAAATTACCAATTAACAAAAGACATTATGATATTTAGAATAATGTATTCATAATTATTAACATCTTTTAATTAAAAGAGTGAATAATTATCAAGAGTGAGGCTACGTACGGTACTATGCATAGTGCATATTGTCCGTATCCAAATAGTCGGTGTGAACCATTCAATATGATCTCCATATAAAAATGTAATTATAAATCAAATTTTACATTTTTTAAATATTTTTTACTACTTTTTTAGATAGGTAGAAAATCAATTGATCTAAAGATTATAGACCATTCAAAAGTAGTGATTTTTTACCTATATGAAAAATAATAATAAAAATTCTAAAAATAAAATAAAATTTGATCTACAATTACATTTCATATGGAAATTATGTTTAATAGTTTAGAGTGACTGTTTGGACTTTCAGAGTGATGATATTAATCCATTGTACGAATCAATATACGCTATGTATAGTACCATAGCCTCACTCAATTATCAATATTAGATTTTGTATTCCGCAATCATCATACAAGCCCAAGAATTTAAAATAACTTAATGTTCATATTATCATCTAATATGCTAGTTAAAAAAAAAAATACTGGTGTACTTGTTCAATAAGTTAATGAAATAATATCTTTATTGTTGTACTGTCTTGTACATGTCGGAAAGCCGGATAAACAAGTTTTATTGACACATCTAGCTTATAAGTATCAGTCAAGTTCGAGATTCGAAATGGGCAAACCTGAATGTTGCCTATTTGAGTGTGGTACTTTAGGAGATGTGAGATTTTCTCCATCTGAATTTCGAACTCATGACCTCCCATATGGAAACCAGTAAACATAATTATATTAGTAAATTATAATACATCAAGTAATCACATTTGGCTCTCTCTACATACCTAATAAAATCAATTAAAAAAATACTGGTGTACTTGTTCAATAAGTTAATGAAATAATATCTTTATTGTTGTACTGTCTTGTACATGTCAGAAAGCCAGATAAACGAGTTTTATTGACACATCTAGCTTATAAGTATCAGTCAAGTTCGAGATTCGAAAAGGGCAAACCTGAATGTTGCCTATTTGAGTGTGGTACTTTAGGAGATGTGAGATTTTCTCTATCTGAATTTCGAACTCATGACCTTCCACATAGAGACCAGTAAATATAATTATGTTAGTAAAATTATAATACATCAAGTAATCACATTGGGCTCTCTCTACATACCTAATAAAATCATAAAAAAAAAGATCTTTTGAATTGCAAAATGTAGGTGTTTGTTGGATGTTCCTGTTTTAGTGATGCACATGTAACTAGAAGCATATGTTGCCTACAAGATTGTACAAGGCAGAGAACAGTTGCATTCCCTACCAAATAACAAAACAACTTAGCTAGCTTGATGCCGTTCCTTTATTTTGCACTTTATTTAGAAAAGGAAGCTTTGGCAGGGCATTGTACCAATTATTGCTTTACTGTAAACGACGGAGGCCAAATATTTAATTAAGTGGTTGTGCTTTAATTGAGGAATGGTCTCCCACTAGGAGTCTGTTTGAGAGGCAGAAGCAAAATGTGTTCCTTTGATGGAATGAAAGAAATGGGACTTGAATTTGAATACAGTTGGCCTTGATTTGGATGGACTTCTAATTTCTGGGGGAGGTACAAAAGCCAGTGCAAACTGTGTACCATGTTACCTAAATGCTAACAACGTGTCTTTATTTCGTAGGACCTCATGTTTTATAAATTTTTTATTTTGTAACTAGAATTTCTATGAATGACAAAAAAAAAAAATAGAATTTCTATCAGCAGCATTCTTTGAATTTCAGATAAAAGATATCAACAGAGCTAATTTGACTTCATACAATACATAACCAATAGAAACAAAATGAAAAATGTATAGTCAATGTGCTGCATAAAGTCAAACTAACTTTGTCAATATCTTTATCACCATATCAGAGCAGTGAATATGAAAGTTTCTCTGTTGATCCCATGCCTGTTTTGAATAAAATAATGAATTTTTGTGTGGTTTAGTACTATTTGTTTAACTGTTATGATTCTCCCGACTATTGCATAGTAGTTCAGCAATTTGACAAATCCTAAACCTGTTTGCCTGTTGGTTGGAATTTTGAGCAAATTAAAGAAATTATCATAAAATATATGGAGGCCCACACGGCCACACCATTAAATGAAAGTTCTCAAAATAATTAGGACTTGGGAGTTTGAAACCTCTTTTATCAATTTAGGAGCACTTCTTATCAGCTCTCTCTTCACTCCGTTTTCACTACTATTTTAAATTCGGTTTAGTTCCTTTAGATCTTATGCGACGGCGACTCGGTAGACTTGCGTAAAATGGATCAAGACAGAGGCACAGTGGCACACAAGCAAATGAATAGACTATAGAGGCTTGCTTCTCTTCGAAACATGAAACTCGTCGCTTTAATCTTCTCGAGATACGAGATAGTGGTGGAACCCAATACATTTCGCACTCCACACGACTGGACCCCACAAGAAATGTCCAGGTTATCTTCACAGGGCATCATGATTTGCATCCTCTGAGATACCTCAAACTTTGAGAGTTTTTATGGAAAATCTCAACCGTTCAAATGCGTTCTGCGACATCTCGAAGCATAAATAATACTGGCCCCTGCCCTATCTCCGAATAGTTGAGATATCTCAGAGGATACGCACTCGACCCTCATCCGCTATTAGGAATTGTCGTTTACAGTTTTCTGTGCATTTATCCATGTAGCTTGCGTGTAGAAGCGCATAATTAGTTTATTTATATTTCACAACACGAATAGTTATATGGTTAGCAATAAATTACCGCTAGAGAAGCACTGGGTCATGTTTAAGTCATGCCAAATCATCAACTATTAATTATGATCAAATTTAATCGTACGTCTAAAAATTATTTAATTTTATTATAAGGCAAATTCTTCTATGGATGTAAGGACCTATTTGTAAAATGAGCATATTTTCATTTTCAAAGTTCAAACAGTCGATCCGACCGTTCAACATTTTCTCCATATTACAATGTACTTGGAGGTCAAATTTTACATTTTTTTGAATTTTTTTACTATTTATTAAGATGGGTACAAAATTCAATGGTCTGAATTTGACAAGTTTTGTAAAGTACTTAATAAATAGTAAAGAAATTCAGAAAAATGTAAAATTTGACCTCCAAGTACATTCTAATATGGAGATAATGTTGAACGGTCAGATCGACTGTTTGAACTTTGAAAATAAAAATATGTTCATTTTACAAATAGGTCCTTACATCCATAGAAGCATCCCTCTTATTATAAATGATCATAATTTGGGAGTATAATTAATTTAATGTAAGGAATTAATCATTTTATAGTGTGGTCTTCAGTTGAATTTTTCATATTATTTTTATGTTGTATTATTTGATAATATTCTCAATTAAAAATTAAATTTTTTTTTAGTATATATATTTATTTTCCGAACGAAAGTTCGAATAAAGAATCTTAATTTGTCCTAATTTTTACCTGCGAAATATACAAATGAAAAAATGAGCACCACATTTCCCCCATTTTGGAAACCAGAGGTCTTCCTAATCCCATCTCGCCATAGTGGTAGTAATTAGTAAAACACATACGAAAATATCTCATGCAAATAATTCGGTCTACTATTGGGCTAAGAGAATATTTGTGTTATTCGTTAAATTGGATATGGATCGTTCTTCAAGGTCCGAAGTCCCAGAAATATGGCCTGGTAAATTGTTGGTCCCATTAGAATTATTCTTTCAAATTCAAATTCAAGCCCAATTTATAATTTGTGTTGCTGTTTAAATTGTACATTGGGCCGGCGGTTGTATCACTAATTCGCAGCAGAAAATAGGGATAAGCCCCGGACCCGTTAAGAATTTCTCCAATGACAAAAATCGGATCCCGAAGGTAGTTCAAACTTTGAGTTTGGATGCGGAAAGTCCGATTAGAATCTGCACGAATCTGGACCACTGTTGTAAAAAACGGTCTTAACACTCCGATTAAACAGTTGTTTAATCGTTAACGGTGGTCAAACCGTTACAAATACACTTAACGGATGCATATTTGCAGATGAAAACGATTAATCTGCCGTATTTCTGTTTATTCTCGTTTATTTTCATTTATTTCCGTTTATTCCCGTTTATTCTAGTGAATATTTATTTTCACATTGATTTTTTTCTGTGATAGTGTGTAATAATAAGATTTACAAATCCTGTATTGTAGTTTTATTTGTGCTTGGATATACATCTAATATTTTTCAATATATTTTTCTTCTTTAAAATTGATTAATTCTTCTATTATTTATATACCATATATTTTTCTTACAACACTGGCCTGGACACGATTGGTCCCGATTCGGATCGGACAGTCCGGATCTAATATCAAAGTTTGAGTTGTCTTACAGGATCCGGTCCATTGACATCCATTAGACCACAATTTAGGGTTCGAATCCGGATCCGGGGAGGATATCGTTCCCCGTCCATCCCCCTCTTTCGCGACATTTGCACGGCCCCTGTCCACTGTACCGTAATTTTTGACTCTTCTCCTTATCGGGTTATGTAAAGTTCGTTAATCCTGGAGTACCACATCAGAATTGTGCATTTTCTTCCGTACTCTGTGTGGGTCCCATCTTTCATGTTAGTTTGAGGTTTCTGGAATTAACGGACCAGATTAAAAGAACAGCAGTCTGCGGAGCTTTTCTGCTCCGCAGAGGATAACGTTCCTGTAGGGCAATGTATCACCGGATCCATATCCTGCCCGGTACCGTAAAAGATTCCCTTCACTTTACGGTTTGAGATTAACTCCCAGCCGGTTTGGGATTCGGGCTGACAGAGGCGGCAGTATTATTGGCTTTGAGATTCGTGCCAAGTTAAAAAGAACGGTCCAGATCAAGTAATTGTAAAAGATTCCCTATTACGGTACCGGAGGTGATGTGAATTCATGTATCCCCTCCGGATACTTTACTTCTGCATAGCATCTATATATCAAATTGGAGTAGCGATTCTTTTCCAGACGGGTTAATTGGAATAAAATACATGAACCATTCAAAACGAACTGATACAGTGTGACTGCTCTCTATTATTTTCTCTTTCCGTTTAATTAGTTTTGTTTTTCTCACAAGCTATTTCTTCTTCTCCAATCCGTACATTTTCCCTCAAAAACCGCTATGATTGCTACACGTCTCCGCCGGTGCACACAGTTAGCCGCGTTATTCCCAAAATGCCCCAACAGCGGCCTGTTCTCTTCCTTTGCCTCCGCCCCGCCCCTTCCATTTTCTCGCCTTCTCCCTCCGTCATATCCATCACAACTGACAAGGGGTATATGTGTAATTTTCCCTAAGCACCTCTTCTCCACCTTAACCGACACCGTCCCCTCCACTCCCGATAAATCCACATTCAAGCGTCTGTGTGTTCATGGCGTCGCCCAGCCTCAAACAAAACCGACGGAATTGGCAATCGACCGTGTGTGTAACAATGAACATAACGAGAAATTGGAGAGTAATTCGGGCAAGGATGCAGGGACTAATCCGGTCAAGGAGAAAGATAGCGAAATGGAGATGTCTGGACCGGAGAAGGAAGCCTGGTGGTTGCTTAATCAATCCATGGTTAATTACTGCGGCAGCCCAGTCGGTACTCTTGCTGCTAATGATCCTGGATTATGCAATCAGATGCTAAATTATGATCAAGTTTTTATTAGGGATTTTGTGCCGTCTGCCATTGCCTTTCTTCTCAACGGGGAAGGGGAGATAGTGCGTAATTTTCTCCTTCATACCCTGCAATTACAGGTATATACAACAAGATCCTGATGAAAATTGAAATTGATTGTATGATTGTCATAACCAATAATGCTGTGAAACTTCTGTACATATTTCATACAAGGTGTAATATTTTGCCAGTATATGATGACAACGTCCTGACTGGTAGGGTATATGATATTTCACCCATTTGACAGAACTTGACCGTTATATGATATTTCTGATATCTAAATGTCATAAAAAAAAATATAAGTCCAAACCTTGAAGGAATTTAGAAATAGTAGTTTCATATCAGTGCTGAACCAGCACGTGTTTGATGCCCTTGATACAATACTGGCCTTGTACCTAATTGGCATAACATGAAGTACCTGTAATCCTTCCAGTACCTAACGGTTTAACACATGGTCCTTTCTGCTTGTGTTTCTAGAACATAGGAACAAATATATCAACCATCTGATAAAATGTACCATATAATCTGTTGAAAACTTAAATGAGTTACTTCATAATGTGTGGTGATCTAGAGTTGGGAGAGGACGGTGGATTGTTACAGCCCGGGACAGGGGCTGATGCCAGCCAGCTTCAAGGTGAGAACTGTGCCGTTGGATGGAAACAGTGAGGCCTTTGAAGAGGTTCTTGACCCCGATTTTGGCGAATCTGCAATTGGTCGTGTCGCGCCTGTTGATTCTGGTAAGTTATTTTGTATAGTTCTTTGTGATATATCTTTACTAGCATTAATAATACCAATATTGATATAAATGATCCTGTTTAGAACTCGTGCTTTATGATCATTAACAACCAGTGATCCACAGATGTCAAGTCTATTGGTCCTTGAAGTTAGGAAACCAATTAGTAGAAAAAAACTATTTTTACTCACACAGAATTACAAATATCATGATTTGATACCAGATTTAAAATCAAAGTTGGATATCAATTTTGGATATTTTTTGAGTGATGATTTTGCTGACAAAGGTTGTTAGCTTGTAAATGGGATGAACAATAATGGTAACAATTGAAGGTGTACAGATTCAGTTATTAGTTATAATGAGGAAATCTAAAGTAACATACTACTATTAACTTTGTTAGTTTAGATGCTAATAACCATAATGGCAACAACGCATCATTTATCCTATCTTTGGAAAGACACTTTTCAGCTTATTCTATATACATTTTCTAAGTGATATCCTCTCTAGAGTAAGAAACTACACCATGTCTACTATACCTACGTCCCACTGGGTTGACGTGCTATGCAGTTGTTAACAACAGATCCTTCCGACATAGCAATCTTTTGTTGGTTATTGAAATTAGTAAATATGCATGTCTTTGCACAAACTTGCATATATTACTCCTTTATTTAGATTCAACATCAAATTTGGATATCAAGTATTTAAGGAATGGATACAACACGAAATTTGGAAAGATTTTTGACAGAGAATTTTGTCGAAATTTTTTGCTACAGAAGCAGATAGGATGAAGCAAAGGACACAAATTAAGGGTGTCATAGAGATGTGCTTATTATCAATAATTTGGATAATTTAGGTAACATACTAATGGTACTTTTGCGTTTAGGCATTCGAAGTGATGGACCACACGCTGTTCAGCTAAAGTTGGTGTAATAACTAGTAACAGCAATGATGACAACGGCATCAATTATAATAATTTTGAAAGGACGAGTAAAAAGCTGGTCCAACTATTTTTCATTTATAAAGATACCCTTTGTCAGGATGTACTACACTGGTTAACAATAATACTGGTACTGTCCAATTATATAAACATTCATAATAGTAATGATCATTAGGAAGATTCTCTCCCATGTAGAAATAAGGAGATTTCATTTCCAGTTATACATCAAATTTCTCTATTAGAGAAAATAGTAAATGCAAATGGAATATTACTACTTGCTTTGTAACATAGAGGTAACAGCCGCATTAACAATATCGGTGATTTTGTCAGGACTCTGGTGGATTATTCTGCTAAGAGCTTATGGGAAGATAACAGGAGATTATGCATTACAAGAGAGGATTGATGTACAAACTGGCATTAGACTGATACTAAACCTGTGCTTGTCAGATGGATTTGACATGTTTCCTACTCTCCTAGTCACTGACGGTTCGTGCATGATTGACCGTCGAATGGGCATCCATGGCCACCCCCTCGAAATCCAAGTAATTCAGATGCTGCTTATCTTTTTCTTGTATTAATATGGTTCTTTTTCCTGTGAAAATAGTCAATTATTAAATCATAATTGTTTAGGAATTAATAAAAAAGATTAACTACTTAAAAGATAAAAATCTCGAAGGAGCCACCAGAAAATGTTAATTTTACGTAAAGATTATCGTATTGGTCATTGAAGTTGTTAGTAATACCTGGGATCTTTCATCTTTTAAGGTAAATGTTATTTTCTTTGTTAATTAATAAGATGTACAGAAAAAGGCAATGTCGAGTAAATCAGGTACATGCAGACATGCAGCGCATTTCGAACATACAAACATTATGCAGGCCGGCATCTACCACTCTAAAAATGGGATTTATGAGGCAAGTATCAAACAAAATTTAAAAAAAATTATCTTTCATCAGGCTCTGTTCTACTCAGCACTGCGCTGTGCCCGAGAAATGATAAAAATCAACGACAGCTCGAAAAACCAGGTGCGTGCCATAAGCAACCGGCTGACTGCACTCTCCTTCCACATACGGCAGTACTATTGGGTCGACATGCGAAAAATCAATGAGATATATCGGTACAAAACCGAGGAATATTCTCATGATGCCATCAACAAGTTCAACATCTACCCCGACCAGATTCCTTCCTGGCTCGTCGATTGGATTCCAGAGAAAGGTGGCTACTTGATTGGGAACCTACAGCCGGCACACATGGATTTTAGGTTTTTTTCCCTCGGCAACTTGTGGTCTATTGTGTCGTCTTTAGCGACTGACCGTCAGGCTGAGGGGATATTGAATTTGATTGATGAAAAGTGGGATGACTTGGTGGCAAATATGCCACTCAAGATTTGTTATCCTGCGCTGGAGTATGATGAATGGCGTATTATTACTGGAAGTGACCCTAAAAATACGTGAGTATTTATTATTATAATTAATTCCTTTGTCTTACTTCTGTTCGATTTAGATGTACTGACTTCAAGTAGTTTGGTTTAAACCTAGGATTACATATTATGCAAAGTTTGGTGTAGTTCTTATATGTTATTGTGATGTTCACTTGTCTGGAAATAATTGACGTCAAGGTTAAACAGTCGTGAAGTTGCAAGTGAAAATTCCTGCAGGACTCCATACTTGTCTATTTAAAATGGAATTAATAATTTTCATGATTACCTTTGATTGTTTTAGCTTATTTTGTCTAATTTAAGGCTAATTAATGCAGCCCTTGGTCATACCATAATGGCGGTGCTTGGCCCACCTTACTATGGCAGGTAATTTCACGATATCCTTTTTTTTTTTTAAACTAAATCTATCAATCCTTTTATAAAAAACTTACCCAATTAATGTTTCCAAATTTCAGTTCACACTAGCATGCATCAAAATGGGGAGGCAAGACCTGGCACATAGGGCCTTAGAAGTGGCAGAAAAGCGTCTCTCAAATGACAAATGGCCAGAGTACTACGACACTCGTACCGGTCGTTTCATTGGTAAACAGTCGCATCTGTACCAGACATGGACGATTGCTGGATTTTTGGTGTCGAAAATGCTTTTACGGAACCCTGAATTGGCTTCCATTTTAATCTGTGATGAAGACCTTGAGCTTCTAGAAGGTTGCGCTTGTGGCCTCAGTAAGAGTGCGCGCATCAAATGTTCGCGCAAGGCAGCCCGGTCTCAGGTCCTTGTTTGATAACACCATTTTTTAGGTGTATTGCTTTCGAAAAGGACGAAGAAGCATATACTTGTATATAACACGAATGAAATTTCGTTGTTCTTAGGGCATATTTCAGTTGCTAATTAATATCTGTAGAATGTATTTTTTATTGAACTATCATCAAGTCGATGATATACAGGGTTGAGAGGATTTATGCTATCTTGGGTGTTAATTGTATGTATATATAATACATTAATGGGGTTCATGCCTTTTAGTGCATCGAGTGGCTGTTAACGGATTTTAGTTACAAATATATAATGCCTTTTTGTGGCTGGGTTCGCTACCTAAAATAAAATCAAATGTTTTTTGTGTTTTGGGCTTATTCAAGTTGTTGTTTTTTTCTTTTTCTTTCTGTTATTTGATTCTGTTCAATGACTCAGATAAGTAATTTCGATCGATATTTCCTTGTGTAGTTTTTCGCATGCTAGCTTTTCTTTTCAAATGTACATTATAAATAGATTATGTTCTCAACTGTCCATGTTAAATGTAGTCCCAGAAATTGATTAATATGCGGTTACCTACAGTCAAAAAAATATGATATGATTTTCTGATATAATCTGATATTCTGATTAGTGGTACAAGTTACCTTTCAACACTTTTATGATTAGCTTTGAGAACTGAATTCTGCATTCAATGACAGGCTAAATCCAAAAGCAATTAAGGTTGCAGGTGGGTCTACTTTGCGAAACCCCTCTGAATTTATGCCTCTTTAGTGCGAAGCTCTGTTTTGTGCATTTGGCGTTCTGCTATAGCACCCCAACTGGCACCCAGCGGGAAATTAATGACAGTGTATAGAGTCATTCACTGGCCTAATTTTTTTTAGTCTACGCACTAATAAAATTATTAAGTCATCCTTTTCTTTAAGGTCGTTTAAGTATACATTCATTTTTTAATGGTATATTATTCATTCAATGTCTATAAATTGAAGATTTTTAATTGTAGATCTATTTTTTATTATTTATATGGAATGCGTATCGAACTTGAGCTGATTTGAAATTTGAATAGACATTCACAAAAAATACGTTAAGTCGCGTCTAAATGAAAGCTAAATGACTCAAATTCCAAGAAAAGATGTAGATTAATTTTTTGTTTAAACAATATTAGGGCATGTTCGGTAGAGATATGGGAACGGGTTCTGAAATTTTTAAAGTTTAAGTGAATTTTTTTTTTCTCACGCACACAGTAAGAGTCTAACAAGCCCTTAAGATGTACCAAAAAAAATAGAGGTACCCTAGATAGAAGTCATAGAACTACACTTCTTTTAATTGAAGTACATTATTATCAAGTGGAAAACCAACCATTTAGAAAAAAAAAAAAATTTCACATTTTTAAAATGTCCTTTTTTGGTTTTAGAATGTGGATTAATTATTTCTATAATAACCTTTACGATTATTGGATAAGGTGAGGGGGTCAAATTTGTTCTTCATTCCAAGCTACAGATAAAATATTAGAAAGTTGGATTTATTTTTCTACAGCATAAGAATATTCCCAAATTCGGCTTAATTGTAGTTAATTTTGTTTGATGATCGATATACTTATACTTCTTTGCACAAAATTAAATTTAAACTAAACCTCTATATATATTGGTTAGAGTGAGGCTACGGTGCTATGCATAGCACGGATTGGGTACGTGCTACGGTTCAAAATTTGACTTTTCAAAATCCTAACGGTTGATCCGAACCGTTCAACATGATTATAAAATGAATATGTACTTGTAAACCAAATTTTATATTTTTTCGAATTTTTTTACTATTTTTTTAGATAGGCTGTTTTTGGATGGTCTAGAATGTTGAGATCAGGTGATTTTAAAAAAAATAGTAAAAAAGTTCGAAAAAATGTAAAATTTGGTTTGCAAGTACATATTCATTTTATAATCATGTTAAACAGTTCAGATTGACTGTTAGGATTTTAAAAAGTCAAATTTTGAGTCATAGCACGGACCCAAACGGTGCTATGCATAGCACCGTAGCCTCACTCTATTGGTTATGTAGAAAAGAGTAACATCTAAATATGAATTCAAAATATAACTGATCCTTATGATGGGGCAGCAAGAAAAGTATGTATATGTATTTGATGCATGACTGCTCTTCACAAATCACAACATATTTGGCGCTGTCAGTACTCAGTACCGGTACCAGCAATAACAAAGTAACACACCAAGTCGCCACTCGTGGGAGTGCCACATTTTGCCATTTACATTGCTGCTGTGCTATGTGTGGGGACTGGGGACTGACTCCTGATACCTGTCCGACTGTCCCCATTGAATGCAGAGATAGAATAGCATCTTTTTCAATTTTCACCTCTTGAATGGATACATGTATGTGTACACTCAGCTACCCAAAAAAACAGCTGTTGCTCAGAGTGCTTCAAGCATGATAGCTTTTCATAAATGTATCCGGTATGAATTAATGTTTTTTCATCCAAAAAGTTTTCAATATGGAGGCAGTAGGGAAGCATTAATGCACCAATATATCCCCCCAAATGAAACAAACTATGTCATTGTACTACTGTTTGTAACGTCATACGGATAGAGAAATAAATAAATATACCTACCTACCTATTGGAAGTAGTAATTTGCAAACGGGCCCGTCCGGTCCGGTACGGTCCACACGGGTTGGTCCGGTCCGGTCTGAACGGGTTTGTCTGGTCCCTTTTTTTTTCCCAGTAAGCAGTCTCAAGTTTTGATCAGGTTCAAAATTTAATTTAGAGGAAATGGCTACATAGATTTTTGTGTTCTTTGTATCAAATTAAATGTATGGAAGTCTAGTTTCTAGATAACATAATTTTTCTATACAAAAATATTACAAATTTGTACTGTTTTAACGATTAATTGACAGAGATCAGAATAGCTTGAAATTCCAGTGATCAGTCTCAATTTTTGACCAGATTCAAAATTCGATTTAGAGAAAATGCTACATGGATTTTTGTATTCTTTATATCAAATTAAAGGTATGGAAGTCTAGTTTCTAAATAACATAATTTCTCTATAAAAAAAATATTACAGATTTGTACAATTTTTTATTAATTGACAGAGGTCCGAATAGCTAGAAATTCCAGTGAGTAGTCCAAATTTTTGACCATATTCAAAATTTGATTTAGAAAAAATAGCTACATGGATTTTTGTGTTATTTATATCAAAATTAAGGCATTGAAGTCTAGTTTTCAGATAATATAATTTCTTTATATAAAATTATTACAAATTTGTACATTTTTAACGATTAATTGACAGAGGTCGGAATAGCTTGAAATTCCAGTAAGCAGTCCCAATTTTTGACCAAATTCAAAATTCCATTTAGAGAAAATGGCTACATGGATTTTTGTGTTCCTTGTATCAAATTAAAGGTATTGAAGTCTAGTTTTCAGATAACATATTTTCTCTATACAAAAATATTACAAATTTGTATAATTTTAACGATTAATTGATAGAGGTTAGAAAGCTTGAAATTTCAATGAGCAGTTTCAGTTTTTGACCAGATTCAAAATTCAATATAGAGAAAATTAATACATGGATTTTTTTTGTTAGTAATGTTCCTTTAAAATAAATAATTTAAAAGAGTAATTAATTTTTTTTTAAAATAGCCGAAAAGATTAAAAGAGTTTAGAAATTTATACCGACACAAATTGTACACTAATTAATTGTACAACAATTAATTTGAAAAAATTTCAAAATAAATATTTTCTACTTTTTTACATCTTATATGGCCAAGTAATACTTATAAATGTCAATTTTATATAATTTCATCGTTATTTGCCTCTAAAAATTGAGTCAATAATTTTAGACCGTTCGTTATCGGTCGATCTGCAATGAAATTATTCCAAATTTGTTTTAAAATGATCAAGAGAAAACTTTGAACATAAACAACACAAAATTTCTCAAGTTCGGTTATGTTTAAACTTCGATCCAATTGTTTATAGCCCTTCGATGTTTCAATATTCCGGCAACCGGATGGATAGGTAAATGACAATAAAATTTCATCAAACTTTGTTACAATAATATAATTACAATGTTCTTTAACTTCAACGGTTCCGATCGACCAATAGACGAGATATTTGCGTTCGCCTTCACTGACTCACAGAACTAGAGTTTATGACTCATATCCTACATGCATAACATGAAACATAAACTCTTGTTTTGTGAGCTCATGAAGATGAACGGGAATATATCGCCCGTTGGTCGATCGGAACCGTTGAAGTTAAAAGAACATTGTAATTATTTTATTGTAACAAAGTTGGATGAAAAGTAGCTATTTGGTTGAACATCTAATTGACGGAGCTATTTGGGTTTACGCAACGCACCGGTCATATACTATTTCATTTCATCTCTAATGATTCGTGCACTGTGTGAAATCAAAATAGCTCTTTTAATTGACGGAGCTATTTAATTTTTGTTTTAGCAAAGTAGCTGCAGGTTTTTATTTTTTATGTTGTATATTTTATCTAGGCTTTTAGCTAGTATATAGTATATACGGGTCTTTTCCTCAAAAAAAAAAAAAAAAAAAACATGAACGCAAATCATACCTTATACATAGCCTTCAGGCTCTACTCTACACCTCTACGCTATCAAAACTAAACTTTTTCTTTTTTGATTCAAAACCCGTAGGTACTATCAAAATAAACTAGCACCGTAACCTTTGCCATGTGCTCTGCAATAATATCTCTTCATGCAGATCTGACATGCAACAGTACCTTTCGAACATCTTTTTCTTGCAATAGACTCTATTTCTTTCTGTCTTTCCATACTAAGGTTTGTGATGTAGGCCAAGTTAATGCTTAAGGGGGGAGTAGGTTGCTACAATTGCTGTGTTTCAAGGATAGGGATAGTACAATTCAAGTTGAGTACACTGCACCAGCTATTTGCATGGCTTATTATGCACTGATTGCTGTAGTTTTCTTTGATAATTGGGAGAGTGCCAGAGTGGTGTGGCTAGTTATGAGCAGTGTTGTAAAGAACGTCCGTTTAGGCCGATTAATCGGTCAATTTTTTTCAATTATTTCTGATTAATCGCTTAGTGATGCCCTAACCGTCCAACGAGCGCATACCGTTATTTACAACAAATTTTAGCCTAAATTATTTGAGTTAATATACAAATATATATATATAAGAGAGAGATAGGCTATGGTGAGTTGTGAAGTAAAACGTCGTTTTACTTCACGTCATATTTTCATTTGGAAAATTCAAACAATCGATCCGAACCGTTCAACTTTTTCTAAATATTGAAATGTGCTTGGAGACTAAATTTTACATTTTTTGGAACTTTTTTACTATTTATTAAGCCACTTTGAAATCGCTGATCCACTGTGAACAGTAAAAAACAGTAAAATTTTCTGAACCACCGGATCAACGATTTTCAAAGTGGCTTAATAAATAGTAAAAAAATTCCAAAAATGTAAAATTTGGTCTCCAAGCACATTTCAATATAGAGAACATGTTGAACGGTTCGGATCGGTTGTTTGGATTTTCAAAATGAAAATATGAGCATGAAGTAAAAATGACATCTTACTTTACAACTCACCGTAGCCCAGCTCTATATATATATATATATATGAGGAGGGATCAAGTTACAACAAATTTGAGTTACAACAACTATTTTATTCATTTCCAAAGTCCAAATCGTCGATCCAAACCGTTCAACATGATTATCTAAATAAAATGTGCTTGCAGATCAAAATTTACATTTTTTTGAATTTTTTTACTATTTATTAAGATGGGTACAAATTCAATGGTCTGAATATGACTATTTTTGTAAAATACTTAATAAATAGTAAAAAAATTCAAAAAAATGTAAAATTTGATCTGCAGGCACATTTTATTGTGGAGATGATGTTGAACGGTTTGGATCGATGATTTGGACTTTGAAAATGAAAAAAATAGTTGTTGTAACTTTGTTGTAACTTAATCCCTCCTATATATATATATATATATATACACACACACATATATATGTTCGCTCCCAAATGTGAGGTACAAAGTTTCACTACAGCCGAAGCTGTAGCTTTTAAACCTTATAAACCCTCGATTACGATCGCAAGTGTACGATCCTGTCGTGTAGTCTATTCAGGTATCGATCCACAGGGACGGTTCAAATTCTAAGTTTCTATCTTTCCTAATTAGGTACTAGAAGTTCGAATATTGGGTGTGTTTGACTATTCCTAAGATGTATGAACAAATCAAATGAAATAAAAGAATGAATGAACAATCGTATTAACAATGAATTAACAGAAAAGAATCAATTAAATGTTTGTATTTTGTACTATGGTATAAAAGGGTGTTTCAAGGGTTTCAGATTTCATCTTCAACTTTGCTGCTCAGGACCTGCCACGCGACCCGCATGCTCTCGCATGCGACCCTTGTGACGCGACCCGCATGCTTTCGCATGCGACCCGCTTGGCCCTTAAGCGCCCTGGACCTGGCACGCGACTCGCAAGCTGTGGCTTACGACCCTCGTGATGCGACCCGCGTGCTAACTCACGCGACCCGCATGGCCCCTTGAGCTGAGTCTGCACATGTCAGAAACTGGTTGTTTAAGTCGTGTAAGGCTAGATTGACCGTACCTAGTGTCACTGAACCTCAACTTTCGTGTGTTGGCTTAGCAGACCTGGTTTGAAATGCAATTTCACTTTCTTAGGTTTAATCAAGCTGTTTGATCTAAACCTAAGTTCTCAATTCTGTTTACTAAAGGTATCCACAAGCTGAGCAAGAGCAAGTGGAAACTTTCACCTCTCGGCTACTTATTGACCTCACCTTTCGGTTCTCAGACCTACCTCAAGTACTTAACCTAATTTGCAAGAAACATCAAGCCTTGATACAAGAAGAAATGCCAAAGGCATTCAACAGTAGACAATCAAGAATCAAACAATTCAGATCAAGCAATCTCAAATAATACAAGAATCAAAGAAACACGAAATAACAATAAGAATCAATCCATGTGCATAATCAAACAAAGTATCAGACTACAAATCCAAACCCTCGAAACTACAAGTCTACTCAGACATGAACAAAATCAAAGTAAAAGAGAGAGAGAAAGCAAATCATAGTGAGAAGAAGTAGTGAAGAGGATTGAAGCTTCAGGTTGAGTCTTCTTCTCCAAATCGACTCCTCCTTAGCTCCAGATCGGCTTCTCTCGACTTCAAATCGCCTCAGGCGCGAAGCCCTCTCTTCAAAATCGGATCTGAAATGTTTCTGGTGAAAATCGTGGATTAGACCCCCTTTCGGGAAAATGTCTCGGGGGTCCCCTTTTCTGATTTTGCGCCAGGCCTTATATAGGCATCTTAACGGGCTTTAATCGGACCCTGGCACAATTAATTCGACGCGGGTCGCGTGCCAACTCATGCGGGTCGCGTCGAGTGGAAGTGAGCAGTGAGGTTTGTTTCAGACTGTAGATCTTCTCGCAAGCTTTCCGAAAAGTGGTCATACGCTCAAAACGGAGTTACGAGTCAAAAGTTATGACTGTTTTAAGTTCGGGTGCTGAAGTCTGACGCTACCCGCGTGGGATCTGACGCTACCCGCGTGGAATCTGACGCTACCCGCGTTGGGGGTTCCAGAACTCGCAATTTTCCCTGATTTGGCTCATTTTCTGCAAAGTAAGAATGAAAATGCAGCAGTACCACATTCTATAGATATTCAATGTATATTCAATGTAAAAGACATGATTTGGTGGTTTGAAACACAGATTGTGGTACATAAATTGGTCGGATTTATAGATCTAATAATGAGACATCAATATACAAAATATGAAGTAGCAAAATACAAATATATACAAATATATTTTAAACTTTGGAGTAGCAAAATATGAGTGTGAAGTAACACACTCGCTTTACTTCGCGAAGCACCGTAGCCCAACTCTCTCTCTCTATATATATAGAGAGAGAGAGAGAGTTGGGCTACGGTGCTTCGCGAAGTAAAGCGAGTGTGTTACTTCACACTCATATTTTGCTACTTCAAAGTTTAAAATGTCTATCCGAACCGTTCAAATTGATCTCCATATTAAATTGTGCTTGGAGACCAAATTTTATATTTTTTGAAAATTGTTTACTATTTCTTTAGAATTTTTGAAATTGTTGTTTTGATGGTCCAGGATTTTTTGAAAAATAGCGATTTAAAAAAATTCTAAACAAATAGTAAACAATTTTCAAAAAATGTAAAATTTGGTCTCCAAGCACAATTTAATATGAAGATCAACTTGAACGATTCGGATCGACGTTTTGAAATTTCAAATTGAAAATATAGACGTGAAGTAAAACACCTGTTTTACTTCGCGAAGTACCGTAGCCCAATATATATATATAAAGTTGATGATATGCTATGCATAGCATAGAGGGCCTCCGTGCTACGGCTCAATATTTGAGTTTTCAAAATCCTAACGGTCGATCCGAACCATTCAACATGATCTCCATATGAATATGTACTTGCAAACCAAATTTTACATTTTTTAGAATTTTTTTACTATGTTTTTAGATAGGTAGAAAATCACTTGATCTGAAAATTATGTACCATTCAGATCAAGTGTTTTTCTACCTATCTAAAAAAATAGTAAAAAAATTCTAAAAAATGTAAAATTTGGTTTGCATGTACATATTCATATGGAGATCATGTTGAGCGGTTCGGATCGACCGTTAGGATTTTGAAAACTCAAATATTGAGCCGTAGCACGGAGGCCCTCTATGCTATGCATAGCACCATAGCCAACTCTAATATATATATATATATATATATATATATATATATATATATATATATATATATATTATATATATATGAGTAAGGCTACGGTGCTTTGCAAAGTAAAACCCCCTCTTTACTTCGGGCTACTTTTTGCATTTTAAAAATCCAATCAACCGATCCGAACCGTTCAACATGTTCTAAATGTTCAAATGTACTTGGAGACCAAATTTTACATTTTTTGGAATTTTTTTACTATTTATTAAGCCACTTTTTCAATAGCTGATCCGGTGGTCCAGAAAATTTTACTATTTTTTACTGTTCACCGTTGGATGAGTGATTTTCAAAGTGGCTTAATAAATAGTAAAAAAAATCCAAAAAATGTAAAATTTGGTCTCCAAGCACATTTCAATATTTAGAACATGTTGAACGGTTCGGATCGGTTGTTTGAATTTTCAAAATGCAAAAAGTAGCCCGAAGTAAAGAGGGGGTTTTACTTTGCAAAGCACCGTAGCCTTACTCTATATATATATATATAGTATGGCTAATGTACTTCCTCTAGAACTTCGGCCTCGTGCTTTCGGGGGCATATCTTAGTGTTTGATGTTCAAACAACAAATTCAAACCGTTAGATGTTCAATCTATATTAAAATGTACTTGGAGACCAAATTTTACATTTTTTGGAACTTTTTTACTATTTATTAAGCCACTTTGAAAATTCCAGATCATATGGTCCAGACTGTTTTTACTGTTCACCCGGATCTGGAATTTTCAAAGTGGCTTAATAAATTGTAAAAAAATTCCAAAAAATGTAAAATTTGGTCTCCAAGTACATTTTAATATAGATTGAATATCTAATGGTTTGAATTTGTTATTTGAACATCAAATACTAAGATATGCCCCCGGAAGCACGAGGCCGAAGTTCTAAAGGAAGCACATTAGCCATACTCTATATATATAGAGAGAGAGAGAGAGAATCTAGCTAATATGCTACGCATAACATAGAGGGCTTCCGTGCTACGGCTCAATATTTGAGTTTTCAAAATCAAAACGGTCGATCCAAACCATTCAACATGATCTCCATATGAATATGTACATGCAAACCAAATTTTACATTTTTTAGAATTTTTTTACTATTTATTAAGCCACTTTGAAAATCGATGATCCAATGGTCCAGAAGATTTTACTGTTGTATACAAATTCCTGTTTTTTCAAAGTGGCTTAATAAATAGTAAAAAAATTCTAAAAAATATAAAATTTGGTTTGCAAGTACATATTCATATGGAGATCATGTTGAACGGTTCGGATCGACCGTTTTGATTTTGAAAACTCAAATATTGAGCCGTAGCACGGAGGCCTCTATGCTACGCATAGCACCGTAGACACTTCCTATATATATATATATATATATATATATATATATAGAGAGAGAGAGAGAGATAGACTATGGTGAGTTGTGAAGTAAAACAACGTTTTACTTCACGCTCATATTTTCATTTTGAAAATTCAAACAACCGATCCGAACCGCTCAACATGTTCTCTATATTGAAATGTGCTTGGAGACTAAATTTTACATTTTTTGGAACTTTTTTACTATTTATTAAGCCACTTTGAAAATCGCTGATCCACTGTGAACAGTAAAAATTTCTGGACCACCGGATCAGCGATTTTCAAAGTGGCTTAATAAATAGTAAAAAAAGTTTCAAAAAATGTAAAATTTAGTCTCGAATCACATTTCAATATAGAGAACATGTTGTGCGGTTCGGATCGGTTGTTTGAATTTTAAAATGAAAATATGAGCGTGAAGTAAAAATAACCTCTTACTTCACAACTCACCGTAGCCCAGCTCTATATATATATATAACAATATATGTACAGGCTTATATATATAAGACAATTAACAACTTATAACATGAACGGTGTTTATTTTTCAAATCATGTCAAAAATAATATTAAAAATAGAAAAAAGAAATAAGTACGCATTGTTTTCCGTATTACTTTGCATTTGATATTTAATTAAATATCGTTAAAAAAATATATAACCATTATAAACTTAATGTCATTTGATTAAACCTGAAACTCACATTAAATTTCATCATTTTTTATTAAGAGTAAGGTTAAAATGTCTCATTGGTTTTGTGCCCCATCATGCCTCAACATCGTTATCTCTAGTTTCAAAAATTAACAGTCAATTCAAACCGCTCAATATGATCTTCATATTAAAATGTGCTTGGATACAAAATTTTATATTTTTTGAAATATTTTTTGCTATTTTTTAAAATAGGTACAAAATTATTGTTTTTACAATATTCTGGACCATTTAAAAATAGTGATTTTGTACCTCTCTAAAAAATTAGTAAAAAAAAAATCTAAAAATTATAAAATTTGTTATCTAAGCACATTTTAGTATGAAGATCATGTTGAACGGTTCGAATCGATTATTTAGACTTGAGATAATGATGTTGGGGGATGATGGGGTACAAAATCAATGAGACATTTTAACCCTGCTATTTTTTAATATGATACGTATAATATATATTTTACTCGTCAGATTTTAAAATTATAAATTATTTTAACTGTCGTCAAACTAATATGTTAGGATATATTTGGTTGGATTGAGAATAGACTATTCTTGAGCACAAGCTATTCAGTGTTTGATTAGGTTGAAATAACTAGAATAGAAACCAAACTTGTTTGTCTTATCAGAACAGGTTATTCTCGTATATATGAGTTCGTATCCTCTCCAGTATCGTACTTGATACAATGAATCCCCGGTCGGGCCAAAAAGAATTCGGTGCCTATGTGTAATATTGCATATATAGGGGTCTGCTTTAAGATTCGTGCCAGGTTAAAACTGATGGCTCAGATCTCATTGTACTTGGGTATATATTACAATGGATCTGGATTCCTCGTATATAGTATAGCTTCTATTAATAATATATTATATGGATCTAATTAGGCGTATACGTGTGCATATGCATGTACATTGTACAAGAATCACATATGTGCATTTATTATGACAGACCAGTGACTGACATGACAATTAAACTAAGAGCAAAAAAATCAATATTCCTGTGTGCACTATTTGAGAGAACCTTTATTCTGAAGCACAACAGTAGAAGAGAGATGAGTTTGGTTTGAACCTTTATTAGGGAATTCATGTCACCTAAGGTAACAGAAATCTAGATCAGGACCGTTGGATCAAAATCCGCATGAATATATATTAAAGGGCCGGAGATTGGTTCAGATTCTAATTAGACGGTGTGGATTTAAACAGAAAAATTATGTTACCTCAGAGGATATGGACTCTTTATTGAGAGTCAGGAGTAGAGTGGAAAAAATGGCACGGCGGAGCCGGCTCCGTCACGAAACGGCACGGTTACGGCACGGCAAGCGTGTCAGTTACGTGTCGTGACTCGCGTGTCCCGTGCTGTAATCATCTTTTGAAACTCTGGCACGGCACGTAAAAGATTTAGTCACGACACGTAGTCACGCGAGTCACATGTAATTAGGACTATTAGATATTGATTTAATGGTGAATCTTGAATAAACTAACCTAAATTATGATTAAATAGTCACGCGAGTCACACGATTCACGTATGGTCACGGCACATTTAGACACGACGTGACTCACGTGGCGTAATCATTCACGTGGCGTGACTACCCCTTGATATTTTGATCACGGCACAATACATGAAAAATTAACTTGATTACAGCACGCCACGAAACCTAAATCACATCACAGCACGGCACGCTTTTTCCACTCTTCAGGACTCAGAAGGCAAGCAAGAGACGCCACCAAATTGCACATATTCTTTACCACAACTGGAACCAGGTGAAGGTACGAAAAAACATGACCCAATTGGCATTTGGCAGCAACCAATAAAACCTTTTCAAGAGAGGCCTGTACTCATTGCACAACTCCTCAAGCTCTATTCTCTTCCTCAATGAATGCTTTCAACTGTTTGCAAGCAGAAAGCATGTGCCAGAAAGTATATAGCTTTTTTGCTTTACAACGACCAATTCTAGTACATGTGTTATACACACACCAAACAAGATTAGGTATCTTTTGTTGTATACCATGTACAGTCAAAATGTTTTATTTGTGATCATTGAAGAGTAATTGATAAAAGCTCAAAGTTTTTTTTTTTTTTTTTTGGAAATGCAGCACAAATTGATAAATTACTTGAGGCATATTTATAAAACATTTCACCCTAGCTAACTATACAAATCTTTAGCCTGTGTTTATAATTAATCTCAAATTCACTTTGAGTCTCTGAGACATTTTTTAGAAGCAAACTGAAACTGGCATTTTTTTTAATTCAGTTATTCTGGTTTAAGTGAATTTGGATTTTACAAATAACGTTTATAAAAAGTATAACAATGGAGATTAATACTTCAATAAAATGATATATGTGTTAGATTGTTAGCTAGTAGCTCTAAGTATCTGTAGTTAATTGTATGTCAGATAATATCATGATAAATATATTTGCAATCTAAAATACTACATATGCAGAGAATATTAAATTCATCTAATATCTTTGGGACCCATAAAGCAGTGAAGGTCCATTTGATCCAAACAAGCCCTCTCTGGTCCCATTCAGTAACCACATCATATTGTCCCAAGAAGAATATTTCACTGTCACATCCTTTTGCACTCAAACATCCAACAATTACATTTTTTCAAAAGAAACAAAAATACAAAAATAAAATAAAAATAAAGAGCTAATCAAACTTCAACATAAATAGTTTGACAGCAATTTGAAATATAAAGCATCCTAAAATAGCATTTCTTAATTTTATACAAAATGTGTAGATACTTCAAAGTCTATGGCGAAAACCAGCTCAGGAGGGATAGACAGAGTAGCGGAGGCAGAAATTTTGAGAAAGAAAGAGAATAGGAGAAAGATAGGATAGGTCTTACAAGGTCAAGAAAAGGTCTTACAAGGTCAAGAACGGAATAACACAGGTTTTATAAAAAATAATAATAAAAAAATGACGGTGAAGAAAAAGCTCAATCAGGATAGCGTCATTTCAAATCTAAAAGTATTGAAGAACATTTAAGCTGAACATTTTTTGGTGAATAATGAGACTCCTGGAAGTGCCTTTGGGATAATTCAGATATTGTAGAACAGCCGGTTTTGAGTGCATAGCTTCCTAGAAACAGCATCACAAAAACAAAAAATGGTTATAATTAACATCAGAAGAAACAGAATCTTTTTATGTAGTCAAATTGCCTAGTCCAAAGTACATTACAAAACAAATGCTTATATATGCTTTGATTTGTGATTCCATGTGATATTCCTTGTAATGTGTGACAGTACTACTGTTGCTAGACTATTTTGGCCACGACAACCACTCACACGGTTCCATGCATGCACATAGATGAAGATGCATGTTTGTTCGTTTTCAGTTGAATACATATGATATGCAAAAGAAATTTTGATGAATAAGTAGACAAGGAGATGATATATAATCGTTGTTTCTCCTTCATTTTTTTTTTTGTAATTTGTTTGCACTTACTAGGTATTTGAAGAAACCCATGGAGACTTGCATGTTTTCCATCCGTCGTGCTTAAGGGACAGTAAGATTTAAAGAGAGAGAGAGAGAGAGAGCAAAGGGATAGTAAGATATATAGGTGGCGGTGTACAAGGATGTAACACAGATAGCAACCTTGGTAATATATAAGGTTTTAGATGAGAGAGAAGAAACAAAGAGACTTCACATCAAGAGTGAAAAAGTCAATGGCAGAAAGAGTGGAGAGAGAAACAAGGAGGCACAGTACTCCCCTTGTAGAGAGAGAGAGAGAGAGAGAGAGAGAGAAGGAAGAAAGAGGTGAGGGAGTAAAAGCCAAGAGATTTGGAGTCAGAGGCAACAGCTGGGAAATCTTTTGAGGTGAATGGTGGGTAGTGCTGGCCTTTAACTGCGTTTGAAGAGTTACTGATATATAATAGGAGATGGTCCAAGGTGATTTAATCATTTATGAAGCAACTAACTTTCTCTATTTTATATTTATATTTCTGTATTTTAAAGTTTAAATATTCGAATCGTTTTATAATTATACGCCCGGTACTGGAGGTGATCTGAATTCCCGCAAACTGCTCTCAAACAGAGGAAAGTTAGATGATTGGTACTTGTACCAGTCGGCTTGAATATATCAATAATCAAGCGCTTAAAATGCTTTTCTGGATCAGAGAAAAAGTGTATTGTAGACATTAGGGCTGCACAAAAAATTCTTAGTTCGTAATTCGATTTGAGTTTGATTCGAAAAAATTCGTAAAAAATTCGATTCGAAAAAATTCGTAAAAAATTCGATTCGAAATTGAGTTCATTCGAAATTAATTCAAACCAAACTCAAACTGGACCTAGTTCGTTCGAAATAGGTTCGCAAACCAAACTTAGTTCGAAATTAACTCAAATGTGAACCGTTGATTTTCGCTGATAATGAACTTTAATGTTTTATTTAGGATAATATTTGGATTTGTAATAATTCTGAGAATTTGGTGATTGTTCTATACTTCTATTGATATTTAAATTGTACTTTGAATACTTTGGATATTTGAAAACCTTGGCGATATTGCTCCTGTTAGCTATTTGGAAAACTTTGAATACTGTGATTATATTGAACTTTGATTGATTGTACTAAACTTTGGTGTTTGATATAAATTTTGGTATTTGTAATTAACTATGATATAAACTTTGGTATACTGTGTAATTAGAATTCAGAATGCCTGAGTTTGTATTGAAGTGTTTTAATTTCGAACTATGGCCGCCCAGCCATAAGTCATTACTCGTAAGTCGTAACAAAGTTCGTAAAAGTTCGAAATTGAGTTCGTTCGAAATTAATTCAAACCAAACTTAGTTCGAAATTAATTCAAATCAAACTCAAACTGAGAATAAGTTCGATTCGGTTCGGTTCGTTTCCAGCCCTAATTGTAGTTGTAGGGAGAGCAATTGCTCCTTTAATTCGATTCCAAAATAATTAATAGCAGTACATATATAACACCCAATAGTACACATTCCAATTTCACTCCATTTAACTTTTTTTAACAAACAATAACAGATTGGCTCTCATAATTTAGTGGCAACAAAATTGCATGCATGGTGTTGCTCAAATTTTTAGATGGTTCGGAGGGGATTTTAATATTATTAATCGTTAGGTATCTCAAAAGAGCCAAAGTTACAAGCACAATGTTTCTCAGTTGCCGTGCACAATGATAGAATAGAAGCTGAGCTGACGTGGCAATATATACAATGGATGGTTCGTGCACGAACTTTGATGTCATTTATTTCGTATTAAAATCCTTGCTTTAGTAGATGCATAATTCATTAATTCTGCATGGGTATTAAAAGCAAGTGCGAAGCCGCTTATAGGAAGAAAGCAGTAACCAACTTCAAAAGAATTGTTTTAAAAGAAAAAAGAAACCAGTAACCTTTCTCATCTCCATTGAGATTTAAGAGGTTGGATGAATAAATTTTATATAATTTTACATGAGGAAAAATTAATAGTAATATTTTTTTTTAGAAACAAAAATTAAAAGGATATAAATGAAGATGAGGTATTATAATTATTACCAACAAGTTTATATTATTATCATAGATTTTATATAATTCATTTTAACTTTTTTTTTTTTTCACCAGCTGTACTAGCACCAACAAGACAATATAAGTTACAATTTAATTTTTATTTTATAATTTTATTACGCAACACTGATATTAAAACTTCATTGGATGGTGAATAAATTAATGATGTTTATAAATACTTAATGACAAAAAAAAGTTAAATTATTAAAGACTTGTCAAATGAGCATTTTAACTGAAAAAAGAAAGTTATTTAATTAGGATTTGACAAAAAAGGAACAAAACAAGCAACTAAATTTTCCATTTGCTCTGTCAATAGAACTCGGAAAGGGAACCAATTTGGGTCCGATGCCCATCGTACTCAAAGTGAGTTCGATGGGTTCAATGACTGTCCGATCTGTTTTAAGATTCGCGCTCGCAATTTTCGCATCTGCTTTAAAATTCATGCGCACAAATATTAAAGTAATCGGACGGTCTCGAAACCCATCAGACCGAAATTTGAGTCTGACGGGCATCGGACCCAAGCTGTTCTCCTTGGAAAGTTGTTAGTGGAACAAACCATTGAACTGGTAAATTACAGTTGAAAAGAGTACTGGAGAGAATGAATGAGGGAACAAGTGCCACGGTCTCCTAGAATAAACTCATTAGTCAAAACCAAAGGGGTCACAAAACGAAATGGCTAGTGTCTTCCCTTTTGCCTAAATCACGTAAAAGATTCATAAAGTAATTAAAACTTTAATTTTCTTTATTTCTAGGTAGTTGCTGAATTTTCTTATGTAAGTGCTGATATCATCTCCAACTAAATCCTCAATCTTAATTATTTATTCTTTTTAATTTTTTTGGTTAATTATTTATAATAAAAGTAACAAAACCAAGGTTCCTTGCATTTTAATTGATAAAATAAATCCAAACTATACTTTGTTTTGGGATACAAAGAGATTGTTGTCGCATAATCAGGACGGATTCATAATTTAAATAGCTAATCGGGTTCAAACTCATTAGCTAATCGGTACTAGATAAAAAAATAATACTCTAACTTCTAATTTATGTCCTGACTTCTAATTACCAATGCTCTAATTTCTAATCCAAATTACCAATCAGAATTCAATAAATATATTCTAATTTTAACTCTAAATTTAACCCTAATTACAAATTAGAATTCCAGAGAGAGCAATAAAATTTCAGAGAAAGCAAAGTTGATCCAAACCTATATATCTCCATAAATTTTCAAAATTCAACTAGTTCTTACTGGATCCGCCCCTGCGCACAATCATCAGCTAGTTACGATGGAAATGCGTGAATTTAGAAATTGGTTCAATATAATTATACGACTAATGTAAAATATTCGTTTTAACCATTTTTGTTCATATTCTTCAAATTTTTTTTTAAAATTTGACACCCCGTGTAACTTCATTAATGAAATTTGGATGCTAGACTTCTATTTTTTCTATAAAACAAAATACTTGCATTTAAAGAAAAATACACTTACCATAGTTAGCTAAATATTGCTCTTCATACGAAATATTATAAAATCGAAATGCAGCATATCACTAAAATTGATTTCTGAACTTTACCGACACGTGCAAAAAATGCCAATGTGCTTAGCCATGGAACAAAAAAAAAAACAGCCCCCGCAAAGCTCTGAGCTCGCTTGCCACAAAAAAAAGATCCAAATATGCTAAAATCCAAAATCTGAAATTTCTGAAATCCCGAATTCAGCCGTTGAACTGTTTCGAGATACGTGCACAGAAAAACTAGCTGTTTCGAGGTGCGTGCACAGAAAAAGTTGAACGGCTGGATTCGAAATTTCAGAAATTCCAGAAATACTGTTTATGTATCTTGGATTTCAGCTGATTTGAATCCGAAAAAAAAAAAAAAATGTCCACCGCAATAAGACTTAGTTCCTAAAAAAGTTGTGTTTAAAGCTGCAATTTGTATGTTGATATATGATATAACGGAAACACTTAATTAAGCATCATTACTTTAAGTGCTCATGAACATTCGTTTTTCTAAATTCAATTTATTTAAACGAGCGCTCATAACGAGGCACGCTCATCAGACCTAGACTTATTTTCTAGAGTGAAATTTTATATTTTTGGGATTTATACCTACATTGTCAAATATTTATAATTTTTGTGTAGTTTATTTATATTTAGTTTTCTAGATGGTTATTTATATTTACATTGCCTAATGTTTTATATTATAATATATAGTTTTACTGTTATCGTACAACTTGAATTAATTAAACCAGTATAACAATCATTGTATTAAATTGGTATTATTTCTCTTGTGGTATAGGTGATATATAGCTGTGATTAGGGCTGCCAAAAAAGCTCGTAGTTCGTGATTCGATTGACTTCGATTTGAAAAAAAAATTCGTAATTAACTCGTTCGATTGAAGTTCGTTCTGAAACAAATCAAAGCAGTTCGGTTCGAATCTTATTCAAACTCAAACTCAAACTGGGTATAGTTCGTTCAAAATTGGTACGCGAACTATTTAGGTTAGAATCTCAAATTAACATGTACCATTCAAATTAGAGCAACGCCAGTGGCTCAGTGCAAAATCAAGGTTTCATTTCAAATAGGTACAAATAGGTATCTGATATGATCAGATAAGATCCAATGCAATGTTTTTTTTTTTTATAGTTGGCGGCGAAACAAATATATTGATACTAAAATAGTTATTTACAAAACCAAATTATAAAAACATCAAAATCCCTAAAAATACAAAGCTAATCAACTTGCAAAAATAGCTAAACCAATGCACAATGCAATGCTTAGTTTAAGCTATTCAATTTTCAAAAAAATAACTAAGGGCAGCGGTAAGGCTGCCAAAAAAGCTTGTAGTTCGTTATTCGATTAACTTCGATTTAAAAAACAAATCGCAATTAACTCGTTCGATTGAAGTTCGTTCTGAAACAAATCAAACCAGTTCGGTTCAAATCTTATTCAAATTCAAACTCAAACTAGAGCAAGTTTGATTTGGTTTGATTCGTTTGCAGCGCTAGCCGTGATAGCTGGAGTGGTAAATTAAAAAGAGATTGGATCAACTATCCACCGTTCGATGGGAAATTCCTATCCACCAATGAAATCGACCTATTCACTGAGGTATTGCTTGCTCTCTAATCAAAGATAGATAAGTCGTGATATTTTCTTAGTATTTTTTTTCCATTCAAAACAAGTATGTTAGCTAGTGTGTTGCAAGTACGCTTGTCTTGTCTGCCAATGGCCAGAATGCGATGCCTAGTAAAAAAAAAACATAGATATATGAAACTGTTTTTAATATAAAAACAAAAATCTTAAGATAGTGCGTTTTATAATTTTGTGACAATATATGCTTTGACCTAACATAACTTTACAATATTTTTGTGAAATCTTTTCCTTTTTTTTTTTTTTTAGGTATAGTACATTAGGACACATCCTCTATTTTATACAGCACATGACAAAAGAATCAAGTTTGAATGCACGCCTGTAAAAAAATCAAAATCACAGCCCTAGTAATAAAAGCCACAGTAATTACCACTGCGCACTCTAACATGTGCAGTGGCTTTCTTTATCAACGCATGATCCGAGTCAGCTTTCTCCTGCAAGGAGAGGTTACCTTTTTCCTCGCTCCGTGTCTCTCTCTACTTCGTTTTTCTTTTTTTGAATTTTTTTTGGCAGAGTCTCTCTCTTTCCCGATATTTTTATTAATATTCAAAGTTAATTACAAATTAATAAATATACCTACGTTTAGCTGAATTTTTTAAAAAATGTTCAAACCGGCTATTTAATGGCCGGTTCACAAAAGTCATTTAATGACCGGTTTTGGACATTTAAAAAAAAAAACTCAATTAACATGGATATATTTATTAATTTGTAATTAACTTTGGATATTAATAAAAATGTGGGCTCTCCTTCTCTGAGCCAAGAGCTGAAGAGATTGTCAATTTCTGATGACCAACTTATCTTTTGCTAGATTTGGAAGGTATTTCACGGGGGAAAACAATATCCGAATGAAGAAAATAAAAGTGACAAAAATTGATAGAGACTTGTCACAAGGTAAAATCTAACAAGGACTATCATTGTTATTTGTCTCTGCTTCTTAGTTCAATTCTAGCAGTATACCACCACAGCAAAATCCACGAATATGGAAGCAATTTTTATGAAAGTGCGCTATTAGTTTGACACTTCTAGCAGATTGCAGAAGGGAACTTTAGCAGAGCACACTGACCACATCATATAAAAGTGATAGGCTTTTGTGAGTTTTGTATATTATAAAGGTAAAAACAATATCATTACCTGACTTTATTTTGTTGTTTCTCCCTTAACAAAATGCACAAGTGTCGGCCCACGGGCTAAAGATGCATCTATGCCTTCATCTAATTACCATATAGGGTTGAGTAGAACCATCTACTCAGTAAAACAACATTAACAATATCAGGAAATTTTTCTTTTAATGGCAGCTCCTTGATCCCACTGCCAATAGATTCGGGTCCAACATATTCACCAAGCAATCCTCAGCCATCCACCGAAAGCACCTCCACACTTCCACCGTAATTTTTTATAGCAGGCCTCAGTATTTCCAGATGGTTGTTCACAGCCTAAGATCATAAATCCACATGTTAAATTATACAAAATGCAATGAAGTCGAACAATGATAATTTTTTCAATGAAGGCCCTTAGTGGAAATTCCAAATGAAACCATTCGACTTAACTGCCTAAATAGTTTAGAGAGGGTGATAAGACTATATACCTCATGCCACGATTGGTTGCGGAGCTATTGAACTTTTAATTTGAACTGATCAAGTTTATTCACCCCTCTGAATTTTCTCTTCAGTTCTTGTTCGCATTTCCTCTAGGATCCTTCAACCGTAACCAATTTGTGGCATTAGGTCATAGTTAGTCACTTATAATTTATCCAACATCATATGGCATCGCTTAATGAAGAAAAACAATGACTTGAAAAAGTGACCGACATTTTATTAATATCCAAAGTTTAATACAAATTATTAATTATGTCCAGAATCGGACTAATATCGAAAAATACCCAAGCCGGTCAGAAAATGGCCGGCTTAGGTCCCTCCCTAAGCCGGCCATTTTCTAGCCGGCTTGGTACCTTTTTTTTTTTTTTTTAAACCGCATTTTTTGTTTTAAGTGATTTCTATTAGAGTCAAATATTTCATTTCTGAGTTTCGTACAACAGAGTAACCCGATCCCTGTCACTTTTCCAAGATCTGAACTCCTGATCTTAGTTATATGGTGCTCTCTGATCTTCTTCATTAGGTTTCTTTGCTTTTAAAATATTAGTTTGCAGTCAGCTCACCTTTGTACTCAATCCGTTGCCCATAATAACCAATATCTGCTTCTCTAAATTCTGAAACATCATTGAGGTCTGGGAACGGGTGCGTATCAGTCCGGCCACTAAGCGGCCCCCCTCATAAGTATGCATTTCAGCTGTTCAACCGGCCCGTTTTCATCGCAACATTCCATGTGATCTGAATCCCCCCACATTTCTCCCTCAAATTCACCCGCTCCTCAGATCGTTCTCTGGTATTCATTAATATCTTCAAAGTCCGAGCAGCTTGCATCGTCTACTGGTGCAGGTCTGGAGTAAGGTGATACTGGAGGTAACGGTAAAGGAGCCACATTTACGGATCTAGGTGGGATTGAAACTGAGTGTCTTGGTCTGCTTCGATTGTGTCTAGGTGGAGAAGCAACTGAGTGTTTCGTTGAGGTGCTGGTGGAGTGACATAGTTGTAGGGTTCTGAGTCAGGTTCGTTAAGGGGTAAGGTAGAGTCACGTCTGTAGATTTCTGCTTGGGTATAAGTGGTGACGCTGATCCAGAGCCCGAACTTCCAACCCCGGACTCTACCGGAACTCTTCTAGCAAATATTTCTATTAGAAAATTCCCTTCGGACCTCAAATAACCAAACATGCCTCTCCACGTACTCTCATCTACCAGTTTCGCAACAATTCATTTTCCGTTAAAGGGATGGCAATATCAGGTTGCCAATTCTAGGTCCCACCTTCTGGATTGTAAACCGGTGTGTGTGTAAACTATGGATTTCAGGTCCAAAAGTGAGATGTCATCTGGAATCCATTAACGAATGAGCTGCATCTTTGTTGTAATATGCTCCTTGTGCACTATTAAGCATCTTCCCACAATAGTGTAATGAAATAAAGGCCATGGTAAACAAACTACATTTTAGAAAATGGTAACAATTGTCAGGTTACTAAATGGTAAACATTTGTCAGGTAACTAAATAGTAAACAATTGACTGGTTACTACATCTTTTTGGGTTTAGGATTTAGGTTATGGGGTTATGGGTTCTGGGTTCTGGGGTTCTGGGGTTCTGGGTTCTGGGGTTCTGGGTTTCTGGGTTTAGAGTTTAGGATTATAAGGTTATAGGGTTTAGTATTTATTATTACATTTTTTAATAATATAATTAATTATTCTATAAAATAAACTAATAATAATAAAATAAAAAAATATAATAATAATAAAATAAAAAAAAATTTACCTCAACAGTGATTAGCGAGCTGCCACAGGCTGTGTGCCTTCATCTGAAGGGAGGGGTCCTTTTATAGAATTTTGCGGTTTAAAAAAAAAAAAAAAAAGGTACCAAACCGGCCAGAAAATGCCGGCTTAGGGAGGGACCTAAGCCGCCATTTTCTGGCCGGCTTGGGTATTTTTCGATAATTAGTCTGATTCTGGGCATAATTAATAATTGTATTAAACTTTGGATATTAATAAAATGTCGGAAAAAGTGACATGTATATTTTCAGTCGAGAATTTTTAATCTGTAAAAATTAATAAAATAAGAGGTACGGAAATAGAAAGTGTTTGATTTGCAACATTAATAGAAATATCGGGATCAAGTCCCGGTCCAAAGTTTTTGGATCGGGATCATTGGTCCCGATCCAAAGTTTTAATATATTTTTTTCTATCAATGATCTCTGTTAAGTTGTGCCAAATGAATAAAAAAATATATAGCTCTGTATCTGTTAACTCCGCCTAACCCTGCCTGTGTAGTTTCTAAACAGCTTGTCCAAGTCAGGAAAAAGGAGAGTTGTGATAGGCGTGGCGAGCCATCGTAAAATATAGCCTTTTTATGGAAAAAAGCTTGTTTGGGACTAAAAGCATTGTTGCTGCTGCTGCTGCTGCTGTTGTATTTTGGATCGAGAATGTTGATCCCAATCTTTCTAAAAATGTTGCAAACCAACCACTTTTTCTATTTTCGTTGATTTATGTAATTTCTATGGATAAAAAATCCTCTTTTTTTCAGTCCGCTATCGTAATTCGTAAGTTGCAAAGCTCAGGTCTCTGGCAAATAAAACCCCAGAATGTGTAAAGCTTTGCAAATAAAACCCCTGCTGCAAAGCTCAGTTGCAAAGCTTTGAAAAAAGGTTGTATACATGTGCAACTACACTTCTACAACAACACATTGTGGGGATAGTTTATGACAAGAACAAGTAATTGGTAAGTAAATATAAAGTACTGAAAAAGTTCTATGGTAAATGTGCTCATGCTGTAAGTCAAAAATGGAGTAAGAGGTGGTGTAACCCCTTACTCCACACTTAAGCTGCAAAAACGAGGAGTAAAATAGGAATAAGATGAAGTAAAATTTGAGTTAATCCAGAGTTAAGTTGCTCCACCCTCTAGGTGGATTAACTTACTCCACTGTCATTGACAGAAATTCATTTTCCAATTTCTTACTCCTCCATACGGATTAATTTAAACCACGACTTAAGCTTCCAAACGAGGTGTAAAATTGGAGTAAGATGGAGTAAGCAACTTAATCCTCCTTAAAATTTAAGTAGCAACCAAACGTAACACTAGTGCTGGTAAGTGGTAACTAACCTCAACAGTAGTCTCTGTCGGTAATTCGTTATCAACTTGCCGGATATCTTTGATAGTGTCACCAAATTTCTCCTTCAGCACGCGCTCGATGCCCATCTTCATGGTGGTCGTTGAGCTCGGGCAGCTGCCACATGCCCCTATTTTATTATTAAATAAATATTATCAATTGTTTGCAACTTTTTTTGTTGATACTGTTGTAATATAATTTGATGCAACAAACAAGCTTCATAAGAGGCAGAGGTACAAATTCTCTTAATGAGGATCACCGATCAGCAATACAATTCTGTACATTGTAAAGCATATTTCTAGCTCCAATGTATTATTGTAAAAGTATGGGGTCATACAGAGCAATTTTTATAAACATATTCTGGGTCAATTTTGGATTTTTTAGAGCTTGCAAAGCAGTTCACTAATGAAGGTCAATTGATCCCAAATTTGATAGAAAATCCGCCCCTGGTGAGCCAAGTACACTAACCATACAAGTGAATGTTACTTCTATAAGAATGAGAGTGCCTTTAAATATGAGGAGGTGAGGAAGATAACCATTCACCAAAATTTTACATTGCTTATCTGATCAGTTTTGAAGGACTATATTGACACAAGGAACACAGAAAAGGAAGTATTATCTTAGATAAGCAACTTCTCCCATAAAAATACATAAATCTAACTAAAAATTAAATGCATGATAGCAGATATGGACCAATTAACTCTTATTCAAAGCAAGAGGTAATATATGTAAATTTACCTACAAATCTCTGCTTCTCCAAGTGAAAATTAACTCTTATTCAAAGCAGCAATTTTCAATTATAACAAAGTGGAGCTTCAAAACATACTAATAAAAATAGCTTAGTATAGCAAATTTCTAGTTTTGACATGCAAAACTTTTGCAATAATAAGCACTAAATGGATTACAACAAGTGTTAATTATTAGATTAAATTTTCATAAAAAAAAAATTCAATTCAGATCAATATTCAGGTAACATTGTAAAATCAAAGGTTGAGTCTGGTTGGGCATTGTCAATATTCAATATCAGCATGCTCTACTAGAGCCAGATACTGAGATACATACTTATACTGGTATTAAGTATTGACATCACCTTGTCCGTACAACACCACTGTTACACTGGTAGTTAACTAGAAATGCTACAATGAATATCCTACTGCAATAAAAAGCATCTCTTGGTTTGTTCCAATTTTCAAGCAACACAAATATTTTCCATACTCAAAATATAGTAGCACATCCGCATTATAGCACAGCATACCTACAAGAAAAAAATAATCAATCTAATTAATTCTTTATACAGACCTTGAAGCTTGAGGGAGATGATGCCATCCTCAACGGACACCACATCCACGTTCCCGCCATCAGAAATCAGATAAGGTCTAACGTCATCTAACACCCGATCCACGTTCTCTACCGTCAGATCGTATACCTTCGCAGAGTACAATCCCTGCGTTTGGGATCCGTTCGCAGACGAACCCTCAAACGGACTCGCCGGAGCAGCGACAGGATCGGGAGAGGCGGAGGCGACAGCGCGGAGCGCGGTTCGTGTCGTTCTCGAGGAAGTTTTATGGCGATACTGTGATTGGGGGAGGCGCGAGGGGAGGTGGTGCAGGACACGCGGCGATGATTTGGAGAGGTTAGGTGGTGCACGGTGGGGGGTGAAGAGAGAAGACTCCATTGCTTTGCTAAATTAGTTGGGCTCCGATGAATCGGCACAACTGGAGGATATGGTAAGGTTTTAGTGGGCCGGATGTTATCGGAACGGGATATAATCGTGGAATGTTAGGCCTGTAGAATATGGCCCAAAATTGTTTTAGCACTGCCAATATTATTAAAGCGGGCTACAATTGAAAGTGTTAGGCATCTAAACCTGGCCTAGAAATAAAGATGGTAGCCATTTTTGTTTGAAAATTGAAATTTTGGATACATCGTACTTCGGCACTGTAAAAATATTTTAACCCTGCTCATTGAACATATTAACATTTGCTCCTTTTAAACAAAAAGAACATGTTAATATTTTCTGAAAGTCAATTTCATAGAAATTTATTCTAAACAGTTATAGCAAATAATATAAACATATTTTAGAAAAATATTTTGCATGATTAATTGGAGGCAGATAATTTGTCAGTAATTATTGCAGTTAAACCTTGTTTATTTATGACGAGGTTCAAAATTTTATTACTTAACTTAATGAACTAAAGTCTAGAATTATATAATTAATGCGTCCAAAATTTTATGTAGAAATAACTATTTTTTTTTCCAACAATTCAACATAACTATTTTTATTCATTGAGCAAAAGCAACATTAATCATATAAAAAAAAATGAGCAAGTGAGATTAGTAACATATTGATACATTAATATTTTATTGTAGGCTAGATAGTTCAAACAACTTTAAATAAACAAACAAGAGTTATCATTCAATTGTATATGTGGCAACAACATTCAAATAGTTATCAACTTTAAATAAACAAACACCTCTGGGCACATGGTTTCAACTTTCAAGTGTATATGTGGCAACAACATTCAAATGTTATTCATTTTGTTCTCAAATGCAGAAACAAATTACCGCTATCAATTAATTTAATGAATTATTGCTATCAAAACTAAGAAGCAAAAGTTATCATTCCTATGTCAGTGACATTCATTGGAGCAATCTTTATGTCTAATTACAAATCCATTCTTACTACAGTACCCCTTCCAATTCGCCATCTCCAGCTCAACCCCTGCTGAAGTTTGAACCTGGGTCTCCGTAGGAGAAGACACATGCCCAGAGGTGAAACCAGATTTTCAAGCTAGGGAAGTCAAACATAAATAAGGGTCAATCATATAAAACTTTTCATGCTGAGTATAAGATCAACTGTAATGTGAATTTTTCTCTAAACTAAATAGAAAATCACAAGTACAAAGAAAATGAATTGACCCCCATTCACTATACATGGATCCGCCTCTGCAAGTTCCACTACCATCAGCCCGTATGTTCAGTGGCACTAGAGCAAGTCACAAATTCCATTTTATCAATATTATCTTTATAATATTTAACTCATACTAACCTACCTAAGAATCATCAGGGCTAGGCTCTTTGGGTGCCTCGCTTTCACCGCCTTCTTCTAGCCAATAGCTTTCTAATAACTTGATGGTCTTTTCATAAATAGCATCATTATCGAAATCCTGCAGATTCTCCAATTTATCCAAACCCCCACATTCTTCAATTAATACAGCATATGTGTTCATACCAGCTCCGTCCTTTGTCTTCTCCATTTCTCCCACCTTAAGTACGCTCTCCAGCCCATTCAAGCATGCATATAACAGATCAGGATCACAAAACTTGAGACCATTGCATAGTGTTGGGATACATCCGTCACCCACCAAAGAGCTGTAGAAAGTTCAATTGTTAGCCCAATTCTTTGTTAGTTTAGAAAATACCAAGAAAAAAAGAAAAAAAAAAAAATCTATGCTGCATGATCTGGATATGAGTACTGTATTAGATACGATGGTACAGCAATTTTCAAAAACTTAGGATATAATATGATTTTCAGCCAAGGTACATTTTTAATTAATAATACCAGGTATTATTTCATAAAAATTTCAGTACATGATTTTTGTTTTCAATAAATGCAGATCATAAATAAGGTGTATATGATCATCAGCAGCAATGAAATGTTGATGAAGTTAAAAAAATAGATTGAAAACAAATTTCATGGAGAATTAAAAAGAACAAAAAAGCACCCTGATCCAATTTCCAGACCACCGCTTTTTAGTCCCACAATACAATTAACAAAAGAATGCAGCATTTGGATACTGTCATACTGGTATCTTGACTGAATAGGTTGAGCCAAATATATTATACAATTATTATGCAATGCCTGAGGTGGTTAGTAGGTAATCGCCAACTGATCTTAAAAAAGGATATGTGAGATGTCATAGCCAATACGTATAGTATGCGTATGCGTATCATATCGGATATATGTCCGATGCAGGTACAGAGGAACTTTGGAGTATCAGCGCAGCATAGACAAAAAAAAACTAACCGAATTTGCTCGGGAGAGCCACCAGAGGTGGCATTTGCAATAGCCCATGTTGACTCTTTCTTTATATCGGTCTCACCATGCTGGCTTAGCTGGCTTAGTTGTATAAGAAGAGGAACCATTTTTGCATCAATTATAGCCTGATATAAAATGAACATAAATTTACCATACATATTGAATTTGACTTCGTAAAAGAATAGAAAAGATAATCATTATAAACCACACGAACAGTAAATATTGACCTGAATTTGAGTAGTCATGCCAGCACAGATATTGGAAACTATCATGCAAGCTTGTTTCTTTATGTTGTTTTGATAATTCCTTACAAGAAGTTTAGGCAAGCATTGGAGTAATCCAATATCTATAAGACACTGCATGCACAGAGATAACAACCCAGGATTAAAACAAGTTATATTTACTTGTATAAGACCATATACTGAACCTAATACTGACCTAATTCACATATAATTACCACTCATAATTGCTGCTAACACCGAACTTTTGGTATTCTAACACAAAAGCTCGTGCTATTTCATTTTAATGCAGTAAGTCTCTTGGAAATCTAATCTGCAGATTTGGGAAGCAAACCAATTGGCTTTACTTCTGTTCCAGAAAAGAACAAATCACAAGTAGACGTCAAATCAGTCAACAGAATATATATTTCAAATGTACATAACCCATCTACTAATCTGACAGGTTGGCATCTTTTGCAATGATCTAGTTGGATTAGGTGCAAACATGAAACTTTTGGGAATTATTTACCAAAACTCATTGACTACTTGGCAAGATAATCCTTAAAATAAATTGAGATCTGAGTATTTCTAATGTCACAGCCGAAAAAAGCTATAAATTTGACCTGAACTTGAGAATCATCAGCACTTGAGACGTTAGCAATGGCCAACATTACAGGAGTAACAACCTTAGGCGATGAATGCCTGGAACAATTGATTTTATATATCACAAAAAAAAAAAATCTAAAAAGACAAAAAAATGCCATTTGAGTCTTACATCAGAAGCTTCACAAATTGTGGACAAATACGCGACTCAATCACCATTTGAATTTCATCGGTGCCATGATTGCAGAGGTAAGATACAGCCCAACATGTGTCCGATAGAATCTTCTCGTCAATTGAATTAAGCAGCTGCTGAAGTATCTGTAATACAGCCTTTGTCTAATACACATAGGCCAGAGGGGAACAGTCAATAAGCTAGTCCATCCAGGTTTAAGACTGTTACGAAAAAAAGAAAAAAATATAAAATCCTTTTTTTGGTGAACTCCAGCCAACATTTCTCAGTATCTAGCCAAGACAATTTTTTTATTTATCTCCTAGCGAACTTTGAAGCAATAAGTCAAGGGATTGACCGATATGCCCCCCCAACTTCTTAAGTAAGTCAATAAAATATGTCCATAACAATTTCATATGAATTTTGACCCTATCTTTTGATTTATCTCGCTCGAATTTTAGTTCTGTAGAAGAAGAAGAACATTCACTGAAAATAATGGTACAATTGCACCAAGTTATCATGACAAGTATTGCTTGCAAAAAGAACATGTACCGAAATAAGCATTCAAAATAACAAACGGAATGAATAAAATTATTGAGCTGAACAAAAGATTTTATCAGAAAATTACCTGAGATTTAGATGGCAGTTTCCCAAAGCACAGATTAGACAGTGTCCATGTAGCCATTCTTATATTTGATACTTTTGCATGTTCATTGAATTGGGATAGCAGCTGAACGAGACCTCCATGATCAAATACAAGTTCTCTACACCTCTGTGAATCAGCTGCTATATTTCCAAGAGCCCACATAGCCTAGCAAGCATATACAAGGAGACCAAAAAAAATCTTGTTACAACAGATGAAAAATGCACAGTTAGTATTCAACTTCAAACCAAGCAAATACAAGATTCAGCACATAATAATCGGCCACTACCATATTTCTCACTTTGTACTGATCAGTAACAGAAGTGATCTTACTCGTAGTTTTCACTTTGCATTGGGTCAACTGCATGCCCCACCTGACACCAAAAAAGTGGATGGGACTTGTATGTACCAGCAGCACCTGGTTGGTTATCTAACCAACAAATATTTAATTAATTTTTCTACAACCACCATCATGAACTGAAAACGGGTTAAGCAAGTGATTAACAATGCCACATATGGTAGTAATTGGAAAAGCTCTCAGATTAAAATTGCTAAGACAACAAAATGAACTTATTGTAATAGCTTCAAAAAAAAAAGGAAAAAAGAACTCAAATCAAAAGCAAACCTGTTCTCTAACATTGCTGTGTGGAGACTCAAGAAGTTTAACCAACTTTGGCACAGCCCCGGCATTCGTGACAACTTCAGCATGCTCTGATGTGCCAGCAGTTATATTGGTGAGTGCCCATGCTGCCTCTAACTGCCAAAGAAAGAAAGAAAGTTAATTTTCTAGAAATACATAAATGAAAATGAAATAGAAACTAGCAATACCTGTAGTTGGGGATTCTTGTCACTCGAAAGCAGCTCCACAAGTCTTGCAGCTACACCCGCTCTAATAACTTCTTCAGCGAGAGAGTTCCCGTCTATAAAATATTTAAGAGAATTTTGATTAAACCAAATAATTTTCATGCAGGGGTTGGAGGAAAGCGAGGGAAACCCCCCCCCCCCCCCCCCCAAACACACAAATTGTTGGAAATTTGTAATTTTGTCCATTAAACTTTGTAATCTTTTCATGCACCGATACTTTTCAGCTCCCCTTATAAAATGAAATTACACTACACTAATCCAGTCCTTCAATCTCAATTTTCCGTCTCCGCCCACCTCCATATCTAGCAATAGCACTTCTTTATTTCAACTAGTAATATGTTCTACATACTTGCAAGTAACACACGATCATCATTCCTTACCTGTATACAAATAAACTAAATCAAGTCCCAGCAGCTGCAATGGGGTCCAGTTTCAGATAAATTATCAATAAATAAATTTGGCAGAGATCACAGGATAAGGGATAATTTCTATTTGACAAAAAAAAAAGTTAGGGGATAACTAAGTCACGTTGCTTGACTGTCCATAGTTTAATCAGTTGGGAGGATTTCGCAAATCACCCAAATATTTTGGGTGTTAGTTCAAAAATGTCAAATTTTTGTATTTGTTTTGTACAGAGAGTAAACATGGCTGTAATTTGCCCAAAAAAAAGGAACAAGAAGAGAACAGGTGATGAGAGCCTGTTATACCAGCAGATAGAATCTTCCTTATGCTGACAGTTGCTTCTAGTTGCAGAGAAATTTTCTCAGACTCTAGTCCATTGATAATTCCTAGAAGATTGTTCGACTAACTAAACAAAAAAGATGAAGTCAGCTTGACTTGAACAAAACCTCAAAAATTGAAATAGTAAAAGGAATCAAACAAATTGATCTGTATGATCTCTCATGGACTGATTCCAATATGCAAGCCCACATATTTAATGAAAATGTCACGATCCTAAAACCGGATGCCACATTCAGAATACAATGAAGTTTAAGCTCTTTTCCGGCTATGTTTAATTTGTTGTTACAGGACACTCACAAACGACGTCATTTGCTAAGCAATTTACGTCAATTAGCAACTTCATAAAGATTACACGGAAATTCGCGATGTCAATTTATAGCATTGTCTGCTTGGGAAGTAGGAAGGCTTACAGATGGAATTTTCCTATTCCAATCAAACTGTCTCCCCGATAAGGTAAATATCCATGAAACTCATTCAGCAAGTCTTACCTTCACTGTAAGAACAAAAAGTTACAAAATCAAAATATAAGAAGAAGTTAGCTCACATCCGCATCAGTTGTGCATGCGGGAGGAGAAGGGTCGGAAGGAGATGGTGGGTCGGACAGTGGCCTAGCGGATCCGAGGTCGGGTTCTGGCTCAGTCGAGGGAGTAGAAGCATCGTCGCGACGCCTCTTGGTAAGGGTATCCTCACGACGGGACTTACGGAGCTGGATCAGCTGGTTCTCTCTCCTTCTCCGACCGCTATTCACGTCCGCCTGTCCCTTGTACGCCTTCCGACGCGCGTTCTCCGGCGTTCGTTCCGGCGGATGTAGCGGCGGCGCCGACATGATAGTTTTGTTTTTCTGGATCGCGCTATAGTTTCTCTTACACTCTCAACCGTGAATTGTTTCGTCGTGCAATCTCCCGCGCGAAAATAATGGGGCGGGATCGGCGAGACCCGAGGAGTAATCAACAAAAGTAGCGGAGAGTTATTCAGGCTCAGCTTCAGATGGGGTACGCGGACGGAGGGGAGGGAAAAATTACTATTATCTTTTAACAAAATATCTTTATAGTTATAGGCAGTGTTCTAAATAACGCGCTATAGCGGCGCTATAGCTTCGCTATAGTGTTTTTGGACCCTAAACGCTAAGCTATAGCATGAAAATACGCTAATTGCGCTACGGCCGCTATAGCGCATAGCATGTAGCGCGCTATTTGCACGCTATGCATATTGGACTTTTTTAGACAATTTATATGGGTTTAAATAAATATCTATAAAATTTATTTTGTATAGAAAAAAAATATAATGAATCATGATGCTTAAGATATTTTGTATAGAAAAAGATCGATAGTTTATGATATTATTATGGATACTTTGAACCATGGACTTTTGTACTAGTTCAATATAAATATTATTTCTTAATTAATTTGGTGTTATTTCTTGTTCTATGAAACTTTAGATAATGTTAATATATAGTACAAATATATAATATAATTTTTGTAAAAAAAAAATGCTATTTGGAATAGCTTCTGCTATAGCTACGCTATTCGCTATAGCTTTTTTTGTAGCATTTCCGCTATGACTCTATAAACGCTATTTAAAACATTGGTTATAGGTATCAATTTTCCCCTTTCTCACCCCTCCCTCTCAATTTCTCCTTTCGGCCTCCCCTTCTTTTTTTTTAATTTCTCCTCTCTCAGATTTGAATTTTTTTCCGATGATTACGGTGTCATTCAAATTTCTAACGAAATGTATAAATATACTTATTTTGTGAAATAACATCTAGTCTGTTATGGGGTCTAGAAGTCATCCTCCAAATATCCCGTCTAGAAAAAAGAAAAAAAAGGTGGATATCGAGTATCTCTTACAGTTGCAATCCATGTATATATTCAGTTCTCAAAGGATAAGCTCCAGTGAGGCAGTGACAACATTTCCTATCAAACTCACAAATTGTTGGACAAGTGTTGTACACAATAAATTATATTCATAGTTCTATATACCAAGAAAGAATACTTACTTTTCATTAAATCAAAGTATCAGTAATCAACATCTCCATCAATTATTTATGCAACAATAACTCAGAATTGTTAATTCATTACTAGAATAATAAAATCATTAACAAAGAAAGACAAGGGACAAATCAGGTTGCCACATCTCAGTTTGGTACTTCAATAGGAAATTAATTTAATGATTTTAAGTCCAAGTTAAAGTTTCGACTCAATAAAGGTGAATGAAAAGTTAAGAAACAGGGGAACGTTTCGCACTAAACTGAGATGTGGTACTTCATAGCACGGATTAGTCCGTACTACGGAGTCATATTTTCATTTTGAAAATTCTAATGGTTGATCCGAACCGTTCAACGTGATCTCCACATGAATATGTACTTGCAGACTAAATTTTATATTTTTTTCGAACTTTTTTACTATATTTTAAGATAGGTAGAAAATCACTTGATCTGAAAATTCTGGACCATCCAAAAACAACGATTTTCTATCTATCTAAAAAAATAGTAAAAAAATTCTAAAACATAAAAAATTTAGCTTACAAGTATATTCTCATATGGAAATCACGCTGAACGGTTCGGATCGACCGTTAGAATATTGAAAAAGAAAATATGACTCCGTAGTACGGACCAATCCGGGCTATGCATAGTACCATAGACTCACTCAAATTATAAAGTACTTAACTGGCCAAGGCTAATAGTTATTATTAAGGTCAATTTGTTGTATTGTAAAAAATTTCAAAATACAATGTAATTCTCAATAAAAGACAAAAAAATGTTGGGAATCAAATATTTCGTTGAATAATGTAGCCACCTTTTTTCCTTGCAAGAAATAATTTGATGGCATATTATAACAATGAAGAAGGTTCAGATAATATAATGGAACCATAGTTGATAATCTTTTTCATTTCAAACATGCTTTTAAAGATGAAACCTACAAACACCGTATCTAAGTCCCTTCTTTAAAATTATCAAATTGTTTTGAAAAGTATTGTCATCGTACAACATATAATTTTTAAAAGGATTAGTGGTCTCGAGCATCACAAATTATTTGAACCATTTGGTCTACCAAGCATGCTGTCAATTTGAAGCATTGTTACCTCTCTTATCAGACAAAATAATTCAAATCACTTATCTTTCGGTATTCTGAAAACTAATCCATAAATATTTATGTTATTCCGATACTCCACCTAGGGTCCCGTATCTATATCGAGTGCGTATCGGATACGGATATGCGCTCGATACAGCCCTGATACGTGTCCGATATGCCAGTCGGCGTATTAGCTTATGTGGCGTATCCTACACACTTCCGATACTCCACCAATACGCTCTGATACTTTCCAATACGCCACGGATACTTCCGGATACGCTACAAATACTTGTGTACAAGGTAAAATCCTATGGACCGCGCCCGTACACCGCGCGCCTTAAGTGTACCATGATCCACGCAAGAACCCAAAAATTTTCCCATTTTTGAACATGGACTTGTTAGTTGAGAACCAAAACATCTACCACTACACTACACAAGCCTTTATTGCTAATAAATATAAATTTGTTATAATATAAGTTTTTAATTAATAATATAATTATAATAAAAAATAATATATATAATAGCCGGATCTTTTTCTAGATTTTTGAAAATTGCCGTATCACTGTATCCATATTATATCTGATACGATACCCATATCCGTATCCATGCAACATAGATGAATACTCAAGTGTCAGATAAGTAGAAAGGAGAAAGAAGAGAAAAAGGAGTAACTAAAAGAAGAGAAAAAGGAGTAACTAGAAGAGGAATATTTTATTTGATAGTTTAAAAAAAAAAAGACATTTTATAAAAAATTTCAATAAAGGAAATCTTAAGCTTCGGCGGTTCAGCTACACGTTTGCTTCGTATGAGCTGAATTTTTCTTATTAATGTATAATTGTTATAGGAACGAAGAACTCCATTAAAATTAGTTATACTTTTTTAACAAAAAAACATATACATGTAATATGTATCATCAATAAAATATAATATAAAGAAAAGGCAGCATAAAAAAATTAAAAATGTGTAAAAACTATAAATAAGCCTATAAACATAATTTATTAAAATTGAAACTATTTTTTAATTCAGAAAAAATATGTTATTTTAGTTACTTTATATGTAAAAGATACAAATAACAAGAATAATACCAAGTTGGCATTAATGTAACACGATGAATTTTAAAGAAGCTGCAAATTTTTCGGTTACTTCACTGGATCTGAATTCTGCGGTGACTGCAGTGATGCAAGTAAATTAAGAAACGCTGATAAAATCAAGTACGTACAATACACGCATCCAATGCCTCGGTACACGCACAACATCTTATTTAATTAATTAATTGATTTCAAAGCTGAATTCAGCACGAATAACAGGGTCTTACCGCGAGATTTTTAGCTGTTCGCCAACGCAATCTTAATTGATAACATCTAACATCAATGCTTGATCACGTGTTGTTCAAACTTTCCTACATAGCGACCTTGTCGGATCCAGCCATCCAGCCATCATCCAGCCGATTTTTTTATTAATAAAAAAAAATAGAAAATATCGATAACAATGAATTTTTCTGTGAAAATTCAAAATCTAAGAAAACCGTAATTGTTTGTAATGTCTACCGGACGTTATTAGCGATAACGTTCAGATTATGAACCTTCTAATTAACTAAACAGCGTGAGAAGAAAAATACAATACAGGACGTTACTGTTAATCACGTCCAAAGCAAATGAAAAAAAAATAATGCAACTTACTAGATCAATGTCCAAGTCACATCCAGTCATCCATCCAGATTATCAAAGAAGAAGTCTCTTCTTTTCATTTCCTCTGGACTTGATTAACACTGACGTTCTGTTCTTCTTTTTTACGTTGTTTAGTTAACTAGAGAACGGGCAGAAAAAGCAACGGTCTGGGCCATGATAGAGGAGAACGGCCAGACTTTTAATTTTTTGATTTCCGCTGGGCACTGGTCGTTGTTCTCTGTAACGTCCAGAACCAACGTAATTAGTTGGTTAATTTGATTTCGCTAATTAAGCTGTGATGGTCCATAACGTCCTCTGGACGTTAGGAGTATAACGTTTTTCCTGTATGTTGAAATTTCACGAAATCATTCTGATATTTTTTTAATTATATTCTTATTAATAAAAATTTCGGATGCATCCATCCTGCCAAAGCCGGACCCAATTGTGTAAATCCACCAGCTCCAACCAAATTTTGTCAATTTCCCCATGGTGTTCTCAGACAGACACTTCATCAGCACAAAAACTAATTACTAATATAACCAATAAAGTGTATTTTCTCATCCACCAACCATCCTCAGTCTCACTAAATTAAATGTGGGCACCGGACCGGAGTCCCTTTTACGGTTCACATTGTCGGTGCTTTCAATTAGGTCTATCATGGCCCCCTCGCCAAAGAATACTACATTTTGGTTCCTTAGTCCAAAAGTTTGTGTACCTTGGTCAGTTTGATTCATTATAAGAAGTTGATCGAGGGTCGCCTAAAGTTGAAGTGGTAAAAAGTCCCTTTCAATACGATCAAAGAGAGTGATTACAAAGTGATATACGATTAAGCTTTTGAATGCTGTTCTCAAATAATCGTAAAAAACAGTATTTTTAACAAATTATTTAACAATTATTTTTGTCCGAGTAATTAGACCTGAAATACTAATTTTGACCTTCTGGGTCAGGATCCGGTGTCACTAATTAGCGCCTCATCCGAGTCCGAATCTGCTGCGATTCCGAGGCCCTGCGATCCCGAGATCAACGGTTCAAATTTTCTCGAGCGCGGATCTCAGAAACGTTCTTAAAAAGTAAATTTTCACGCACGCATCTCGATAAAGACCAACAGTTGAGATGGGATCGCAGGTTCCTGCGATCTACCTCGGAATCGCAGCAGATTTATTTTCCGCCTCATCCTCACTGACTGCTCGTCTGACACACCTACCTTGGGCTTACCGTGAGTCAGCTGCTTCAAATCCTAAATAAAGACGCGCTAATTTTCTCTGCTCTTCGCTCCTCTTTTCTTTTCTCCAACCTAATTCATCGATCGTAACTTTTTGATTGGTGGCGTCGAGAAATGCTCGTGGTTTGAGCTCTAGATCTGTATCTCTTTCAATTGCCGACACGGTAGTCTCCACTGCTTCTAATGGAGAACTCTCGACCAATTACTCCTGGTCAGGTGCGAAACTTTTGAGATCTAACCGAACGAGTTGCTTTTTACGGATCGTGCATTATAGTTCTCGATCCGAATTGATTTCTTTTCGTTCTGGGCTATTTAGCATCGTGATTTCCTTTCCTTTTTTTTTTTATTGAGTTGGCAGATTTAGCAAGTAAAATAATTATTTCACAGAAATTTCCAATAGGTAGGGGCCTAATAAGCGATTTTCTTCTTGCTTTCCTGTGTTCTGATATATTGTAATGCTAAATTCATATGAGTGCTAAATACTAATCGGATTCTATCCATCTTATTACAAATAATTGTGATTTTCGTTCGGAGCGTTCGGCTGATTTTCAATTTGGAGTACTGTAGTGGAAACTTGTAAATTGTTCCTATACTTTCAATTTGAGGCAGGTGTCAGCTTTGCTAGGGTTCATACCAGTCTTTGTTGCGTGGTTATATGCCGAATATTTACAATACACGAAGAATGCAGGTCCTTCCAAAGTGTGAGTGATTAATTACACACTATCTTAGCAATTCTTATTATTCTAGGATTCTGCATTGATTATACCATCCATTTTATTTTCAGCAGGCATTCAGATGTGAACTTAGCTGTATTGGATAAGTTGTCAGAGAAGGATGGTGAATCTGCTTCTTTAATTGAAGAAGGTCATCCACCTTCATCAATTAAAACCACTCATGGTTTCTCTACATTCTCCCCTCTTCTCAGGTTAGCATTCTGTAATACAAGTACATGGTTCTTTTTTTCTTTTCAGTTTGACCTGCCACCTGTACACTGTACAAGCAAGAGTGTCTTTGTTTGGTTTTGTCTGTTGTTGTGCCAAACCCAAATTGACATATTGTTAATAAAACTGGCAAAGGGTGCATATTTGATACTGACAAGTATCAGATACAGTTGTAAATTTCTAAGCAGGAAATGTAGTTTAATGAAAGTCACGAAGAAAACACAAAATGATGACATAAGCCATGAAAAAACCAAATTTCTGAATAAAATAATCTCGGACAGACTAGTAACTGGAGAGGGAATTAGTAAAGTAATGGTACAGTAATACTTGATTTTCCATCTTGTAGTTTGATGAGTGTATCATCTTTGGATGTTATTTGCTAATGATATGATTTGTTCAGATTCCTGTGGATGGATGAGGCGTTTCTACTAGAGAATCGGCCGACCTTGAGGACAATGTAAGTAAATATTAATGTCATGCAATTAATTGGCATATCTGCTTATATTACTATTATGCGAGTTATGATGATTGGTTTGGGTAAATATTTTTTTCAGATCTGAATTTGGAGCGTTCTTGCTATACTTCTACATATGTGACCGAACAACTCTCCTTGGGGAATCTACAAAGGTACTCTTTTTATCTCAAAGACGGAAAATTCACTGCCAAGTTTGCATTTGTAGTTATACCGTGGTTATCCACTAATTTAAACTTAGAACCTCATTTAGCCCATAATTCAGAAAGATAAATTCAACAGTCACAGGGAAAGGATGTTTTATGTGTATCATGATCAGCACTTGTCTAGTATATTGTATCTTATATTTGTTTTCCCACCAAAAAGTATATGTCTAGTATATTGTATCCACTAATTTAAACTTAGAACCTCATTTAGCCCATAATTCAGAAAGATAAATTCAACAGTCACAGGGAAAGGATGTTTTATGTGTATCATGATCAGCACTTGTCTAGTATATTGTATCTTATATTTGTTTTCCAACCAAAAAGCTAGATGGTACTATTGTTGTTTTTATTTATTGGTATTGGTGGTAATGGTAATATATATATTTTCTGGGTGCAGAACTACAACAGGGACCTATTTCTGTTTCTGTACTTTCTCCTGATAATAGTGGCGGCATTAACTTCATTTAAGGTGCATCAAGATAAGTCAGCTTTTACAGGGAAGTCAATACTTTATCTGAACAGACATCAGACTGAGGAATGGAAGGGTTGGATGCAGGTTCTGTTCCCATTCTCATTCCCCACCCCTACACAAACCCCCCCCCACCCCCCCTCTCATTATTAGTTGAAGTTTTAACTTGGATTAAGCTAATGTATTCAAGTTCTTACCTGGTCTGATTTTATATGTACAAAGTCGGTATGTAAGCTAATTGTTGTATGAAAATCTTATTAAGAATTAGTCTGTGACTTAATTAAATTCAAGTAAAAACTGGAGAGTGCTTACTGTTTCAGGGATTCTCTGAGTTTAACCACAAGATTTGTCTCTGTCCATCAATTATAGCATAATATTGATTTGTACTGCTTATATGTCATGTAAAACAAGAGTGATTATGTTTTTTTTAACACTTATCATTTGATATGACACACTTTCCCTTCAATATCGACTAAGATTCTATTTGAAGGTTCTTTCACATACTTGGATGTTTACAGGCTGCAATGTTCACTCTAATCATGCATTATTGTTGCTTTTACAGGTTTTGTTCTTAATGTACCATTACTTCAATGCAAAGGAGATATACAATGCTATTAGGGTCTTTATAGCCGCATACGTATGGATGACTGGTTTTGGTAACTTCTCATACTATTATGTACGGAAAGATTTCAGCCTTCCAAGGTTCGCTCAGGTGCTTCCACTAACTTACTTTCTCTGTTTCAACTATTTCAGTTTATCCATTCAGAACAAGGGGCTTCCATTTATGGTATCTCAGTAGTCAGAACTGTTATTCCCTGTTGGCCCAAGTATTATTGTCTTATCATGTCATAGTGAGGGTTGATTTTTTTAGTTTTGTTTTGTAGTATTCAGGTAAGAGAATTTTACCACAGAAAAATATAATGCTGAAATAGAATTTCAGTAAGGCACAATAGTAAACGTTTTACCTGATGGAAAGGGAAAATCTACAATTAAAAAATCCAGGACCAAGTAAAATCAGCTGATCTGGTACTAGTCCTGTTTTCGTATGGTCATTACACAGAGTACAGGAAGCTCATGTACTCTATAGTACCATCTGCTAAATAGTAGATCCATTATTTTATGGTCTGCAAAATTCTCTTTGTTTGCATGTTTTCTTTATTGAGTTGTAAAATTATGGTAATTTCAGTTATCATTTTTATCTTACTATGTCAAAGGATCTCTAACATATTTACTATGATTATGCAGATGATGTGGCGCCTTAATTTCCTGGTGACGTTTTGTTGCATAGTTCTTAATAATGACTACATGCTATACTATATCTGCCCCATGCACACTCTATTCACCCTCATGGTCTATGGCGCGCTTGGTCTATTCAATAAATATAATGAGAGGGGTTCAGTGATTGCTTTCAAAATGGCCGCATGTTTTTTGGTGGTTATTCTCATTTGGGAGGTTCCTAAAGTCTTTGAAATATTATGGAGCCCATTGACATTCCTTGTAGGTTGGTACTTTTATCGTTTCTTGACTGATATTATGGAGCCCATTCACATTCCTAATGTCTTTGAAATATTGTTCTTGAAAGTTTAAATTCCATATTTTCAAGTTATCCTTTCTTCAATGGCCTTCCTCATACAATAATACAATATGCATGCTTGGTTCCATTTGAGAAGGCAGCACATATGCAATATTATATCCCTTTTCCCAAAAACAAAAAAGAAAATATTGTTGTTGAGGTATGTGCTGTACCCTCATAAAATTAGTCAGAAATGCTCAAAATCAGAAAAAGAACTTTCAAACAATTAAACAAAGTGCATTTTATTGGTATAGTATATGCAGGGCATAGTATTATAAAGGTATAACTGAGAAATGCTCTTTACTTAATTTTGTTATTTCTGTATCGCACAAATGCAGGGTATAAAGATGCAGACCCATCAAAAGCTAACTTGCCTCTGTTGCATGAGTGGCACTTCAGATCAGGGCTTGATCGTTACATTTGGATTGTGGGAATGATCTATGCCTATTACCATCCCACTGTGAGTTTCTCCCATATTTTTCAGAGATACACAGTGAATCTCAAAAATATTAACAACAAGAGAAATAAGGAGGAAAGAGAGAGATTTGAAGAATTTACACTGAAGTTTGTGGTTTATGAAACAGGTTGAGAAGTTGATGGAGAAACTCGAAGAATCAGAAACAAAAGTCAGAATTTCAATTAAGACATTTGTTGTGACAGTTTCTCTTGTGGTACTTCTTTAACTCAGTATAAATTATTATCAACCTCATGCATTCATATATTGTACTAATTATTGTATATATTTTCTTAGGTTGGGTATCTTTGGTATGAGTACATTTATAAGCTAGACAGAATTACTTACAATAAGTACCATCCCTACACATCTTGGATTCCAATTACGTAAGCATTCCTCTCTCTCAACCCCCCCCCCTCCTCCCCGCCGCGCTTTTTTGGTATTCTGTACTTTTGGACTAGATTAACTATGGATTTTAGGATTTGATTTAATTTTTTTTTTTTGGAAAATATTAAAGGGTCTATATCTGTTTGCGGAATTTCACACAACAATTAAGGAATTGCTCGCTGACACTTTTTGCGTAAGTTTCCATATCTTTACATAATTCCTTATTTTTAATTAAGTTTATTTTCACAAGATTGCCAAACATGGTAACTTTTTTCATTTCATTAGATGGCTTGGCAAGATAACACTGGAGACGTACATATCTCAGATCCATATCTGGCTGAGGTAAAATTCTAGAGGATCACTTTTTATATGTTACCTCTTAGTTGTCATTTTGTATTTCCTGAGGATTTTATTTTTTAATTTTATCTTTCTGTATTATTGTTTCAGGTCTGATGTGCCAAACGGCCAGCCAAAGTGGTTGCTCTCGATTATTCCTGGTTACCCAATGCTCAACTTCATGCTTACTACTGCCATTTATGTTGCGGTATGTGCACCTCATACTTGGGAACGGAATTATAGGAAAAAGATTTGACTGTTAACATACTTTGAGTCTGGTTCTCTGCTAGGTCCTCATAACAGAACTGCAGTAAGAGCATTGAGAATTGTAGTATAGTACATTTAGGAAATCTTGGAATATGCACTTTGCTAAAGTTGAGAAGAACGATGCAGAACCTGAAACTAAAAAAAGAGCATGGTATCTGCTTCATTTACCTCTAGCCATTATAAAGGGATAGGATTCCTTGCACTTGTTTGACAATCTTAAAAATGCAATCCAGACTGTTGGATTTCCCCAAATCAAGCAGCCGCGATTAAACCTAGTTTCAATTTAGCTGGTTCTGTCACTCATGTGACTCTCCCTCCTTTGCCTTGTGTTGCAGACACTGATTAATTATCCTGTTCTCTCTCATGAACTTGTTGCCTCCAAACCTTAAACTCATCTCTAAAGCTGCCTTGGAATCATTAAGTACTGTGTTCTACTGTTCTTTTTGAAGGCAAAAAACAATTTTACTTGTACACGAAAGTGCATTTGGAGGAAGCTCCAATTTTTTAGATTGTAGTCAAGTTTTCCTCCGTTCTTGTAGAAGTCCCTCATATACCATTGGAAGTCTTGATTTTCCTTAAAATTCCTTTTTGTTCTTTAATTTTTTATTTTATCTGTTTATATCATATCAAGACTTTTTCTGGAGTAGGAGTCTAAAAGACTACTATTTAATTTAGATTATTGCAGGATATAAATATCTACAGCATGTGATGAATATAGAACATCCAAATTTCCATGTCTAATACACCCTAAACATAAACTATCTTTTGAAACAAAGCTCTCTAACCGTTTTTTAACCAGTTCTTGAGTGTCTCTAGTGATCTTCTCCGCTGTTAAATTCTGTGGCATGTTCCTTTCCTGGAAAATTCTTGTGCTTCTTTCCTTCCATATGTTCCAAGTGACCGCCATAACAAAGGTCTCCCAGGTATCTTTACTGAGGGCTGTAGAGTGCGTCAGTATGTCTGTCTGTGGAATTGTCCCAGTTTTTCCGTTTCTGGAGGTTTGTGGAGAATAATAGTTTGGGGATATCAGGTTGCAGTTTGTACCAGATGTGTTCCCCACCAGTCAAAGTTAGTTTATTTTTTTATTTATTTATTTATCCAGTCACCTTAGAAATGGGTACAAAATGGATGCTTCCAAGTACGCTTAGGGAGGAAAAAAAAATCTTCTGTACTAATTAACTCTCCCTTCCCAAGACGACCAATTACATTGGTTGGATGATTTTTAAGAGAAGCTTGATCACTATTCAATAATATTATAATCAATTTGACCAAAAAAATTTAGAACTTGGAGAGAGATGAAGTGGTAAGCAATGAGTGGGTGATTTGAGTTACAAATTTGGAGAATTCTGCAGTTCTAATGTGTCGATGGACAGGTCTGATGCAGCAATGGAACTGTCTGGTGTCAAACGTTGTTGGTTGATAGAGAGAAAGAGATAGATGAGAACAAAGAAAATAACAGTTAGAAGGAAAGACACAATAACAAAATTATCTTAAGAGGTGAAAGATAATTAAGAGAGAGAAATCACATATGTCATCAGATCAGGCTGGCAATAGAAGTTGGTTTAATCAGTACTGTTAGATATGAACAAATCTAGTGTTTCAGATTGCATTGTCAAGAGATATTTTTCCTATTATAAATACTTCCTGAGTTACCCTCCTTTTTCACTTGCTTTGTTAAAGAATGAGATGGGCGATGCATATCTTGACATTTCGTTCTTCATAGGGTAAGGAGGATGTCCCTTATCTGGGGTCGAAGTCAGAAGAAATTAAGGGATGATATTAGCTTTTGAAGGGGTAATTGCATGAAATGTATTGCTGAAATATTAACCCTAGGTCTCGATGATTTGTTATTTTGTTTTATGCAGGTGTCACACAGGCTATTTGAGCTGACAAACACACTAAAAGTGGCTTTTCTGCCGACCAGAGACAACAAGCGCCTTACTCATAACTGTATTATTGGAATTGCTCTCTCGGGTGCACTTTATATCTTGTCATTGCTCATAGTCAGCATACCGGCAATGCTAGTTTAAATCAATCCTCAAAATTTTGACGGGCATTTGTTCATTCATTTACTTCCGCTGTGGAAAAATGGCAAAATGAAGCATTTTTACTTTGTTGGATGGAGGTAAAAAATGAATGTTTGAAATAATTAGTAGGCTTGAAAAGAAATAGTAGGCTCAGTACCTAGGTGAAATGTTGACGTGTAGATAAGCAAGGAGATGTTTGCATCTCTTGCTGTTCATTTTTTTCAGTTGATAGTTTAGTTTTGTTTTTGAAATGGGTGATGGTAGATGGTTAAAATACTAAAATTGTGTACTGGAATACAAGAATTGAAAACAAATGATAGATTTATTGTTCTAAGTAATATAATTGTATCTTTGTTCATGTTTTGATAATGCATTTACTGGGACCAAAGCTGAAAGCTCATTCCTGTGTCCGTTTTTCTTTAATACATCCTTATAAGGGATCAATATCCTCCCCGGTACCGTAAAAGATTCCCTTCACTTTACGGTTTGAGATTAACTCCCAGCCAGTTTAGGATTCGGACTGACAGAGGGGGCAGTATTATTGGGCTTTGAGATTCATGCCAAGTTAAAAAGAACGGTCCAGATCAAGTAATTGTAAAAGATGCCCTATTACGGTACCGGGGGTGATGTGAATTCTCCTTGTAAGATGTTCCTCAAATATGAAATTATCATGCATCAGAACATAACTAAAAGAACACAGCATCCAAATATTAGTGTGGCTGAGTGAGAAGTTACATTCTTAAATGTTTGATCTTTTACAATCTCATGTGTGTTGGCATAGATATATTTCCGTACATTTTTTCAAAGTGACAAAGATAAGTCAAATCCTAAAATGTGAATGACAATAGTAGAAGTGCATTCTAGTTGGAAAAATGTGAATAACAATTTTACTTGCACTTGTATGTTAACTGCTGTGTGCATTCCAATTTAAAGAAGTATATATTATAATGTAGCCCTAACAAGCCGAAATTTTTATTCATAGGAAATACAAAAAAGAAAAAATTAAAAATAGAAAATGTATTAATAGGAAATACAAAAAAAGAAAAATTAAAAATAGAAAATGATACGGTGAAATTTTAAAAATAAAAAAGCAAGATCATGGTTTGGCATCCCTGCGGGATGCCAAATCATACCGCAACCACTGCAACAAAAAAAAAAAAAATTTAAAAGTAGGACGCCAAATTAGACAAAAAAATTGGAAAAGAAAAATTTTAAAAGTGGGACTCCAAATTAGAGAACAAATCGGAAAAACAAAAAGAAAAAATATCAAGTGGGACGCCAAGTCCCAACCCACTCATGTAATTTTTTTTACTCCCGTTGCAAATTTGTGTCTAATTTGGCATCTCACATTTAGAAAAAAATAAAAATTCGGATTTTTGTTCTCATTTGGAGTCTCACATATATAATTTTTCTTTTTCTAAAATTCCACCCTGTTATTTCTCATTTTTAATTTTTTTTTGTATTTCCTATGAATAAAAATTTCGGCCTAACAAGCGTGCATTTAATGGGCCCACAACTCAGCTTAACAGGGCAGTTACGGTCTTATCGGATGCCTGGATGATTCTGGGATGCAACATCAAAAAAGGATGTGTAAATTCTAATATATTTTTTTGCCATAGCGTGTAACGTGAGATGTTGCTTTTGGTGCTCGGACACGTTATCTTGATTGCAGCGAATATGCTGGCTCGCATTAAGTGGGGTGAGTTTTATGGCAATTAGCCATAGCCAATAATGAAAATGGGTGGGCAAAGGTTACGCTAGATATGATATCTTGTGTACGGTTTACCTGTGGTATTGATCCTGCCAAATGCATGGCAACAAGTTAAAAAAACAAAACAGAGAGTAGCTGTGTGAAACCAATGAAGCAGGTTGAGTTGCTGAGACTCAGGTTTTCTGGGTTTTTCAGGGAACCTTTTATTTTCTCAGGACAGTTTAATGTGGTTTCATTTAATGAAACAGGTACTAGATACATTTTTTCCAAAAAGAGGAAAAAGAAAGACAAGCATGCTTTTATTGAAATAAGTGTGTTTATCTGTATGTCATGGACTCATGAAAAGTCGAGTTCAAAATGCTGGCATTAACTGTCTTATTACAAGTGTTTATGCAAATATAAATGTGCGTTTAACCCAATCTGGTTTTTAAATTCATACAAGTTGCTATCCAAACTTCTCAAGTCCAAAAATATTGAAAAAAAAAAGTACATAAAGGGTTGGAAGTAACATAACTACCATTTTGTCTTTAAAAACTTGGTACTTCACGTAATAAGTAATTTTACGGAATATGGAGCCACAAAAAATTCTAATGTTAATTCACCACGAATGGATAAAAGAAACCAAGACTACTGAGGTTTTACAACATTCTCACTTTGCAAATTCAATAAAAGTCTATCAAAATAACCACAACCTTAAAAGAAACTTTGGATAAATTATAATCTTGAATACAGTTACAGCAGCAGGAAAAAGAGGAAATATATTTAGTAATAAATGATACAACTGATATCTCTAGGTTTATTGATAAGTAACTCTCCGGAGCCAGGCCTCTTATCTCCAAGTATAAAGCTTATCACGGCTGAACAAAACCACTAATAACTAATACAACAGTTCAAAAGATGGGAGGCATAATAACTGCAGCTGAATAAAATTACAGCTATCTTTTGCTTTTGCTCTCTCCCTTCTCTCTCTCACGTTTATTGTACAGCCTCTCGAGAACACGCTTGGCTTCACAGTTGGGGAAGTTGCTCAGGTCATAGTAATGTGGAGCTATGTCTATTAGCCTGTAACAAATATTTTAATTTTAATTATCATCAAAATAACCACATCTCCTGTTAAATATTGCTAATGAAAAAAAAGAAGTGCAGATAACAGAACATACCACTCTCCCTTGATATCGGTCACAGTACGGATGAAATTTCGGCTGGTGAGTACATACTCATTGTAGATGACCCACTCCGGCTTATGATCCATACAGTTTGATGGATGCAGATGTACCACCTGTTCACGAGTATAAATAAACATTAGCACAAAAGCCAGATGTGCCTCATTACCATTTGGTAAAATCCTTTTTCGTTTAGCATTACAGATTGCTAGTCTAGTTGGTCTTTTGGTTGATCACATCAAAGCCATACTCGCCAAATGCCAATATGATGTATATTTATAGCCCACTCAATGTCGTCAGATTGCAATTCAATTGTTCTCTTCCTCAGTAATTCAATGGTAAGCCGTATTAATGATTAGCTAAATCATCTCAGAAGGATTAGAACTGACAATCAGCATGTATATCCAACCAAATTCTATTTCAAAAATCATGATAAATTTAACTATAACAAGTATGTGAGGTCTAAACATATGAACCCGTAATATTCTCCCATGAGGTGTAAATTCAAATCTATGGCTCTAAACAAGTGAAATCTTAGCTTGGCGCAGCTTGAAGCCAGCTCAGTCAGATGTAATGGTAACAAAGCGTGGAGCTGCCAGATAAAGTCAAGGGAGGCATTGAGTATGCTTGGCTGTGGCCGCTGAGACATGGAGGCTAAAGTGAAGGCGTGGAGAGGTGTGACAAGCCCGAGTCCGGGACTGGAGGGAGTAGAGGCAGAAAGGATAGGAAGTGTTGGGAATTGAGAATGATATATGAGTGAATTTATTACGATAAAATCAATGGATAAAATCTATTGTAGCAGAATACTTGCCTAAAAGTTTATTTGACAGGATTAGTTGGGCTCAGATTGCTAATAATCCTAATGAAGGTTCAAAACTTGGTTTTAGGAGTGACGAATGTAAAGGGTTTATGGTCTACAATGCTCAAATTAAAATCAAGCAGCTCATAAAGAGCTCAAATCAAATCCACCCTGCTTAGGTTCTGCTCAAATTTACTCCGAGCTTTACCATCTTGGTTTGATTTTGGCTCAAATTTCAACCAAGGGATCAAATCAAATCGACCATTACAAGAGCATTTTTTTTCTAGCATAGTATCTCCCTCCAGTCTCCACCTTACAAGGATTATATTTATTTTGCTCAAGGTTGAGCCAGAATTCATAAAAGCATAGGAAACGAGGACGAGGTAGAGGTAGATAGATATAGATAGATAGAGAGAGAGAGAGAGAGAGAGAGAGAGACTTGGCAGCCTCTGCCAAGGTTTTCTTTAAAGAAAGAGATACAGAGAGGGCTTGTCTTGCTCATGCGTGGCTCGTGCTACTGCTTAACCGCCAAAATGATGAGTTGTAATGTCATATCATGCTATTAGGGGGCATTTGAGGGAAGATAATAGAATACATCCGACCACAATTCAAATTTCTAGGATTCATTTGCAGGTATGAACACATAAAACATTATTCTGTGATACAAATTGCGAACAGTACCACTACCACGGAATGGATGAGTTGTAATGTCATATCATGCTATTAGGGGGCATTTAAGGGAAGATAATAGAATACATCCGACCACAATTCAAATTTCTAGGATCCATTTGCAGATATGAACACATAACATTATTCTGTGATGCAAATTGCGAACAGTACCACGGAATGGATTATTATTTTTGTTCCAGAACAAAAGTATATCCCGTGAGTTCAATTTTGGGCGAATGAACCCATTAAACATATTTCTGTGAATCAAATAGCAAACAGTACCAAGGAATGTAATTTATGTCTCCTCCAGAACAAACTAAATCCTATGTGGCCGTTCAGCAACAAAAGTAGGATTAAATCTTAATCCGCGCTAACGAGCTCATGTTTGGTCGTCCTAATCCGTAGATAGATGCTAAGGAAGCTTAATCCAGGGGTAGAGGTTCCTTAAAATCCGGGCAGGGATTAAGATTTCGGGCAAAATGAGGCTTAAGGAGGGGCCGTTAATCCCTGCTAAGGAATTGGTGTTCGGAAGGATTAAGCGACTAAGGAAGCTAAAGGAGGTGAAAGGAAGCTTAAGGCTTAATCCCCCTTGCCGAACAGCCCCTATATATTCAATTTTGCTGCCCTCCTGAAGGCCCCAACCTAGTTTAACAATTCTCCCAGAACAAAACAACAAACACAAACAAGTATATGGTACCTGATTATATTAATACCTGCAAAGCCTCCTGGTAAACCAATAAGGTATAGCAGAAGAAAATCACAAATATACAAAAAAAGTATATGACAATTAAAAACAAACCAGTGTTGGTTACAAAAGTTAAATACCTGGTTGTCCTTGACAGTGAGATAGTGGCCAGTACGCTCTAAGTGTGCAACCTGCATGAAGTAGCCAGCAAGCATAGCCTTCCGAATGTTGATGTAGTACTCGCGGCTGTTGAAGTCGGTGCTGCACATCTTCAGGTTATACCTGGACATTATCCTCACCAGCTGCGACCTCACGTTATCTGCTGACTTCAAAGCCCTGCTGTTTACAAAGTTCTCATAGCACCATTGTGGGTCTTCATCTGCATCAAGCACCAACATTAAACTCAAGTTATCCATTCAAGTTTTACACAAACCATTTAGCTTGGTTAAAAAAAGGAAGATGAAATAATAAAAGACTCTGGGACTTAGTAGGCCATACTGTTCTGTTTGTAGGCGTGATACACATTGAGAAGAGTGAGGTGGTCCCCGTCAATATGGCCGAACCGGGCCTTCGCCTCGTCAGCAGCCTTCTGAGCCTCCCTGGGCCGAAGGAAGCAATTCGGTACTAAAGAAACAAACGCATAATAACAAGTGGGGCCCACGCAGTTTTGTGGGTCAATTCAGCAGAGCAGAGAGAGAGAGGCGTGAGTGATGAACAACACCAATAGAGAGAATTAACTGAACAAAGCAACTATCTGCATCAGCCAATACCTCTATGATCATCCCGATCGATTTGGCATAATTGCATGACAGTTGCTCAAAATAACAATAACAAAAATAGTGCTAATAATAATAGTAATTAAATTGTACTTAAAAAAGACCTAAAATGGCATCATAGCACATGCCCATGACATGATATGATCCAAACTCCCTAATTATTCTCCCACTTGTTGATGTACGTCAAAGATAATATTTTCATGGCATGAGTATGTGCTATGCCAACTTTGCATAAATGTACATATGCTTCCAAGCCAAACTCTAAATGTACATATTTCCCACTTCATTATTAAAAGAACTGACAAAATATCCAAGATATGTATGTGACACATCTATTAAACATATGTCAGGAGAATCCAGTTTTGCACGGAATTAGGTCTTACTTTAAACATTTCCAAGGAGCACATCGGATATGCCACAAAAATGACAATCGTATAAATATAAGAACCACCTAAAAACCAACAAATCTAAAAAGACAAAAACATGTACCTGAAAGCATAGCTGAAATAGAGAGAATCTCGTTTGAGCAATTGAACTCGGGGCTCACCACGAGCATCTTGGCCATCTGCGGATCCAGTGGAAACTCACTCATAATCTCCCCCAACTTGGTCAGATTCCCTTCGTCATCTAGCGCACCCAAATAGTTCAGCACCTCAAGGGCCCGCATTAGGGTTTCTGGAGCAGGTGGATCCATGAAGTCGAAGTGCACTAAATCATCAATGCCCAGCTTTTTCAAGGTTAACACAGTGTTTGCCAGGTTGGACCGCAATATTTCAGGGTATGTTTGAGGCTGCAAATCATTGCTGAAGCTCTTTTCGGTGTAGAGTCTGAAGCACTTTCCAGGTTGGGTACGACCTGCACGACCTGCTCTCTGATGTGCACTTGCTTTGGAGATTGGAGATACTAACAGAGACTCAACCCGGATTCGTGGATTATAAACCTTCTGTTTTGAAAATCCAGGATCTATAACATACACTATACCATCTATTGTAAGGGACGTCTCAGCAATGTTAGTAGACACCACTATTTTCCTCCCAGGCGGACCCCCTTCCGTTAATGCAGGTGGGGCAGGGTCAAATATCTTCTGTTGCATAGCGGGTGGTAGAGTGGAATACAATGGTACAGCCTTAATAGGTCCAACCTGATCTCCCAAGTTGCTTATCTCCTTGTATAATTTTCTACATGCATCCTCTATCTCCTCTTCACCTGTAAGAAATACGAGTATATCGCCAGGCGGCTCACACGTGTGGATTTGCACAACAGTACGAATAGCAGCTTCTAAATAGTCTCTCTCAGGGTCTTGGGTGTAGAAGATCTCTACTGGGTGAAGTCGACCGGGAACCTTCATTAATGGAGCCCCATTGAAGTACCCCTGGAATTTCTCAGCCTCCAGGGTAGCACTCATGACCACAAGCTTAAGGTCTGGTCGGTTCTTTAATACTTCTTTTAGAAGCCCGAAAAGCACGTCAGTAGCTAGAGTTCGCTCGTGTGCTTCATCAAGTATTATAACCTTGTATCGCTCTAGAAGTGGGTCCGTCATTGCCTCTCTCAGAAGCATACCATCTGTTAAGTATCTGATGTAAACAACAGTTTTTCACGGAGTAGAGATTAGATTCATAAATGCAATTCTTACCGATGATGCACTCAAGGTAGGTTCACTAACTGTTATGTAAAAAATCTAAACCACAATATATTTAACGCTGTAACCAGCAAAGCTATAAACTATATTACTAATCGGCCTTTTACACAAAGGATGATTCACTCAGTGTACATCAAGAAATTTCATGTATATTATTTCGACCAGAAAATAAGTTACACTTAAACCAGTAAATGAAATATTACCGGTCACGATCTTGGGTTAACAAAAAGATAATTTAACAGCTTACTTGAGCATGGTTTTGTTGCTGCTGCAATCTTCAAAACGAATGGTGTAACCGACCTCTTCTCCAATAGTCACATCCATTTCTTCTGCCACACGACGTGACACTGACATTGCGGCCACTCTCCTTGGCTGTGTGCATGCTACCATCGGCTTCTTTCCAAGGCCATCTAGGTCTAAAACAAATTGTGGTATCTGTTACATCAAAACCCACAACTCTGTAAGTTTAATTCAATATCCACTTAAAGCTTGTTTTAATGTTTTCTTTTATTGGGAGCCAGATGGGATTGAATGGACCGGTAAAACCCCATTGGTGCAACTGGAATCAATAATCAGAAGTTACAATAAAAGAAATAAAATCCAAAACAGAGCAATTTCCTCAAGATAAACATATCTGGAGGTCATAAGCCTAAATTAGGTACCAAACTCTGCATTTAGGAAACACCAGACCTAGTCAGACTGAAAAAAACAGTGATTAGAACCAAGGGAGCAACCAAAAACAAAATCAAATCATCTACTTGAGCTAATTTCCATGCCCTGTTGCTATGTCACAGCCTCAATCCAATTTGGGACTAGCTATGCAGGATTGTGGTCTGGTCTACACGCAGAAATAAGGGGACGAAAGAGAGGGCAGATCAGCCAGATGCCCAGGCAGCAATTAAAATAAAACCAAGACACTGATGAAGGGACCCACAATTCAAACAAAGACCGAAGCCATGAATTCTAATTTCTCAATGCAAAGCAGGCCACAAAATGTCAGAAACAGAGAAGAGCACAGGGCCAATAACTAGAGTGTAACAGTAGCCGGTAATTAGGAATATTGTTACGGTAATTAGGGATATTGTTATGACAGATCAGCATTTTATCCTTACGTAATATGCTGACGTGTCGTTCTGTAATTCAATAGAAAGATCTAAACTAGGGAATATAGAAATTTTTGTTCAGATAGCATCACCTACAAAAGGCCTATCATTGTACCAATTCGGACTATGAAAATCAATATCAATTCTTGAATTATCTCTTTCAAATTTGGCTTTGCCATTACTGTATCTCCTATCTAGATTCTTTCAAATTAGTTTGATTACTTTGCAAATTTCTATTTACCCATTTTTATTAAGCTCTTGAGCGCCACATGCTAAGTACCAACTAGCAATCAATTGGGAACTGTTTCAACAATAACACCGTAATTTGCCTAATATCTCGGAAAAAAAAAATCTACCTGAGTAGTTTTACCGCTTCCGGTCTCACCAACAAGAACCAAAGTCTGATTGTTCTTCAATATGCGCAAGAAATCATCCTTCTGCTGCCAGACTGGAAGAGTCTTTCTTTTCTCCAGTATCTCGTAGTACCTGGCGGAGTACGGCCGGCCGGTCCACCGGTTCACCGCCGGCATACTCGATCCATTGGGGCGGGCTAGCTTGGCGGAGACGGAAACCTCCTCTTTCACGTCAAATAGGCTTACCTTACGCTTCCTCTCCGTCATCATAACACTGTAGAAACCCTAACCCTAGATCGTGAGAGGTCCCGAAGGGTTGAGCGGGAAGGTTTTGGTTGGATGCGTAAACCCTAATTTCTGTGAGGTAAGGATATATGCTAATTTTGTGGACTATTTGTCCGACTAAGCCGGGAAGGGTTCGACTCCCGGCAGACGCAATTTTCTGAATTTTTTTAAATGTTTTGAAATTTGTTATACTAATAGATAATAATAATCTTAGTTTTATTCAAACTGCTTATAAAAAATATATATATAAGTTTTCTCAAACAGTGGTAATTTTTTTCTTGATAGACAAAAACAATTATATAAAATTTATTCTTGTTGTATCGTCTGATAAAAATAAAAAATTAAACTATAGCTGGATTCAAATGCCTCATGTTTTTCATAACCTCCCACTCTTATTTTGTTTTTAAAATTCAAATAGTCAAAAATATGCTTGGAGAGTTAGGGGTGAAAACGGATTAGATACGGATCGGATAGTGGTTTACCATATCCGTATATGTTTTTTTTTCCGGATACGGATACGGATCAGATATTAGACGGATATGAATATCGGATATCGGTAGATATATACATAAATATTTTTATAATATATATTAAAGAGTGAGCCTATGGTGCTATGCATAGCACGGATGGCTAGTGTACTACGACTCAATATGGTACTTTTTAAAATCCTAACGGTTGATCCAACCGTTCAATGTGATAACCATATGAATATGTACTTGCAAACTAAATTTATATTTTTTCGAATTTTTTTACTATTTTTTAGATAGGTAGAAATTAGTGTTTTCTGAAAATTCTGAACCATTAAAATTCTACCTATCTAAAAAAATAGTAAAAAAATTCGAAAAAATATAAAATTTAGTTTGCAACTACATATTCATATGGGTATCGCATTGAACGGTTGGATCGACCGTTAGAATTTTAAAAAGTACCATATTGAGCCGTAGTACACTAGCCATCCGTGCTATGCATAGCACCATAGGCTCACTCCATATTAAACTATATGAATATATCTACCATTTAGATACTGATAACTAAAATTCAAAATCATACCATACCACTGTCCGCACGGATATTTAGATATCGAATATCCATATCTAATTTTCTAATACGGATCTAGATTCGTCGGATAATATTCGACCCGTTTTCACCCATATTGGAGACTAAATTTTATATTTTTAGAAACTTCTATATTATATTTTTAGATAAGTACAAAATCACTGTTTTTTTTATAGTCTGAAAACAATGATTTTGTATCTATCTAAAAAATAGTAAACAATTTAAAAAAATATATATATAAAAGTTGGTTTAAAAACACATTTTAGTATGGAAATCATATTGAGCGGTTGGAGCTGATTATTTGAATTCTAAAAACAAAAATGAAAACATAAAGTACAAACCAGACATGAAACATTTGAACTCTAATCAAGAAATTCATATGCATTGTACATTGATTTAGAGTTATAAAAATAAAACCACCAACACAACTGTTAAATGTGCTTAGTAATATATTCGTTCTACTTGTAATTTCGTTCCCGATTACTTCAATTGTGCTATATTCGTTTACGACGAAGCCTAACTAAAGGACATAAAAGAAATCATATTCTAAATTGTAACCAAAAACATGTTTTTATTTTGTAATATGATATAGTTTCTATTTTTTATTTTAAAATGTGAGTATTCTAAGGTATAAATTAAACTAATTAAACTTTGTCGACCAACAAGCGAAAACACCAACAGTGAATACATTTAAAAGACAAAACAAAAGTAATAAGATAAAAGTATGTCAATTCCTGGAGAGATTTATTTTAATCTAGATCAAGTTTTTTTTTTTTTTTGGGAAATATAAATAGAATAGAGATAAAAAAAGCTTATTATTTATTAAGCAAGAGGCAATTTTTTTTATTATAGCATTAAAAATAAATTAACCTATATCATACATTCCACCAAATCTGTTCCTCTAATGTACATGTATCTTTCAGAAAATATAAATATATTTTTTAAGTAACTTACTGTTAAAACATTATGATATACATATAAGGCCGAATTTTTAAAACTACCATTGTTTAAAAAAATAAAAAATAAGAAATAAAAAACCATCGTTTTTGGGAAATTCGAAATCTATCACGGCCGCAGAATGATTCTGCGGACTCAAATGCTGGAGACCGCACAGGCATTTTGCAGACCCCTGGCTGGGTCCGCAGAACCATTATGCGGACCCATTTTTTTTTTCAAACTTTGAGATATCTCGGGGCACGCATTCCTAGAACAAAAAATATTAAAAAACCAAAAATTTTGAGATATTTGATACAGATGCACGTGGTGCCTCGATAAAACACAAAAAAAAAAAATGAGTCCGCAGAATCATTCTGCGGCCGTGGTAGATTTCAAATTTTCCAAAACTGATGGTATTTTGGTTTATTTTTTTTTAAACTGTGCTAACTTTAAAAATTTCGGCATGGACAATGAGAAATACATTGTGCTTCGTAATATATTCCCCTTTTAGTTATGGGTTAAGCACTTGGTCTTTTTTATTTTTTTTGTTTGTTCTAGTTTATGTTGGTTGGATTGGAGCTTAATAATGAATTTTACAGTTATGGTGAACTACTGACATGCTGTTATATATTGTTGAACATAAAACTATTGCTCATAAATTAAAAGACATGATGCTGAAGTGTGTTTTGTTATATACAGCACTTAAGAACTTCGATTAATTGTTTTCTGTAGTGGGGAAAAAACCTAGTGAATTTCATTAACCAAAATATTGGATTACAAATATATTTACAAGGAAGAGATGAAAAAAAAAAAACAAGAAAAATACAAAGACAATGAAAACAAAGCTAAAGAAATATAGATATTTTTTCTACTCCATAAGCCCTGTTGTTATATATTACTATCTATAAAACTTACTGCAGATAGATCCAAGGAGAGGTTTTACAATGAAAATTTTAAATGAAAATTAACAGAATAAAATTATGAAAATTACCAGCTCAGTACCTACCTATATATAAAACAGTAGTTTTGCTCTAAAAAAAAAAAAAAAAAAAAAAAAAAAAAAAAAAAAAAAAAAAAAACAGTAGTTGTAGTTCTCTCAAACATGGATTGCCACATTATTGATGCCACACAAATTTCTGGCATTGAAACTGTCCTGGACTTGATTAACTGATAAAGCTATCTCAGTTGGATTAGTATATTTGGGGTATAGGTGTGAAAGGAACAGCAAGGAAGAGAAAATAAGTTAATTTATATTGCTGATCATGCTTCAGAAAAACCTAACAGTTCAATTAAGAACATTTTGTAACACCGAATTGTCTCAAGTTGTAAATTTCAATTGGGCAATTTGTTGTGGTAGTTCTCTTGATTTTCTTGTGTAGCCATTCAAATTTGTCATATATGGTGCCTTACTTAATATAGATTGGCAATTAAACCACAACTAAACACTCAAATTGTAATATTGTATCAACAAAGCTATTCAGGGATGATGCAAATTGTGTTTCATATTTGTAGATATCAATGGAGGAGAGTTAGAATCAGATCTTCTTATAACAAAAATCCAAAGAAATCTTTTATCAAGCAAAATACTATGAGTGAGGCTACGGTACTATGCATAGCACGGATTGGTCCGTGCTACGGCTCAATATTTGAGTTTTTAAAATCCCAACGGTCGATCCGAACCGTTCAATATGATTATAAAATGAATATGTACTTGCAAACCAAATTTTACATTTTTTCGATTTTTTTTACTATTTTTTAGATAGGTAGAAAATCACTGTTTTTGGATGGTCCAGAATTTTCAGATCAAGTGATTTTCTACCTATCTAAAAAAATAGTAAAAAAATTCAAAAAAATGTAAAATTTGATTTGCAAGTACATATTCATTTTATAATCATATTGAACGGTTCGGATCGACCGTTAGGATTTTAAAAACTCAAATATTGAGCCGTAGCACGGACCAAACCGTGCTATGCATAGCACCGTAGCCTCACTCAAATACTATAGTAATTTCCAACTTATTAAAGGTTCATCACTACATTTTTTGACAAACATAATTCATCTTCAAAATGCATTAATTGCTAATCTGATGAACGATAATATGACAAAACCGAATATAGAGTTTGCACAGTAGATAAAAACAAAAACATAATTGCAGCGAGAAATGATATGATCGACCACGGGTTGCTCAAGTAGTCGCGGTACAACTTTGCCCTATACTTGTGCAAACTAGAATCACAGTACCTTTTCACTTTCTTGAAGAGCATAGCCAGGTGGTGCTCCTCGTAATCGAGGTAAGAGCAATACCTGAGCTGGTTGAAAAACTCGGCCGCTGCCTTCTCATCTGCCAACTTATTCTCTATAATTTCATGCTGCTGCAATATCAGCACATCTCTTGGCGTGTTTACGATGCAATCCATGAACACAGCATAGCTTGTCAGTGGCTTTTTTTTCTGGCCACTGCACTGCTCGAATGCTATGAGGTTCATTAATTGCGGCCTAGTTGCTTCCTCGATCGAGGTATAAGGTATCCTGAGCACACCATTGGAGAAGTTTATATTGAAGATGCTCTTTGATTCGGCCTTCTTGAATGTTATCCCCGCATCTTTCAGTTCGGTTGCGCAGGGGACCATCCGCGGTTTACGCTTTGCAATCATCTGGAGACGCCGGCGTATGATCCTTTTGATACTAGCGGATATAAGAGGAAATACCTTTCTCGGTCTCAACAATTTGAGCGGAACCAACTTCTTTAGCTTGTCAGGGAGCTTCTGAGAGGACATGTAGCTGTGATAATAGAAATCGAGCAAATGGTCGAAGTTTTGATCTGAGTCTGGTAACGGCAAGGTCTCAGTTCCGTGCTGAAGAAAAGTAACCAAGAGATAAGACAAAGAGGCTTTTGGGAGCTCACTTTCTTGACTAATGGAGTCAAAGTTGGAGGGGGTATGCGAGCTATAGGTGTTGTCATCCATGCTCGAATAAAGGTCAAACACACTCTTCAGCACAAAGAAAGGGATCTGGTTCTCGAGCATTATGATATCGCTTTTTATAAGAGGGACGGTCCAACCTATTTCAAAAATGATATCAGCTTCCTCAAAAAAATATAGTTTTCGGCCAATTGAATGATAAAACAAGCATCAAATAATAGCATCTCAACAAACTGATCAGAATCCATGTCAATTTTCTCATAGTAGCACCTCCGTGCCGCCGGCTCCAACCCTCTTAAAACCTCGAGGTATTTATTCAGGGTGATATTAGTGTTTTGAGAGAGAAATTGTCTTACGTACCACAATTTTCGTTCTTCCATACATTTGAGGTGCTCACGATCCCTATGGTACGGACCGATTGAGACTATCCGTGGCTCATAGAAGTTCTTGTTGCACTCTCTGATGTAAGAAGGCACACGGAAAATGGTGTATGGCCTACTTGTGTTCACCAATTGAAAAGGTAGTTTATCAAGTTTGTTTTTGATAATTACAGCCAAAGGATAATCGTTTCTTATTTCGATAGAGCTACATGGTCAAACTGTGCCATCTTTGTATCTTTCTTATTTTTACACCTGTGTTAACCTATCTAATGTATGGTTTTTTCTGTTCCCCTCTCTTTCTATGGTGTAATATTCATATCAAATCGCCCACTAGTTCGGAAGTCATGGTAACCCCCATTGCAACCAAGTCCTTCCTGAAAAGATAAATTATCTACTCTGGTTTAACAAAATTATACTATTTTTAAGTACCTTGTTCTGGTGTATTAAAGAGAGTGTCAGGAAAAATTCAATAGTATGTTGTTTGGTTAAAACTAAAGTTCTTAAGTATTACACGATGCAAAAAAAAATATTTCATTCAATGTCAATATATCTGGAACTGAGAACCCCGGCTTCTTTTCCTATGTGAATTAAAGCTTAGTTTTCTTTATTGTTTTAATTTATAACTTACCATTTGAAACAATGGAATTAATTAATTAGCTTTGTACTTACCAGTACCGAAACCAAACCAGTAATTTTCTCTCAAAATTAATAAATAAATAAATAACTAAAAAATTTCTCTCAAAAAAATACCAGACCAGTAACTGTAGCTGTCAACTTCGCTGAGTTGCGCTATGGTGCTTGGCAAAGTAAAAAAGTGTTGTACGCTAAATTAAAATTTCGATGTTAGAAATCTGACTATTTCAAGCCGTTCAATGTGATCTACATATTAAAAAAAAATTGAACTTTTTAATATGCTTTTTTACTTCTTTTTAGATAGAAAAAAAATCATTACTTCTGGATGTTTCAGAACTTTTTAGATCAAATGATTTTCTCCCCTTTAAATTAAAAAATCCTAAAATTTTGTTTCCAACAAGATTTCAACCGAAATTTTTATTTCTAACATTTAAAAAAAAAATAAATCAAATAACCATCGTTTGGTGGGATTTCGAATTCTAACACGGCCGCACCGACATTCTGCGGACCCATTTTTTTTTTTTCAAAACTTTGAGATATCTCAGGTGCCTCGATAAAGATGCAAAGTTAATAAATATAGTATTACAAAATTCAATAGTATTAAAAAATTAAACAAAAACTTTGAGATATCTCAGGTGCCTCGATACAGATGCAAAGTTAATAAACATAGTATTAAAAAATTCAATGGATTCATAAAATGAGTCAAAGCTCATTGTCAAAGTTCAATTCATAGTATTAAAAAATTAAAAACTTTGTATGATGCGTGGTGCCTTTTATAACACCAAAAAAAAAAAAAATGCGCCCCTGGGTCCGCACAATGCCGGTGCGGACCCATTTTAGGGTCCGCAGCGGCATTCTGCGGCCCCGCTGAAATGGGTCCGCAGAATGCCGGTGCGGCCGTGCTAGAATTCGAAATCCCACCAAACGATGGTTATTTGGTTTTTTTTTTTTTTTAAATGTTAGAAATAAAATTTTGGAGATTTCAATATATAGATGACATTGAATAGCTCCGATCCACTATTCAAATTTTAAAAATGGACATTTGGATGCAAATTAAAGTACGGGCATCAATTTTTTACTTTGTAAAGCACCATAGTAGAACTCCAATTTCACCTATATTTACTATACAAAATTTTGCATAAATCAACATTACTATAAAAAAGATAATTACTATATTATATATATGATTGAGTTCATTGGACGAATATACTTTTATATTTAACAATTTCGTTATAGAATAACATATATAAAATATTTTTTTACTCGTACCTTTAGCCGATAAATTAATACAATAAATGATACAACCATCTTAATCTTAGTTCATCGGCTAAATGATTTTCATTGACACCTCCATGGCCAACAAACCAAATGTAAACCTCAACCTTGAATTCATAAGAGTTCCAACAAACCAACAAAAGGGAAGTAATTTTAACGAATAATGTAAACTAATTAAAACAACAAAGTGTACCTCTTCTTGGGATTTGGGAATCTAGGGTTTGGATTCTCTAGGCACGAATTGGAACAATGGATTTTCGCTTCTCATCCGCTCTCTACCTTGCTATAATGCTATGTGAATATTGTAGGTAATACGGCTACTATACCACTAGTGTCATTTCAAACTAAATAACACCACATCTTAAATTATTGGATCTACTTTAATATTCGTACAAGACACTAGTGTCATTCCAGCACTATCTTGTACACGAATATTAAAAGTAGATCAAATAGTCTAAGATGTGGTGTTTGCTATGTGAATATTCTAGGATCCGCTCTCTACCTTGTTATTAGTAATGTTGTACTATGATGAAGTGAACTTAAGCTAGTGGATTCTTAAAAAACAAAAAGACTTGTGCTAATGGGCCTTGAGCCTTGAACTAAACTATATTTATAGGCGAAGCTCTTGCAACGGACTATGCATTTACAGTAATCGGCGCCATTGACATAGTGTTTTTTTGGACTTGAATGCAAGTGTCATCCTTGGGTTCATATGACTCTGTTCCGAAAAGGAGTATAAAATGAAAATACAGTGTTAAATGAAAATACAATTGAAACAGACGGTCCAGATTTACTCTCAACCGGTTCTTGCTCGGGATGGTGCAGGGGCATTATTATTTGTGCTTTGAGATCGTGTCAAGTTAAAAAGAATAATGTTGGGCCGTCCGATTCAATTGTACCCTTGTCAAATTTGAACATTGACTAATCCCCACTTAGCTTGAATAGTCAAGTAACTTGAGCTGAAAGTAAATGTACGCACATCTGATTTTTACAAATATTTCTGGCCGTGATAGATAACAACGACCAGGAAACTTTTTTTTTTTTTTTCAAAATTTATCTCTGGCCGTGATAGACAACAACTGCCAGCTTCAGATTTTATTTCGGTTAATCAGCAGTAACTTGATTTCGTTAAGCTGGCTGTGATGGTCTATAACGTTCTCTGGACATTATAGATTATCACGTTTTTCCTACAAATCAAATTTTCACGAGATGCTTCATCATTATCGATATTTATTTATTTATTTTTCTAATAATAAAAATTTCGGGATTTTTTGCGCCACTAAAATTCAAAGCGGGCCCGGTGGCTAAGTGACTTAATTGCTGCACAAAACAAAAGTGCATTCAATGGACTGGACTTGAAGTAATCAATATTCAATAGCATGCATGTAGAGTCAGTCAAGGTCCATGGTCGTCATTCATAAAATCAATTTGCAATGAGAAACGTGCAATTAGAAACGTAATCTTAGCTCTTTTTTCTTTTAATTAATGGATATCTTTTAACACGGGTAAGCCTAAAACTCATAAACAAATCATATTATTGACTATTTCTCTTGTTAAATACTGGGCAGGTTCGATGAAACCTCAAGTGCAGGATTGCCTTGCGCTTTGGTTACCAACAGATCTGGATGAGATCCCTCTAGCTAGTTGGCATCCTGACGATGTTGATGAGCAGCTGGCTATCGCAGAGCTTGCTGGGGATGCTACTCCTGACTTATGAAGGAAGAAGACTACCTAGTAGTTAGTTGCTGGCTGGAAGTTTCTTTTAGTTTTGTCTTAGATATAACAGCCCCACTATGCGTGGCTTCTTTACTTAGATATACTCAGTACTTTGCCATCACTGTAGATGCTATTATGTCTTGGCTTATGTGGTTGTTTGCCATGATTATCTAGACTCTATATTCGAGTGTAAGTTAACTTTTGTTTCAATGAAACTGGCTTAGGCCTTTTTATCAAAAAAAAATATCTTTTGTCTGATTGACAAGTCCAAATTGCAATAAACTGTAATATAATGTATGCCGAAATTTTTAAAGTAACATTCTCTCAAAAAAAAAAAAACCAGAAACCACATAATTTGGATACTTTTAGATCTACTATGGCCGCAGAACACCGATGCTGCTCCAAATACGTGGGACCGTACATGCATTCTGCGGACCCAGCCAGAGGTCCGCACAAACATTATGTGGACCTTTTTTTTTTAAACAAAAAAATTATTAATAAAAAAAGAAAAAAGGGGCACGGAAACCAAAGAGTCAAAGGGTCAAACCTTCCAAACATTCAAATAATTGGGCCGCAGAACCAAAGAGTCAAAGAATTATAATTTTTATGCTAAAACAAAAAAAAAATGGGCTGCAGAATCATTCTGCGGACTCTTGGCTGGGGCCGCAGAACACCTGTACAGTCAGGGCCGCACTGGTGTTTTGCGGCCATGGTAGATTCCGAAATACTCAGATTTTGTGATTTTTTAGTTTATTTTTATAGAGAAAATGGTAACTTTAAAATTTTTGGATAATGTATGGGTTATATGTTGTACATGTCACTTTGTCTAGCTCTAGCAAGTAATAAATCATAGCAAGCTTTGCTGAGAGGGAATCTTAGTCTTACTTGAATTCTTATTTTTTAGCTAAAGTAAACAACTATTTTGACAATTGGTGCTAAAATTGATTGACAGAGCTCCCACAAAAGTTTGAATCCTCTCGTTTATTTACTGACCTAAGAAAATAACTAGAAGAGTCATCGCTTATAGGAAATAAATCTGCTGTTATTCCGATTCCAACCATTCAAAAAATTTCTTACACGAATCTCAACAATGCGTGAATCTCAATGGAGATCAACGATTGGAATCTTTTGTAATGACAACAGATTTATTTTCTCACTTATAATGTACCTACGTACCGATCTGCCGTACAAATTACTATTGTCACGGATCAATAATACAAAACTGAACAACGAGTATTTATTTTCCAGGAAACTAAGAAAAAATAATTCAATAAAATTGCATCATATTTTTGTATGAATAGGATATTGACGAGTATAGATGATATGTTACAAGCGTTGTGACGCATCGTGTTATTAGTAATTAATATAAGATAGTTATGCATTGCAACGGGTACAGTTGCCTTTAATTACAGGTACAAACAAAAGAGCAGTCCCAGAGAGAGGGGTGATGAATCAGTTAGAGTGGAAAAAACGTGCCGTGCCGTGACTAACATGCTGTGATTTTAGTTTCGTGCCGTGCCGTGCCGTGCCATGACCAAAATGTCAAGGGGTGGTCACGGCACGCGAATGGTCACGCTACGTGAGACACGCCGTTCTTAAACGTGCCGTGACCATACATGACTCGCGTGATTCGCGTGACCATTTAATCATAATTTAGGTTAGTTTATTCAAGATTCACCATTAAATCAATATCTAATGGTCCTAATTACACGTGACTCGCGTGACTACGTGTCGTGCCGTGGCGTGAATAAATCTTTCACGTGCCGTGCCGTGCCAAAGTTTCAAAAGATGGACACGGCACGCAAATGGTCACAGCACGGGACACGCAAGTCACAACACGTAACTGACGCGTGCCGTGCCGTTCCGTAACGAAGCCGGCTCCGCCGTGCCATTTTTCCCACTCTAGTGATGATATTGACACAATAATTTTTTTTATTAACACAACAAATTCAGATTTTTACTTGTATGGACATATATGTCCTTCAATTCTCTCTACATACCATATCTTTTTTAGATGAACTTTCTTTATATTGAAGATCACTTTTTATTTATTTTATTTCCATAACTAAAGTCTAGTACTCTAGTAAAATCTTGAAAGGAATGTTTCATTTTTCAAATTTGAGAAGTATAGCAACAAAAATTTAAGCAATCATTTCTTGTAGTAAAAAAAAATAAAAACAATTTTTTTTAGTAACTTTAGTCGACTTAGTTGAATTTGTACCATTAAATACTTCATTTCTTGATTAGATAAAAAAGATACCAGAAACTCTATTAATTGAAAATACACTTCGCATTGACACAAAGTATTATCTAACAGAGTTGTTCGATGGAATGATTTTTCCATTTGTAAAGAATGAGCTTTTTAATTTATTATTTTCAATTCTTTGAAATTCAAATGTTTTAGGGGTAAGTTTTAGTTGTGAAAATAAAACAAATAACAAATAGCCATTAATATGAAGAAATAAACATGTATTTTATTGGTTCACCATCCGTATACAATTTGGATCTTCTTTACTATTTACTTCCATAATTTTTTACATTAATAATTGTTTATCTTTATTTCCTCGCATGCTTAGTTTATTAAAATAAATTTGTATTTTATGTGATTTTTTATTTGGATTGAAATTAATTCGAAATATTTTTGTGTCTCATATTAATTTATTATTTGTCTTGATATATAGAGACAAAATTAAAATCTATTATTAAATTACATGACAACAAAGAATATATGACCATATTAAAAAAACATTAATAGTTTTCAAAAAATTATCTAACGATAAATGCTTCACGGTAATATAAACAAATATGTCAAATTAATAAAATTGTGTTAATACTAAAATTAATTATTTTTTAACTCAACATAAATTAATGAATTAAAGAGTCTATCCTACTACTTCTCTCAACATTATTTTGAATATAAGCTCCTTTGTTGAGTTGAAAAAAACATAAATTATAAATTTTCTCGGTATGTTATTAAAGCATAAGATTTGCTTTTTCTTAGCAGTAATAATTTTATACTTTTATTGCAGTTTTTTTAAGTGGTGTGTTCTTTTGAATTTGTATATGCGGTTATTAAAAATAAACAAAGCAAATTGAATTTGTTAAGCAAACAATGATATATTATGTAGGGAGTTGGCTACGGTGCTACGCATAGCATAGATGACCTCCGTGCTATGACTTAATATTTGAGTTTTCAAAATTCTAATGGTCGATCCGAACCGTTCAACATGATCTCCATATGAATATGTACTTGCAAATCAAATTTTACATTTTTTAGAATTTTTTTACTGTTTTTTTAGATAGGTAGAAAAACACTTGATCTGAATGGTACAGAATTTTCAGATCAAGTGATTTTCTACCTATCTAAAATACTAGTAAAAAAATTTAAAAAAATGTAAAATTTGGTTTGCAAGTACATATTCATATGGAGATCATGTTGAACGGTTCGGATTTTGAAAACTCAAATATTGAGCCGTAGCACGAAGGCCCTCTATGCTATGCATAGCATATTAGCAATTTCCATTATGTAGTAAAATTTATTTTTATATTTCTCATACCAGCTAAAAATATTGAAACAAAAAAGGACCGAAATACATATTTAACAAAAATTAAAATCATTGATGTACAGTACAAGCAGAGATGTATGGGTTAATATTCCTTTTTTGTTGTTATTTCAAATTAGATGAAGTTCTAACAATAAAATATATAGTAACCAATAAATGGTCCTCATGCTAGAAGATTACATAATCACCGGGATAAAAAATAGCATTTGAAAGAAATATATATAGAGTGTAAAATTGTCTATGAAATTTGAAAATTTGAAGTTGTTGTGTTAATATAAAATGTTATTGTGCTAATATCAGCACCCAGAGAGAGGAGGAGACAGCAGTGCCTTTTTTCTTTTTCTGTTTTCAGTTTAGGAGAATTTACTTGTTGTGTTGTTGATGTTTTCATGAATTCTCTCCTTTTTTCTTGAATATTTACTGTTTTAGTACTGCAAAATGTCACAAAATTTTAGTATCATGAATTGAAATTTAGACATAATAAAATTTTACGTTGACACATTTTTTTGTGAGAATAAAGAAGAAACAGTTCAGATTTAAAATTTAAAATTTAAATTTTAAAATATAAATAAAGTAGATTGTGATATTTTCCGACATCAGAATCTTGAATCTTGTGGCATTGACTTATCAATCTTGTTTGAATTGTTAGATTTGCTTTAGAACGAGAGGATGGTAAAGCTTCTAGAGACCATTTGAGAGTAGATCTGATGGACATCGGACTTACTTTGGTTTGATGAGTTTAATCACCGTCAATTTGCTTTAAGATTCATGCAGAATGCTTTAAACTCCGTGTGTGTCTGTTTCAATTTTCGTGCGCACAAATCTTAAATTAAATCGGACGGTCATCATGGCGTTGAATTTAAAAGTAGGTCCGATGGACACCGGACCTACTCCGTTCTCTCTAGAGACATAATTCAACCAAGACTTGTCAACATTGAAATATTGACTATGCTTTTGAGGTATCAGATGTTTGATTATGATTTTGTTATGAAATCGGTGAATCCACCCGCTTTATTAAAAAAAAAACACTGAAAAATTGTATTATCAATACTTGCGATAATTATTATGAAAACAGAAGACTCATAAAAAAATTAAAATTTTTAGTTTAGTCTTGTATTAAATTTTGCTTTGAGAATCAACCGATCATTTATGAATTTTTTTTGAAATTTAAAAGGTTTTGAGTTTTTGTGTATTTGATTGAAGCCCGTAGGCACTTTCATTTATTGAATATTCTAGTATGCTTAATTATTGAATAATAAATTTTAAAATTGCATAAAAATTGCTATACAACCAATCTGTAAGAAAAACATGTTTATAATTTTTTTTCCTATTTTTTTTAAATATTTTTACATGATTTGAGAAGACTTTGTCAATATAATTAAGATAAGATGTCAAAAGATTCTAGTTATTTTTATTCTCTGGCAAATGATGGTTATGAATAAGACCAAAACATTTTTTTTATTACAAACTACTCTCATGGTTTCATGGTGTTAATTAAGATGATATTATAGTCATGACAAAATAATATTTCTTTAATTTTTAAAAATGCCATCAATAAAATCCTAAAACTATCCTTTATAACAAACAGTGTTAATGAGCCAGCTCTTGTTTAAGACATAGAGAATCAAATTTAGATTTAGTGACAAACACAATATCCTTTGTGTGATAGATTATATATTTAAAATTCAGATAGAAAATCTCTTGTGAATATTAAACTAGTTGGTGACTTGACATCGACTTTATTTAAAAAAAATAAAAAAATTTTTACGAACACCAGTGAACAATGTGGCATTCTTCATTATAGAAATAGAGTTTGTACTCACTAGACTGGTCTCTGGTAAAAATATATGTTCATTGTTTCTTAGTCCAACATCCGGGAACCAGTACCACTGATAGCCTAGTAGTGTAGTGGACCAAAATTTTTATTAATAGCAAAAAAAATAAAAAAATATCGAGAATGAAGAAGAATTTTGTTGAAATTCGACAAATAACAAAAACGTGATAGTCTATAACATTCAGGGGATGTTATAGACTATCACGGTCAGCTTAGTCAAAAGATTATTCCTTAACTAAATAGTGAAAAAAGAAAAAACATAATTCTTAAAAATCTTTGTCTATCACAGCCAAAAAAGCAGACAAAAAAATAATAAAATTCTAAACTTCACAGTACATCGTGACCGGAGAGTGCCGTAGTTAATGATCAGTGCCTTCGCTTCTCCAAAGAGGTTATTAAGTAAGGTGAAACTGACCGGGCATTGAATTTTCTAGATTTCATGATTTCTATTGGATATGACTCGTGACCTACGGCACTATAGATGGGCTTTGCAAGAAAGGTCAAACCGTCAAACTACAAAAGCAAAGGAGTTGTTTTATGAAATGATTTTCAAAGTTTGTCACTGATCTATTGTATTTTTTTTAATAACTTTTTTGGTCGTGATGGAGTATAACTTTTTTGGTCGTGATGGACAAAAACGTTCAGAGATTATATTTTTTTGTTTTTTCACTGTTTGGTTAAGAGACAATTTTTTGACTAAGCTAAATGTGATAGTCTATAACGTTATCTGAACTCATGTTTTTCTTATATATGAAAATTCCGCAAAACTCTTCGTCATTACCGATATTTTTTTATTTATATTCCTATTAATAAAAATTTCGGCAAGAAAATGTACACTGCCGACGATGACTTCGCTTGACTTCAATTGCACTGTCAAACGGAGACTTTGCTTGGAATTAATAATATTTTACGAAGATACAGTAACACCTTCGCACTGCTTCCCTCTTTTGAATGAATTAAATTCAATTTGGATTTTCCCTATATATAAACAGTCTCTATCCTTCACATAAGCACCCAAGCAAAATAACATCACAAATATATGAATATTTACGCTTGCTCACAATCCACAACCATGGATGATCTTCCTTCTGATGTAATCCTGAACATATTCGATCGACTGCCGGATTCGGCTGATCTAGCGAACTGTCGCCTCACCTCACACAGGCTCCTTTCCGTGTCGTACCGCACCTCATCAATCTCTCTCAAACCTCACCAGAAGCACCATCCAGCAGTCCCGTTTAAGACACGAGTGATAAGTCTGATCTCGCTCCTCGCTGCATCTCTGGTGTCCATTTCCATCTCAGGCAAAGGCTCGGGAGTCGTTCACACCGATGAAGTGGATGATCTCACTGACATCGGCTTCCTCTCTGCATGGCTTCCCATGGTTGGTAGACAGCTTCGTACACTCAGCATTGTTAATGCTCCGAACAAGTCCCCCGTCGGATTTTCGTGCGCGCTTGCTGTCATCTCTGATACATGTCAGTTCTCATCGTTTACACATCTCTCTCTCTGTTTTACACTATAGCTATCCTTCTATAAATAATTTATACTGTAATATATAGTTCGTAATGTACTAGATTTGAGCTGATTGCAACTTTAGGTTTTCATCAAATAAAATTATTTTTTTAGTGACTGAGTTCTATCAGATTCTTAGTGAATGATAAAAAAAATTACATGAGAGTGGCTAATATATAAACGATTGTTCCTATACTCAGGAACAAACGGTTCGGTTCTCCAATATTCAAAGTCCAAACAGTCGATCCAAACCGTTAGATATTCAATCTATATTAAATGTACTTGGAGACCAAATTTTACATTCTTTTGAATTTTTTTACTATTTATTAAGATAATTTGAAAACTGTTATTTTTATTAAATTTCTGCAACATTGAAAAACAACGGTTTTCAAATTAGCTTAATAAATAGTAAAAAAATTCTAAAAAAATGTAAAATTTGGTCTCCAAGCACATTTTAATATAGATTGAATATATAACAGTTTAGATCGACTGTTTGGACTTTGAAAATCAGAGAACCCACCCGTTTGTTCCTGAGTCCAGGAACAAACGTTTGTATATTAGCCATTCTCAAATTACATTGTATAATAATAGACATGCTTAACATAAAAATGACGAATACATTTACAATTTTTTTATTTTAACAATTTCAGAAATATTTTATGCCGAACAAATTAATTCATGGTCATATACTCCTATGTACATAAAAGAGATAGATACCAAAAATTCTAATTTTAATACAAAATTCCAAATATACCCTCAATTAAAAGAATTGATGTTAGAATCAAACAAAATGTGTTTTTTAATATAATATATTAATAGTACAAATAAATAATTTGGAAAAAAATATTTCTTGATAAGGGGTGTGCTCTCAAGTTATGAACAAATGTGCAAAATTAAAAGAAATTGTGATTTTATTTGCGCTCCAAATACTTACAAGTACTTCTGGCTAACTTTTTAAGAAATTGAATAGTCGCATGTGTATTGTTCATAAATTTTGACTTGATAAATAATGTTATCCAGAGGAGAGATCAAGTTACAATAATTTTGAGTTACAACAAAGTTACAACAACGATTTTCTACATTTTGAAATTCCAAATCATCGATCTAAACCGTTCAAAATGATCTCCACAATAAAATATGCTTCCAGATCAAATTTTACATTTTTTTTTAATTTTTTTACTATTTGTTAAGTATTTTACAAAAACTAGTCAAATTCAGACCATTGAATTTTGTACCCATCTTAATAAATAGTAAAAAAATTCAAAAAATTGTAAAATTTGATCTGAAAGCACATTTTATTGTGGAGATCATGTTCAACGGTTTAGATCGACGATTTGAAATTTCAAAATGTAGAAAATCGTTATTGTAACTCAAAATTGTTGTAACTTGATCCCTCCTCATGTTATCTATGCATGTTTCAAACTATAGGTGTGCAACCGTCAAACTACCAACCGTCAACCGTCAATTAAGAAGACTAGAGATAAATAATGTTATCTACACATGTTTTTACAGACAAGGTGCGCAAAGTTTCAAACCATTAACAACCGTCAATTACAGTTGTTCATAAATTTTGACTTGATAAATAATGTTTGATAAATATCAACATTTATTTTAAATAGAAAAAGGACAATTGTATATTATAAAATAAACAAAATCGTATATGCAGTAGTTAAATACTTGAATATGTAATGTGATAATTAAATATGTATTATAAAATTCTTTAAAAGTCATATGAAAATATTAGGGAGGTGAGAGCATCTACGTTCCTGGTATTATTAGAGTTTCTAATCTGATGTGTCAGTTTATAATTCAGTTTCAGAGATGTGAGAGATTTCTTATTTAGATATGCAGTAAAGTTTCTTATTAAGAAATTGTTTATAAACTCCATGTTGCCAAAATGATTGGTTCAAATTAATTTTTCTTTTTAATTTGTTGCTGACGTGACTTAATAGAAACTTTAATTTTAATTTCAAGAATATGAGAGTTAGAAACTTTAGAGACCTTAATTTCAAAAAAGTGATTAACAGTTATTTAGAAACTCATTTGAATTGCTGGGATGTAGATGGATAAATCTCACAAATAGTAAATTTGTTAGACGGGGTTAAAATTTATTTATTTGTAGTTGAATTTACTTACTAAATTAATGGTTTGTTATCTTCAAATTGTTAAATTTCTTACAATTTTTTTTAATAATATGCACAGGCAAGAACCTCGACAGTTTGGTCATAAGAAACGCCTGGCTCTCTTTCAACGGTATAATGGTCATGTCAAAACTTACAAATCTAACCCTTAGATTTGTGAGGATTGACGATGAACACCTTGTAAACTTCAGCGTGTACTTTCCTTCTCTCAAGATCCTCAAATTGATCCACATAACAGGTCTGAAGGAACCCAAAATCCATCTCATGCAATTGCGAATCTGTCGCTTCACCGGTTACCCTCAATCGATCACTGTGCTGGCACCCAATTTGGAGGAACTGAAGCTGAGATGCATGCAACCTTGCTTTGTCATCTTGGATTGTTCTTCGATTCGCAATCTCAGCATCTCACTTGCAAAAGCTAGTGGAATTAGTATGATTACAATGCCTCAAAACCTGAGAAAACTTACAATCAAGTCCCTCGATGTTCCACGACTCTTGCCATTTTTCAGAGGAACCAAAGGTTTGAAAACCTTAGAGCTCGAAGTGTCTCCAATTATGAGTTGGTTCGATTCATACACTGTTTTTTCGATAACTGCTGCGTTCCAAATATTTGAAACTATAGACGAACTCATAATCGGATCTGTGGTTTGGTACCTGTGGCACCAATCTATTCCTTCTTGTCTCACCGTATCAAAACCGATTTCATTAGCCAGACTTGTAGTGAATCTACCTCCAGAGGATTTCAATAGAACTGATCTTATGTCCATCATTTTGAAAATATGCGCTCCAAGTGAAGTGGAGCTTTGTTTCTTTAGCGACATAGAAGAGATGGAGAAGAAAGAAGTTGTCGCAAAATTTTCAAATACTTTCTCCGGAGTTAGATGGAGTTGGAGTACTTCTGAGAAATCAAGCTCAGAATTCTTCAGTCGATTGTGGCGCGCAGTAGGAATTTAAAAGCTTCCTCTATAATTTTAAAGTCTGAAATTGCTGATGCAATTATTTTGTAATTTTTTTATCTATTTTAAAATAGTAGTTTGGCTATCGCCAACCGAACTTTCAAAATAAATAAATAGTCCGACTAGCATAGCATGATATTAGTATCATTTCAACCTATCGAATCAACTTCAAACGGTAAATCCAAATCGTTCAAACCGATCTACTTTATTAGTTGTGCATTTCCATACAAAATTTATAATTTTTTGAATTTATTTACTATCAAGTTAAGCGGTCAAATGTGAGAATTTTTTAGTTAATTTTAATGCATTTATTTTTTAACATTTTTGACCGCTTGACTTAATACTAAATAACTTAAAAAAAAAATTACATGTTAATACATCACTCATAAAGTAAATCGGTTTGAACGGTTTAGATTAGTCATTTGAAGTCTATCCAACAAATTTGAGAGTTTGTGTCATATAACATGAATGTCATACTAGCCGGACTCACTATCAAAATAAATAAATAAATAAATAAATAGATAGAAGGATATATTTGTGTGCTAATTAGAGCATACTCTTTTTGTGTAATTAAAGCTGTGAATCATAATTTAGAGTTTTAAGATATATCATCAGAATATTATACAGAGAATTTAATTCTCGTAAATTATCCCTTTACCTTTGATTTGTCACTAGATGCTTTGCTCCGGCTCCGCCGAAATCATTACATTTGTTTTATGAAATGTTATGTTCAATTTTTTTAATTGAAATTGTGTTAGCGGTATTTACTGATGCACTATGGTTTCTATAGGCATGCGATAGAGCTAGCAAAAGCAAGAAAATTACAAAATACATAAAAAACAAAGGCCACACATTTTAAATATTGATAATCTCTAACTTTGCAAACCACAGTTTTAATTAAACATCCAAGTTTTGTCGAAAAAATCGACCTTTCCTTTAAGTTTCATGTTTTGGATTGTGTCATACTAGAAATCATATTCAAGTCCTCAATTAATATGAATCCTCTCAAACAATGTCGCAACCTCTCGAGCACTGTACAGCCTCTTGAGAGCACGCTTGGCTTCACAGTTGGGGAAGTTGCTCAGGTCATAGTAATGTGGAGCTATGTCTATTAGCCTGTAACAAATATTTTAATTTTACTTATTATTAAAATAAGCACATCTCCTATTAAATTTTGCTAATGAAAAAAAAAACAAGAAGAGTGCAGATAACAGAACATACCACTCTCCCTTGATATCAGTCACAGTACGGATGAAATTTCGGCTGGTGAGTACACACTCATTGTAGATGACCCACTCCGGCTTATGATCCATACAGTTTGATGGATGCGGATGTACCACCTGTTCAAGCATAAATAAACATTCACACAAAAGCCAAATGTGCCGCATTAAAATTTGGAAATCTTTTAGTGTACTACAGATTGCTTTCGGTTGTTCAGATCAAAGTCATACTTGCAAAATGCCAATATGATGCATATTTATAGCCCACTCAATGTCATCAGATTACAATTCAGTTAATTTTTTTTTAGTAATTGAATGGTAAACCGTATTATGATTTGCTAACTCATCTCAGAAAAGATCAGAACTGACAGACAGCATGTATATGGATCAAATTTTATTGGAAAACCATGATAAATTCAATTTTACCATGTCTACGAACCCTTAATATTCTCATGAGGTGTAAATTTAAATCTATGGCTTTAAACAAGTGAAACTAGAACAAGCGTTTTGTGATTGATTGACCCTAGGCGGAAAAAATATTCATTTTGAATCAAAATGAACTAAAAACAATTATAACTGGAGTTGGCTCTAGTTTGGCAGCTCAAGAATTACATATATATAAAAAAAAAAGCATATGACAATTAAAAACAAACTAGTGTTGGTTACAAAAGTTAAATACCTGGTTGTCCTTGACAGTGAGATAGTGGCCAGTACGCTCTAAGTGTGCAACCTGCATGAAGTAGCCAGCAAGCATAGCCTTCCGAATGTTGATGTAGTACTCGCGGCTGTTGAAGTCGGTGCTGCACATCTTCAGGTTATACCTCGACATTATCCTCACCAGCTGTGACCTCACGTTATCTGCTGACTTCAAAGCCCAGCTGTTTATGAAGTTCTCATAGCACCATTGTGGGTCTTCATCTGCATCACGCGCCAACATTAAACTCAATTTCCCATTCAAGTATTACACAAACATTTAGCTTGGTTAAAAAGGAGGAAATAATAAAGGACCATGGGAATTAGTAGGCCATACTGTTCTGTTTGTAGGCATGATACACGTTGAGAAGAGTGAGGTGGTCCCCGTCAATATGGCCAAACCGGGCCTTTGCCTCGTCAGCAGCCTTCTGAGCCTCCCTGGGCTGAATGAAGCAATTCTGTACTAAAGAAACAAATGCATAATGACAAGTGGGGCCCACACAGTTTGTGGGTCAGTTTAGCAGATCAGAGAAAGGCATGAGGATGAACAACACCAATAGAGAGAATTAACTGAACAAAGCAACTATCTGCATCAGCCACTATACCTCTATGATCATCCCGATCGATTTGGCATAGTTGCATGACAGTTGCTCAAAGTAACAATAACAAAAGTAGTGGTAAATATAATAATAGTAAGCATCACATTCAACTTAATAAGACCTAAAATGGCATCACAGCACATGCCATTGACATGATGTGATCAAAACTCCCCATTCATTCTCCCACTTGTCGATATACGTGAAAGATAATATTTTTCATGGCATGAATAAATAGTGTTATGCCAACTTTGGATGATGAACATGTGCTTCCAAGCCAAACTCTAAATATATAGCATTGCAATAACAGAATTGTCCATTGGAAATGTACATATTTCCCACTTCATTATTAAAAGAACTAACAAAATATCCAAGATATGTCTGTGACACATCTAAACATATGTCAGGAGAATCCAGTTTTGCACAGAATTAGGTCTTACTTTAAACATTTCCAAGGAGCACATCTGACATGCCACAAAAATGAAAATCGTATAAATATAAGAACCACCTAAAAACCAACAAATCTAAAAAGACAAAAACATGTACCTGAAAGCATAGCTGAAATAGAGAGAATCTCGTTTGAGCAATTGAACTCGGGGCTCATCACGAGCATCTTGGCCATCTGCGGATCCAGTGGAAACTCACTCATAATCTCCCCCAACTTGGTCAGATTCCCTTCGTCATCTAGCGCACCCAAATAGTTCAGCACCTCAAGGGCCCGCATTAGGGTTTCTGGAGCAGGTGGATCCATGAAGTCGAAGTGCACTAAATCATCAATGCCCAGCTTTTTCAAGGTTAACACAGTGTTTGCCAGGTTGGACCGCAATATTTCAGGGTATGTTTTAGGCTGCAAATCATTGCTGAAGCTCTTTTCGGTGTAGAGTCTGAAGCACTTTCCAGGTTGGGTACGACCTGCACGACCTGCTCTCTGATGTGCACTTGCTTTGGAGATTGGAGATACTAACAGAGACTCAACCCGGATTCGTGGGTTATAAACCTTCTGTTTTGAAAATCCAGGATCTATAACATACACTATACCATCTATTGTAAGGGACGTCTCAGCAATGTTAGTAGACACCACTATTTTCCTCCCAGGCGGACCCCCTTCCGTTAATGCAGGTGGGGCAGGGTCAAATATCTTCTGTTGCATAGCGGGTGGTAGAGTGGAATACAATGGTACAGCCTTAATAGGTCCAACCTGATCTCCCAAGTTGCTTATCTCCTTGTATAATTTTCTACATGCATCCTCTATCTCCTCTTCGCCGGTAAGAAATACGAGTATATCGCCAGGTGGCTCACACGTGTGGATTTGCACAACAGTACGAATAGCAGCTTCTAAATAGTCTCTCTCGGGGTCTTGGGTGTAGAAGATCTCTACTGGGTGAAGTCGACCAGGAACCTTCATTAATGAAGCCCCATTGAAGTACCCCTGGAATTTCTCAGCCTCCAGGGTAGCACTCATGACCACAAGCTTAAGGTCTGGTCGGTTCTTTAATACTTCTTTTAGAAGCCCGAAAAGCACGTCAATAGCTAGAGTTCGCTCGTGTGCATCATCAAGTATTATAACCTTGTATCGCTCTAGAAGTGGGTCCGTCATTGCCTCTCTCAGAAGCATACCATCTGTTAAGTATCTGATGTAAACAACAGTTTTTCACGGAGTAGAGATTAGATTCATAATTGCAATTTTTACCGACAATGCACTCAAGGTAGGTTCACTAACTGTTATGTATAAAATCTAAACCACAATATATTTAATGCTGTTACCAGCAAAGCTATAAACTATATTACTAATCGGCCTTTTACACAAAGGATGATTCACTCAGGGTACATGAAGAAATTTCATGTATATTATTTCGACCAGAAAATAAGTTACACTTAAACCAATAAACTAAATATTACCGGTCACAATCTTGGGTTAACAAAAAGATAATTTAACAGCTTACTTGAGCATGGTTTTGTTGCTGCTGCAATCTTCAAAACGAATGGTGTAACCGACCTCTTCTCCAATAGTCACATCCATTTCTTCTGCCACACGACGTGACACTGACATTGCAGCCACTCTCCTTGGCTGTGTGCATGCTACCATCGGTTTCTTTCCAAGGTCATCTAGGTCTAAAACAAATTGTGGTATCTGTTACATCAAAACCCACAACTCTGTAAGTTTAATTCAATATCCACTTAAAGCTTGTTTTAATGTTTTCTTTTATTGGGAGCCAGATGGGATTGAAATGGACTGGTAAAACCCATCGGTGCAACTGGAATCAATAATCAGAAGTTACAATAAAAGAAATAAAATCACAAAACAGAGCAGTTTCCTCAAGATAAACATATCAGGACTTCAGGAGGTCATAAGCCTAAATTAGATACCAAACTCTGCATTTAGGAAACACCAGACCTAGTCAGACTGAAAAAAACAGTGATTAGAACCAAGGGAGCAACCAAAAACAAAATCAAATCATCTACTTGAGCTAATTTCCATGCCCTGTTGCTATGTCGCTGCGTCAATCCAATTCGGGACTATGAAAATCAATATCAATTCTTGAATTATCTCTTTCAAATTTGGCTTTGCCATTACTGTATCTCCTATCTAGATTCTTTCAAATTAGTTTGATTACTTTGCAAATTTCTATTTACCCATTTTTATTAAGCTCTTGAGCGCCACATGCTAAGTACCAACTAGCAATCAATTGGGAACTGTTTCAACAATAACACCGTAATTTGCCTAATATCTCGGAAAAAAAAAATCTACCTGAGTAGTTTTACCGCTTCCAGTCTCACCAACAAGAACCAAAGTCTGATTGTTCTTCAATATGCGCAAGAAATCATCCTTCTGCTGCCAGACTGGAAGGGTCTTTCTTTTCTCCAGTATCTCGTAGTACCTGGCGGAGTATGGCCAGCCGGTCCACCGGTTCACCGCCGGCATACTCGATCCATTGTTGGCGGAGACGGAAACCTCGTCTTTCACGTCAAATAGGCTTACCTGATGCTTCCTCTCCGTCGTCATAACACTGTAGAAACCCTAACCCTAGATCGAGAGAGGTCCCAAAGGGTTGAGCGGGAAGGTTTTGGTTGGATGCATAAACACTAGTTTCTGTGAGGTAAGGATATTACGCTAATTTTGTGGAGTATTCGTCCGACTGAGAACTATATAACTTGTATAATTAAAAGATTCCAGAAATAGAAAAGCGTCTACAGAATAAAGAGGGTAATAATCAGAGGAGCTAGGAACGAGGGATGTGTGAGTGCAAACCTCACATCTATAGAAGAATAGAGAGAGCTTAACAAGGAGAGAGAGACAGAGAGAATGTGGGAAGTAGAGGTAGCGTGAGATCAAAGTCAAAGGAGAAGGTGAGGGTAAGAGAGTGAGGCTTTGACAGAGGATAAGACAGGTGGACGGGTGAGGTGAGCGCGTACTGAAAAGGAGAGAGATTCTCTCGAGAGCAATTCGAACAATTTCTTCGCCAGGAAGGAAGAAAAAGAGAGAGCGAACAATTCCTTCGCCAGGAACGAAGAAAAAGAGAGGGAACAATTCAAAAGGGAGAACGGGGTGGGGTCCAGGAGGCAGAGAGGGAGAGAGAATTAAGGGAGAGAGAGGGGTCCACTTTGAGATTATGTAATTGAACGGTTGAGAGATTTTTCCAACTTCAAAAGTATTTAAATTGTCATATCTAATAGAATGAAAACACATTTAATTAACTAAAATCAACGGGATTTACGTTAAAATTTGTACGAATGTTCAAATATTTGTTGTTTTTAAATTCTAAATTTATTTATGAACTTCGTCTAATTTTTAATAACGTTATTATTTTTATAAATTTTCTTACTTCTAAACGTGTCAAGAAATTTGTATTTTAAATTACGTGAACATTTAAAATCCCATCGTTACTCTTTATTTATTTTGAATCTAACATCACGATTTACTTTTGAAATTTAATTTAATAAATTGAAAATTTTATATTAGTTTAATAAATGTCTTTATAATTTTTAATTCATTCTTAAATTAACTATTTTTTTAAATTAGGCATAATTTATAAATTGTTAGTTAAATAATAATTTAAAACTTTCAGACTATAACAAGCTAGGTGCAAAAATTAGGGTTTATTAGAAGAAAAATAAGAGGGTGGGCTAAGAATTTTTATGGGCAAAAGAAAAAGGAAAAACAATATATTCTTAATAGACTTAAAGATTTAGATGTTTTTAGGGAAAGTAGAGATTTATTTCCTCCTGAAGTGGAAGAATGAACTAATATTAAATCTAGGTTAGAAGATATATATTTAGAAGAGGAAATATACTGGAAGCAACGATCTAAACAGAAGTGGCTAGAAGAAAGGGATCATAATTCTAAGTATTTTCATATTATAGCTAATCACAGGAAGAAAAAAAACAAAATTAACTCTTTGCTTATTGATAATTCTCTTACTCAGTTTACAACTGAAACTAATAAGTCACTCCGGAGGAAAATATGATACTAGAAAGTCCTTTCACTTTGGAGGAAATTAAACATGCATTTTTTGAATGTGAACCAAATAAAGCCCCTGGCTCAGATAGTTTCTCATTCAAATTTTATCATTTTTTTGGAATTTAATTAAGTTTGATCTCCTCCATTTATGCTGCAACTTTTACAACAATTTAAACCTTAATAGGCTTAACAAATCTATCATTTGTCTCATTCCTAAAGAATCCAATGCTATTACCATTAACAAATATAGGCTCATTAGTCTAGTAAACTGCATTTTTAAATTGATATCCAAAATCCTCACTCATAGATTAGCACATGTTATGCCTAGAATTATAGATGAAAGTCAGACAACATTTTTGCCAAATAGATATATCTTGGATAATGTGGTGCTTAGCCAAGAACTTGTTCATTTTAGCAAAACTCAAAAACAAAATGGAGTAGTTATAAAGGTAGATTTTGAAAAGGCCTATGATAAAATTAATTGGGCATACCTTAAAGAAGTTCTGTCTAGTAGAGGATTTGGTATAAAATGAATTTATTGGATTCATAGATGGCTCATTAGTTCACAATCATGTATAAATGTTAATGGGGAATTAACACCTTATTTATATTGTAAAAGAGGGGTTAGATAGGGAGACCCTCTTTCACCTTTTTTTTATTCATTTTAGCAGCTGATATACTTAGTAGGATATTCAACAAAGGGAAACAAGCCAATGTGCTAAGAGGATTAGGTCCTAATTGCTTTCATAATTCCACAATTACCAACTGTCATTATGCAGATGACACGATATTATTCTTAGAAGCTAATAATGAAGTAGTAATAGCTGCCTAGTGGGCTATGCAAGCCTTTGAGGCAGTTTCTGGGATCAAGATCAACTTAGATAAAACCGAATTGGAAAGAGCAACTGTTGTCAATTAGGGGAAGACATACTTTGCTTAATTCAGTCCTCTCAGCAGTCCCTCTATATGCATTATCTTTGTATAAGATAACTTGTACTGTGCTCAAGGATATAGATAAAATTAGATGCAGGTTTCTATAGCAAGGATCAAATAGGTCTTGGAAAAATATTCTTTAATAAATGGTCTGTAGTTTGCTCAGCCAAAACATATGGGGGGTTAGAGATATTTGATTTAAGAGATATGAATTTAGCCCTTTTAATAAAATGGTGGTGGAAATTCAAAAACCCCACATATCATAGCTTTTGGAAAACCTTAATTTTCTATTTGTATTATAGTAATAATTCTCAACATGTATCTCTATTTTGGTCTGAAATTCTCAAACTAGATGCTTTAGGATTCAGTAGTGTTAAATATTCCCCAGGTAAGACATCTGGAGTGAGGTTCTGGCAAGATGTGTGGTTTGAAAACTGTTATCTCTCATCTAAATTCCCTCAATTTTATGAATTATGCATGACTAAAGATATTCTTTTTATTGATGTTATTAACTCTCAAGAAAATAGTGTAATATTTAGTGATATTCTGACAGGAGTATGCCTCCAAGAATGGAACCAAATACTAACCACACTTAGTAAATTATCTTTACTCATGATTTTGATAGGCTCTCTTGGAGGTGGGACTCTACAAGAAAATTCAATGTGCAATCCTTATATCACATCGTCAATATAGAGGAGTTTTAGTGGACCAATTATTGTGGTGGTCACTACCTATTCCTCCTAAAATTCAAATTTTCATGTGGTTAACCTTTAGAAATAGAATACTTACCAAATTAATCTTAGTAAGAGAGGATGGCAAGGTAGTACAAAATGTATGTTTTGCGATCAATCTGAAACTGTAAATCATTTATTTTTACAATGTCAATTAGTTAAGCAAGTTTTGTATTGGTTAGGAAAAAACCAACTGCATTACCAACAGTGGAAATCATTAAAAGATGTTTGGGAACCCTAGTTTTGATACAAAAATAAACAATTTATAATATTTTAATTTAAAATTTGATTTCTACACACAAAATAAGTTTGGGAGAATTGTCACGAGGCCGTTTGAAGAAGGGAGGTCTAACTCTTGAATGCTTAATTCATATTGATTATGCTAATATGAGAACTTTAAGCCGATTTAAGTCTCTAATATTTTTTAGATGATAGTTCGTAGACTCTATCCACTTACACACATTCCGTTGCAACATATGTAGAATTTGATCCTTTGTATAAGGGTCAGGATCTCCTAAAGTAACTTAACTTTTGGGTTTTCGATCGGGACCGTCCGATTCGATTCTGTTGCTCGAGATCGTCTCGGTATTCGAATCTGTCGTCGAAATGTGTGCGCTCTATTTCGGAATGGATGGTCTCGGATCCGAATCGGACGGTCCCGATTTAAAACCCAAAAATTGAGTTACTTCACTGGATCCGAATTCGTCTTATACGCAATGACAAGTCTTTGATATTAATTTTCATTACCTTCCTAGCTGAGAGACATTCATAATTTCATTCTTGTGACGGAGAAGTATCTCAGAGAACGATTATAATTATTGTAAGGAAAATTTAACATCGAAGCGTCTGTAGTCCAACGGTTAGGATAATTGCCTTCCAAGCAATAGACCCGGGTTCGACTCCCGGCAGACGCAATTTTGTATTTTAGTTCATTTTTTTTCCAAAAAATGAACTCCTGCCATTATTTTTTGAGTAAAATTTATAGGTCAAGCTCCTAGATTTCATTGATAAAAGACACCAGTGGTGTCAATTTTACAAAAGAGGAAATAAAAGTCTAAAACAGTAATGAGGAAAAAAAAGAAAAAAAGAAAGGGGAAGAGGAGAAGTGAGAAAGGAAAAAATTGCTGTAAAATTTAAAAAAAAAAAAAACCAGAAAGGAAATTAGCAGCTATTTCCTAATCCTGGTTTGACTGAAACCATCTTCCAAATTTCGAGATTATCTCTGCTACCAGCTGTGTGATTGTCCTTTGCCATTATATTTGATAGTCATCTTGTCTCGGACAGGTAATTCTTTTCAGCAAATTTAAGATAGATTATTTTTAAAATTAAATTAGTAATTAATGATTAAAAATTCATGCGTCAAAATTTTGACATTCATTTTTTAAATTATCTCTTCAGTCTTTAATTACTTTCAACGGTATATAAAATCATGCTTTTTAAGTCAAATTTCAAATTAGTACAGGCCAGAACTACTCACAAAAATACACAGAATTTTGTCAACGCCAATTACTTAATTTGTTTCGCGCTTTAAATGTTCTCATTTTCCTCTCAATCTGCACACGACACACGAGTGGGAAGCATGAATACACGATCTAAAAAACAATTATATTATATATACAACAAGGCTTTCAGCTCACGTGTTATACATGCAAGTCTCATTATGTTGCCAATGGGCCTGGGCCGAACTCGTATCCTCTGCATTAACTCAAATTTTGAGTTAAGATCTGAACCGTCTATTGAGATCCGCACTAATATTAAAGTGCACGTGTGTTATAGGAGGGGCAGAATTGATCCGAATTCTGATCGTACGGTTCATAAATTAACTCAAACGGTGCGTCAATGCAGAGGATACGTATTCGCCTGGGCCCTGGGGGTCCATAGAACCCAGAATAGTGATAATGAAGTATTCAATTAGAGACAATTTCCTTCTTTCTTTTTTTTTGGTTTGCATTAGAGACAGAATTGCAAAGCAACCTTATTCAATAAACAGAGATATGGGATCCTCTGGAAGAGGGTCCCACCCACAGTCAATTTAATTTTGCCAGAAAATTCTATATCAGTCTCTCTCTTTCGCTTTCCTCACATGCGTACAATTAATAACCCAGACCTTAGCTCTGTCAATGCTTTTACTCTTCTCCTAACGCTCCATTGATATATAGAGAAAGAGAGACAGATACCTGAGATCAACGGAGAGAGAGATGTTCGGACATATGGCTCGGCGTTTCTCTTCCTTTTTCCGATGGCCAGAGCTGATTAGCCTCCCAAGCCTGAGAAGCATCGTGCCGAGTTCATCCCCTTTTCGCCTGTTGCCGGGAATGGACTTGTCGGCGATTCGAAGAGCGGTATCTCAGTTTCCGGAACTCGACTTCTCGATTCTAGACAGCGTTATGTGGAGTATCGTCGTGGCGTTCGAATCTGTTGCCTTGGTAGCCATGATGGGTTTCTTCTTTCTCTTTTGCGGATGCACCTTGTAATTAATGTGATTTAGATCGCTTTTTTTTTTCGTTTTTCTCTTTGCTTTGATTGGTAGGTCTGACTTGTGGTTTGGAAAGATTAGAAATTAAATGTTTGCTGTCGACTTGTAGGATTTCAATTTCGCTCGAGGGCCTTGGAGCTCTAGATAATTAATTTTATTCTTTTCTTTTATTCAGACTAATTAAGTTGTTCATATTTCCGTATAAATTTGGCTAGTTATCATGTTCAACAAGGGGAAGAATAGTTATAGCTAGGTATTTTTTTTTGCCCTTTTCAATGGCTTTTGAAGAGAACCAAAAAATACGCCAGTTTTTGAACTATTATTTCGCTTAATAACTCAGTGTTTGTGAAGTATAATGCAACCTCATTGATTTTTTTTTCTAAACCCTTTTACTTTGTCCTTTTGGTTTCCATATGTGATTTCTTTTATACAGACGATTGTTAGGAGGCCTTTTAGTTCTTATTTTGGTTCGTTATCAAGTTCAACAAGGGGTGTAGTTCTTGGCAGATTTTTTGGGGGTATATTATTGCTATACTCAGCTAGTTCTTATTTTGTGTTTTAATAATTGAATACGGATTCGGATGGCTCAACATGGATATCCATGTTAAAATGTGCTTAGAGATCAAATTTTTTATTTTTTGAAATTTTTTTACTATTTTTTAAGATAAATACAAAATTATTGTTTTTTAAGAAATTATTAATCATTTAAAAATAATAATTTTGTATCTATTTTAAAAAATAGTAAAAACATTTCAAAAAATATAAAATTTGGTCTCCAATCATATTTTAACGTGGATATCACGTTGAGCGGTTCAGATCATTAGTGTGAACTTTGAAATTGAAGATAAAGATGTTGGGTATGATTGAAGCATGAAGTAATGGGGCATTTGAGCCCTCCTCATATACAAATAGGTGTAGGATCAGATATTAAATAAATTTAGATATAGAATATGGATACAAATACGAATATAGTTTTAAAATTAAATAAAAGTATCACATACTTTATAAATAAAATCAAAGGTTTAAATAGTGTTTATCGCGTCATAGCGGAACGGCTGAAAAAACAGCGCTATGGCCATATAGCGCCGCTATAGCGCGAAATAGCGCACTATGGCTATATAGCGCCGCTATAGCGCGAAATAGCGCGCTATAACGGCGTTATATGGCCATAGCGTCATAGCTTTTTTGGTCCGAAAACGCTATAGCGGCGCTATAGCACGCTATTTAGAACATTGAATAAAACACAAACATTATATATAAATTCGTTAAAATTAACTTCGTAATATTTTCTATAACAAATAAGTTAAAATATTATATATTAACTAACAAAGTTAACACTAATTATTATTATAGCAATTGTTATTATTATTATTATTAGTAGTATTATGGATTAGACAAAGTGTGCCACAAAATTATAAATCTTAATTAAAGATGAAAAATGAGTAGATATAGTTGATTAATTATATATAAAATTAATTGGATTTGTAACAAAACTTTATATTATACTTTAACATCCAAATCATAGTAATATATGTCTCTCAAGCGGATATTCATATCCGAATTTCATCCGAATCCGAATAATTATTTGATTTTACCGTAACCGTTTTCGAATTAAAAATTGTATTCATATGTGTACTTAGAAGAGGGTTCAAATGCAGGACAAGTATTCTCTCCAATATTGTAAAAGATTCTCTTCACTTTATGATTTGAGATTAACCCCCAGCCGCTTTGAGATTCGGACTAGCACGGGCAGTATTATTGGGCTTTGAGATCGTGCCAAGTTAAAAGAAAGGTCCAGATCTAATAATTGTAAAAGATTTCCTATTACGGTACCGGAGAAGATCTGAATTCTCAAATGCCTCCACGTACCTTCATCATAACTCTATTTTTTAAAATTTAAAACTCAAATATTAAAATAAAACTGTTAGATTTGATCAATATCAATTTCTTAATGCACATATAAAAAAATTATGACATTTCAACTTTGTTTGATCAATATCAAGAGCTTGCAAAAATACATTAATATGAACATTGATTTTTCAACTTATTGATCCATATAAACAAAAATTGAAAAATAAAAAAATAATAAAAAATATATATATATACACATGTAAGAAATATAATGTAGATCACATCTAAAAATTTAATTTTAAAATATAAATTTTAAATCTTTGTTTTTAGAAAATTAAAAAAATAAAGGCACAACAAATAGAGATATTTGAACCCTCCTCATATATTGATATCCGTCAAAAAAAAAAAATATTCCATATTCATATTGGATAAATATCAATCTGAATACGAATAGATAATATTCCATCCGTTTATATTTTAAATCAACGATAGTAGGGGACTCCCCACAAATTAAGGAAAATAATAATTCGGAATACATTGTACTCTGTTTGAGGTGGCAACAGAAGGTTTGGGTGAATAATATTAGGTGTGAAAAACGGGTGAGACTCGTTCGGAGTCGGGGTTGCAATTTAGTATTGCTTGCTAGTTGCTGCCTAAGAAGTCATAAATAAATTCTGATTTAAATTATATTTCATTACTTTGCTTTCAGGAGATAATTACAGTTTGACCAATTGACAAGCTCCAGTCTGTCAAAGCATGAGACGTGCAGGGTTGATCTCATGTAATTTTATTCCCATTTTATTATCCATAATTTCTCTTTTTACAGCTTGCCCTTTAGATTTTTAAGCTGACATGTGATGATGTAAATGCCTAGTGTCATCACTATCAACATCTTGATCTTACTTAGAAAACATCCATATCGGGAAATTTTTTATTGGTAGTAATTCTTTTTAACATCCATATCGGGAAATTTTCTATTGATAGGAATTAATAGAAAAGAAGAGAGACAAATGGTAAGATTACATTAATATTTATATTGGTAGTAAGATCGGTAGAATTTCTATTGATCTAAACTAGTTTGTTTTTTTTTTTTTTTTTTCTAGTAAAATATTTTTTTACAAAAATAGATAAAGTATCTTAAAATTTAGATATATCAAAACATTCTATCTATTTTTTTGAAAAACTTTTCATATTTTACTAGAAATCAAATATAAGAATTTTCTCCATATATACATCAGATTAAAAAAAAAGTTAAGATCGATAGAAATTCTACCGATCTTAATACCAATATAAATATTACTGTAATCTTACCATTTGTCTCTTTTATTTTCTATTAATTACTACCAATAAAAAATTTCCTCCATATCGTTTGGTTTTTTAAATTTTAATATCAGGGACCACAATATTAGTGCATAGACACCAAATGGTATGGATTTTCTGTTCATTTTAGTTTCATACTAACAACATAAGCCAATTTGGTATAGGCATGAAAATTTGTAAACTAAAGTAAAAACTTCCAAGATAACAGAAACCACAATTACAAAACATAATGAATGGTATTTTTACCAAGAACATCCTCATTAATGAAATTAGAATAAAAATAATATAATTGTTATGAAAATAATATAAATCAAATATGACCCACCTTGATAGCGGGTCCATTGCAATAATTAATAGGTAGGAGACATCAAAAAATATAAAATTTGGCCTCTAAGCACATTTTAATATGATTATCATATTGAGCGATTCGGATCGACTGTTTGAACTTTGAAAACAAAGATATGGTTGGAACACAAAACTAATGGTGCATTTTAACCCTACTCATAATACTGATATAAATCAAAAGTAATTATTTTACTGTAATTAATGATGCATATATAAATCATCTAATATCTGATAAACTACTAAAAACTGTGCAAATAGTATAGAAATTAAATGGTAATTATTTTTATTCATATCGTCATCATTATCATTATCATTATCATACGGACATGCATGTAATTAAATCACCTGTTCATGCGCATGGATAATGTAATAAATTTGATTTGTTTCTATGAGTGAAAGTATATATGGTAATATGCATATTATAAAGCAGTCTGTATTATAGGCTTATCTGTTTTCGAAGTTCAAACAGTCAACTAAACCACTTCACATAATTTTATATAAAAATATACTTGCAAACAAAAAATATAATTTGTTGATTTGCATTAGTTACATGGAGAATCAGTACTTAAGTTTTCGTTATTTGTTGACGGTTTCGTATAAATGTAATATGTTAAAACATAGTATTTAAATTTCTTTCCAATTTCAAATTCTATTATTTCTGTGTAACAATTTTATTGCAATTTCAGAAATGTAAATGTATGATAATTTATAAATAGAAAGATTTCATTTAATGAAATTGGTTTCAAAATCATGTTGACAAAAATATTAATTTAACCTAGCTCATCCATCTCAGAAAATAATTTCTAGAGTATATGAGAATTTCTTTTTTCAATTTTTGAACATTAAAAATAATCAAAATTAATAGCATGAGTGCAGTGTTTTAAAAAAAATTAATTATTTTAATTAAATTTCAGTCTAATTTTATGAATAACAGAAGCAATCCGATCTGCTCAACACGTTTGCTCTATCTTTTTTATAAACAAATAAAATATAACACAAAGGATGAACCTAATAGAAATAACGGGTGCATGAGATTGATTTTACTTCTCTCTTATTTCCCACCAACAATTACAAAGGGAAGAAATTGCAACTTTACAAGGAACATGGAGTAGCATAAAGTGAATAGAAGGAAAGAAAAAAAGAGGGTCTATAAGAAAATTTTGTTTAAAGTTTTTGAGGAAAAATTAATTTGTTTCAAAAAAATTCAAAGAAAGGGCAAAATGTAAAATTTCTCTCCTTTATCACTCAAGCATACCTGAAATAAGTTATTAGCACGCTTACAAAATCATATAAGTGAACAAAGCAAAAAAAAAAAATTAATCATGAACTCACAAGTTATTTCCAAAAAAATACAAACATGAAATAAGCTATTTCCAAAAAAAAAAAAAAAGTAATCATGAACATAGCAAAGGAAAGTGATTATAATTAACAATCAAATTGTCAATATCCTAATTCACAATAATATACAAAATGTTCAATATTCTTTTCCTTTCTAAATAATCATATGAATGTTCCAGTTGAATTCTTTGTCGAACAGATAAAAATACAACTTTCAAACTTTTATTTCTAATAATGTAAGATGTAAATACTTTTTTTATACAAAAAAATATATAAACAAAAATTTGAGGTGCAAGGAGTGAATCACAATCTTTGATTTTCATATCTATATAGAGGAGAGTTCAAATGCCTCTATTTTTTATGGCTCCATCATGTCTCTATTTTTTTAAATTTTAATAACTCAAAATTTAAAACTTAAAAGTCAAAATAAAACCGATAGATATGATCTACATCATTTTATCTATACATGTGTAAAAAATTACGATATTTCAACTTCGTTGTGTTTGTCATCAAGAGCTTGTAAAAATATATTGATGTGGATAATTTCTAGACGTTCATTTTTCAACTTATTAATTCATATACAAAAACGAAACGTGATAATTTTTTTATGAGCACGTAGTGAAAATCATATAGATTATATCTAACTGTTTTATTTTGACGTTTATGTTTTAAATTTTTGAGTTATTAGCGTTTTAAAAATGGAGGCATGATGGAGGTACAAAAAATAGAGACATTTGAACCGTCCTCATCTATATATATTTAAACCAACTATACTACTAAAGTAAACAGATAAAAAAACCTCTTAATATAAAAAAGGAAAATTTGCTATAGTTCTCAAGTTTAAATTTAAACCATAGGATTATGTTAAGATGCGGATTGATGATGTGTTGGTACTAGCCTGAGCGTCACATGGTACCCCGCTCCAACGAGTCCCACAAGAAAGGACCTTTAGTGTACCTCACAACCGGAAGTGTCTTCAGTATTAAACCGACACACACACAAACTGCAGCTATGCACACCAGAGTCAAGATCGCCGGTCTATGCACCAAGAACCCACTCATGGACCTGTGGGCCACCTGTTTCTGTTGCATGTGGCACTTGCAATGTGGGTAGCCCTTTTCTATGTCAAGGTGTCCTCTCAAGTAGATGCTTATGTCTGGAGCGCCAGCATCTACTTGAGCTTTCTTGGAAATCAAGTCGATTTTGTTCTGGACCAGTTGTGTGTATGATGTGTGAGCCCTTTCCCGCGCCCACTCTGCCGGGGTTTGATTTCGTGCATCGCCACCCCGCGATGTCATCCACGATTTCATCCCGATCTGGTATCAGTACAACATTAAAAACACTTCAAAATAATAAAAAAGAACATTCAGAATAATATCAAACAAAGCCAAGATATTATATTGCTTTTTGGTGCATACTTGGGAATTCCTGGTTTCTTGTTTTTTAATAGCAACAATTTGCTCAACTACTATTCAGTTCAAGAGGATATGCACAGTATTAAATAATTTTAAAAAAAAAAAATGACCATGACAGATGTACCTTGCCAGGATCGTCAGTCAGAGCATCCAAAACACTCTCTGCACCATCAATCGTGGCCACCAGATGGAGAGGCGTAATGAACAGCACATTATCTGTACAGGGACCCACCATGTCAGGCGTGAACAGATATCTCTCTTGGCAATCTCTACTGCGTACCTTGTACCTCAACAGAAACGCAACCAAAGGCTTAGATTTCATTCTGACGGCGGCAAATAAGAGGCTCTCCCGCAATACAAACTCCTCTGCGGAACAGCCTTCCAAATGGATGTCTCCATTGAATAAGATGTCCAGAAGCTTCTTCAATACAGAGCACCACTCACGGCCCATGGTGAAGGACATGAGAAGTCTATACCGCAACACGGAGAAGGCTGTAGGATAGGTAGCCACATCAGATCGGTGGTGGGCTCGTCTAAGGAGCCAGCCCATCTCTTGCAAGAACTCCATTGCTACATTTTGCTGGCCAGAAATGAGATCTATCTCAGATTCAAGTTCACGAATCTCAACGCACATCGCTTCATCTGCGACTATGAATGGAAAGAACAAGCCTCTATGGTCATACTCCTCAATCTGGAAAAGAAAATAAAAAAACAATTTGAAAATTAAGAGTACTAACTTGATCATCATATTTGTTAATCATACAACAGGAATAGATTTAAAATTCAACAACCATTAAGCCATAAACTATACTTCGGAGTTCAACAAAAACTTAATAGGATGCATTGTACAACTCAGCACAGAACTGAAGTGATTAGCTTTCACGATACTTTTTTGTCTTATTCTTTGAAGAGGACCAAAAGAGCAATGAACTCCTGAATTAGACCAACCTGAATTGTCCCAGAATGGCTATAATTAAAATAGTATTACAGTATTTGTTTCAAGAAGGTTTGATAACCTCTCGTAACCAATTCAGTCTTTCACTAAGAACGATCTGCACTGTACCAGGTTCGTGCTGAAAGAGGAAAGAAGATCAAAGATATTCTAAAAACAATTCTAGAAGCAAATAGAAAAATACATGCACGAGCATGCATAGACTTATTATTAGGAAAATGACCATTACCTCTATGAATCCTCTTCCATTGGAGGCAGGTATCGTGCACGAGAAGCTGACGCACTGGGCCTCGGGTATGCCTGGTACAGCGTTACCAGTCTTCTCGGTAAAATCTTGTAACGCACCTTGCACCAAGTACTCCCCATCATATGCAACAAAGAACCTAAGATGCATCACAATTCTTCATTATTTTTGAAATAAAAAAAACCAAGAACAGCCTTAGCATTTGCCCTTTTGTGTCATACATGTACACTATTTGGCTAAACAACTATCTGTAGTATTTGCAATTCTTCTAATAGCTGAATGCTAAGGCCTTACTCAGGCCAAATTCTAGCCACCACTCCCCCTTCCCAGACAGTGTGAGTGCACGCACGAATGTGAGAGAGAGAAAGAGAGAGAGTGAGGACCACAAAGCTAAGAGAAGCATATAATACCTTGCACTTGATTGAGATAGGCCATAACCTTTCAAATAGAAGGTTACATTAGAAGTTGAAGAGACTGCTATTGGTGAGATGTTCAAAATTTCAAATTGATATGGATGTTCTGAGATTAGAGGGCCTTCTAAAACTAATCTACCTGAAAATACAATAATAATATTAATTAGTATCAGATTCTCAAGGTCTACCGTACCAGCTGGTGTGCATCACTGTCAGCAATAATAATACTAATTTTAGTTAGTTTTTCCATTCATTTTAATTTATTAACTACTAAACTTCGTGTATTAAGGTCTCATTTCATTCATGGAGCTCTGAACAGACAAATGTACAGATTGAATAATAATTAATACAAGAATCAACAAGATAGTTGACTCATCATAAGATGATAGTTTTCAAAATTTCATGAACTAAAGATGCAGCAAATTGATGCTTTGGATGGAACGGATCTTAATTAAACTGACCATTGTATATAAACACCATTTGATCTTGCAATGTCACATACACCCATCCTGTGCGCCAAAAGTCGTGATCGGGGATGAGAATCAGCCTCTCAATCCAATATGCCAGATTATGTGCAAGCTTTACAGAGAAAATGGAAACTTATTCCTTTTTTTTGTTTCTTCTTATTGCAAAATTAAGTATAACTAGTGGTCCTTTTGTACAATATTTTTAGTGTAAACTGAGGATAAATATGGAGGAAACAAGTCACAGCTTTGCTACCATGATGCAAAAGAGGTAGTACAGATACATTTCAAGCACCAAATTTAGCTGTTCATGCTGTAACTCATGTTGGAGTAGAGAATATTTTCTTATATACCGGTCAGGCTTACTACCAGACTGCCAATAGGTACTTACTAGCCAAAATACAACCCAAAGTTGCAGTCTTAAAATAGCTCTGTATAGAGCGATAATCAGCTTCCCCCCCCCCACCCCCAATCCCAAAATTCAAAAATGATAAACAGTAAATAACTTTGGAATAAAGTACCTCATGCCATGCTGAATCAGCTAAACAAAGATAAAGGGTTAAAACGATGCATCCCGGCTTCATGTAGCTTTCCATTTCAATTGGGCAATGTGACAGCCATGCCAAAATCTGCATTGAGTTGTATAATTCAGTTGAGGAAGTAATAATTAATGGTTGTAGCAATAGCAAAGCAAAACCAAAAATATTTCACCAAATTATCATTAAAATATTAAAACAACAGTACATAAAAGGCTAGCACTAAGCAGCCTAGTAATTTTATAACAACCTCGGGGTGTAAATTGGGAGGCGAGTCTGCAGGATTCTTTCCAAAGAGCTTGAACACCACTTTACCAGTTTGGCCCTGAAAATGAACAAATACTTCTGATACACAAACATAATAAATACTTCACACAATAAAGAAAAACAAAAGCAGGCACACACGGAGATAGAAGAAGAGCAACAACACGATGAGAAGATAAAACATTTCTAGCTCATGACTCGTATTACGTACCTGAGCATTAACACTAGAAGAGTCTGAGTCGTTGCTACTAGGTTGTGACAAATTGTGGAAGGTGTCTCCGAAATCTCCCACGTCAGTTTCGTGTTCATACTCAGGTTCAGGCTCATTTTCATTTTCATCTTGATAAATGGGATCATTCAAGTCGAAGTCCCTAATCCGGCCATCTGTCGTATTGACAGAGGAAGGAAGAGCAGCTGCATTCAAATCCAAAGGCGGTATGGAGGAGGAACCAGGGTTACTTGCAGGAGGTGCCGATCTTTGCAAGAGCTCAGAGATATCCACAGATAGAGATGAGGTGGCAAGGCTTGCGAGGAAGCGCTGAAGGAACTCTTGGTCCCTTGCAGGGTCGGGTCTAGCCACTACACAATCCATTAAAACAAAATAAATGGGCGGGCTTCACTAATTAAAATATATATAATGTAAATGCAGCTTAATGCCTAGAACCAAGTGTATGTCATTTTTGTTATGTGTTCAGAAACCTTGACTGGACATATTATCATCAAGCCAGTAAAACTAAAACTAAAATCAAAGTAAAGACTAATGAGATAGCGACCGCAAGCTACCAATATCGAAGCGCACAAAACATTGTGATGAAGTATGTTCTTTCTGTTATATGATATGCAATCCAACTTTGACCAAATTTTAAACAAGTCCTGTGATGTAGAATCAAGCATCAATTATACTGAACTTACCAATTAAGCCTGAATTAATTAACACTAAATTGCATAAATGAACACCACTGGACCAACTCTTCAGCCTCAATTATGTAGCAGAAGAGACTATTCTCTTTACTGGAAGAGTGATTAGGGTGCTGTTGGATGCCATGTGGGAGAAAACCAGGGCAATCTCAAAGTATTCCTTACCGGGTAGAACAGTAAACTGGGCCCATAGCTGATAGGTGGGGCAAGCTATGCTAACAAAGACCGAGTAAGAGAAGGAAGGAACAGAAGCTCACAGTCAAAGGTGGAGATGATATGCAGCAGAGCTGCAATAATACCCCTGGCCTGATCAGGGTCAAAGCCAGTCAAGGAGAAGGGGCCCGTTGCAGCGGCGGCATTGTGGCGGTTGTTGATTCTGCGGCGGTTGTTGTGGCGGTGGAGGCGCCTCCTGCAGCTGCGCTTGTCCTGGTCGAATTCGTGCAGAGCATGGAATTTGCTGCACTGCTGGCAGAAGCGGTGGAGGGTGTTGGAGCCACTAGTGCCGGACCCACGCAGGATGACGGACGGGGCTCGGGCATGGACGGGGCACACCCGGTGCCGGCGGTGGTACTCCTTCAGCTGGGTTTCCCCGCTGCCGTCCTCTGAGCACCCCTCCACCTGGCACATCCACCTGGCACGTTCTCCGTCTCCACCTCCGCCCTTGCTAGAATCTTTCTCTGCACATGGTATGCTTGACCTCTTCCCGGATGGAGGAGGAGGATAAAGTGCGGAGGGTTGGGATCCGGATTCCCTGCCCATCTGATCATGATTCGGATTCTGATTTCGACCCAAAAAATCCAAAGCCCTCTTGTGCGATTGTGACGCAGAGGGAGAGGGAGAGGGATGCTCGTTCAAATCATAAACAACCTGAAGCGGACTCACTCTCTCCATCTCCGCCTCTTCTAGGACTTCAGATTAAAACTAAGCTAACAATTTCGTTTCTTAATTTTACATAAAAGATTGATTTGGTCGATTGAATGAAGTCAATGAACAAACGAACTAATGAATGATGAGGAAAATGATTTTATTTTTAGTCTTAACTGGGGAAGTAGGACCTGGGGGAGGGAGGAGGCTACCAGCCTACCACTGAGAATTATGTTATGTCAGTGACTGTGTTTTATTTCTTCTCTGTATAAACGGTCAAGCCGCCACGGAGGCAATTTTGAATTTTCTCTCTTCTGGCCCATCAGCTGGGCCCCACTCTCAATCCATCAATCCAAATTGAGAATTGGTTGGGAAGTTCTGCTGGGCTGGGCCCAACATTGACTTACCTAACTACGAATGCATGCATTGGTTTTTTTGGATGTAGAGACGGACTCTTCTTTGCTACAAGTTAAAGTAATATTGCTATATGAAGAGAAAGAGGGTCAAATGGCTCTATTTTTTGTGATTCCATCATACTTTCATTTTTTAAAATTTTAATAACTCAAAATTTAAAACTTCAAATTCAAAATAAAACTGTTGGATATCAATTACATCATTTTATTTATGCACGTGTAAAAAATTATGGCATTTCAACTTTCTTTTGGTTGTCATCTTGAGCTTGTAAAAATGTATACTAATGTGAATAATTTCTAGACGTTGACTTTTCAACTTATTGATTCACATAAAAGTAAAATTGAAATGTGATAATTTTTTATAAACACATAGAGAAAATAACACAGATCACATCTAACGGTTTTATTTTGACGTTTAAGTTTTAAAATTTGAGTTATTAAAGTTTTTAAAAATGGAGGCATGATGGAGGCACAAAAAATAGAGGCATTTGACCCTCCTCTTGCTATATTAGTGTTATGTTTTTATTATAATGTTATTTTAATTTATTGAGTAATATGTTATGAGTTTGAAATGTATAAATAAATATCGTTTCCTCCCGTATCCTCCCCCTTTAAATCTTTTTCTCTTTATTATTATTACTTAATATATGAACAAAGTGTGAACTAAATTTATTGATGAGAGATGGATTATTTTAAAATGATTTTTGAATTTTTTTAACTAAAATTGAAAATTGAAAATTAAAAATTATAATAAAACTATAGTGACTGATTCACCAGTGACCGTAATTTTGTATCGTTGAAATTTCAAATCACTTAATATATGATGTAAGTCTTGCAACACATATCAAATCTTATCATTTATTATAGACATGATATGTGGATTAATATTTTGATCTTGATTTTAATATTATATTTCAAATTTAAACATTATTTGTTAAATGACTGTCAAAATTATCAAGTGCTCTCCAACTTGATTCATGTCGTGACTTTCAAATTAGAAAATTAAATTGCTAATAATGTTTCTATAATTTAGATTGGTTATAATTCCGGTTCAATATAATTAAAAATATTTCGTTATATATATCAAGATGTTGATATAATGAACTTCAATTTTTGAAAATGTATGATAGACAACCAATAAGATCTTAATTATATACTGATGGAGCACAACACTAACTTCATACTTCTCTCCTCTCAAATATTTTCAAACTCTTTTTATCAACCTTTCAAAAGCAAAAATAAATAAATTACTAACTGCAAACAGCAAAGTGTCAATCATGTGGTATCTTATCTCATCTCAGTTCATTTCCTTATGGTAGAATAGGCGATGAGTCATGGAAGTTGAACAGGTCAATGCAAAACAGCAAACAGCAAAGCGACGCGTCACGTAGTGGATTAATTGCGGTTGTGCGCTAACGGTTAGCCGAACGCCGTCCGTGTGGTGTGGGAAGAAGAAAGAAGAGAGAAAGCGACAAACGCACGAAAACAAACAGAGTTAGATAAGCGCGGGGCATCAGGGGCTGGGTCCGTGGGTCACTACACGACGATACAATGGACTCGTGCAATCGTGTGCTTTTTTTTCTCTCTTTCCCTAGTGAACTGGATTCTCCAGTCCCCGGATATTGGTGTCTTGTACATCATACACTTGTTTTTCCAATACATATAATTAGCACTTGATGTATTAAGAATTATTATTTTAATACATGTTCGAAATCAACTCTTCTTAAATTTAACTAACACATGTTAGTACATTAAAGCTTATAGAATATGAATATTTGAATGCATCTTCAGATATTTGCTGATATCATCGCCTTAAAGTCTTCGGTATCTCAACAGAATCTTCTTTATCAAGAAGCAACTCGAGAAAAAGATACACACATGATACAAGATATATAAACGCATATTTACTAATTCGCTTTGCGGATCGGCATAGCCGAAATTTTTATTCATATCCTCAATTAAAAAAAATTATAGAAATACCCTCAGTTTTTTTTTTTAAATGCCCCCACTGCCAGGATTCCAAGCGGTTCACTTTAGTATTGAACCGTTAGGAATCCTGGCAGTCCTCTAGGAAGTGAAAACACTAAACTAAAATTTTAATAAAACAGTTGTTTTTTTTATTATAGCACTCTAGATCTGAGTACTAAAAACGCTAAACTAAATTTTAAAATGAAAACATTTGTATAAAATATAAAATGAAAATATAACAAAAGCTCTAGATCAGAGACTTCGTACATTTATATGAACAATGTCTAAAAAAAGTATGGTAAAGACAAAAAAAAACAAAAAATTAGAAAGAAAAAAACTTAAACGGAAACTTCAACTCAAATTTTGAGGCTCCTTCATTTGTTTTTGCAATTCTAACTGTGTCACTTGCCCGATGAACGATAATCGGACACTCGAGTGCTGAAATATGCTTGTTTGAAGTTTCTTTGTCATAAATTGCCTTCTTAGCGATGATATCATCTCTCTTGTCTTATCCCTCGTCCTAGATTCACCTGTTTATGAGAGATATCTTAGAGAAAAACATGTACAACCTACATGTGCTTTAGAAACGAGAAAAATTACTTTGAAAAACTATATAGAGATGCATTATAACAGGAAGACATCGATCGATGACGTGGAAAAGTTTATATTTATTTTATCACACACGGATCATATAGTAAAACCATGTACAATTATTAGAGCATTCATATACGCTCGTTCGAAAGAAGGATGCTCATTTTTTTAATTGAATTAATATAGTATTTATGTTTTGTTTTGTTATTTAATAGGGTTTTATATTATGAGATCGATATTTAGTCAGGATTTTACTTCTCAATTACTCCTCAATTTAAAAAAAAATTCCTGACCGATTTATGGTTTAGGGTTTAGTTCTACTCAAGCTCCATTTATATTTTTCCAAATTTGAGGAGTAAAACAAAGATAAAAACAAAAAATTATGGCGGATTCCTCAATTTTAATTTTAGTGGATCGTTAGGATTCTTGACAGTTCTGTTCCGAAGTGAATTATCAGAAATTCTGACGGTTAAAGTATTTAAAAAAAAAACTTGAGAGTATTTTTGTGATTTTTTTAAATTGAGGATATTAATAAAGATTTCGGTAGGAATAGCTGTCCACTACCGAACACAATTTTTTTTTTCACATATCCCAATTATATTTTCTAAATCTTGGGGAAAATTTTGGGCTATCCCATTACTTACACCTCATCTACTTTTCGTTTCCCGTGTCAAATTGAAATGTGCGTCAGATCAGTGACGAAAACAACGTAGTCGGCCATGCAACGGGTTAATACATGTTTTCATTAATCATTATATTGACAAATGAATTATTCAGATTTAGTTCAACGGGGTTAAAAGTTTCTGATTCGGAAATAATTCGGAATTATCTGAATCAGATATCTCAGTTCCACAAGGGAACAAAAAGAAAATCCACAAAAAAAAATCCCAAACTATTCAGAAAATTCGGAAAAAATTTAGTTAAGAATTGACGGACAAGGATATTTCTACTTTGATGGATTAACCTTTGTAGGCAAACACAGTAACCTTTAACACCTTGTTTGGATGGAGAGTAGAGGAAGGGAGGGAATGGAAAGAAAAGAAAACTTTTCGTCAAATCGTGTTTGGTTGACAAAATTATACCGGAGATGAAGGGTATAGGAGGTGAAAGGTTTAATCTTGTATCATTATAATCAATATAACCAGTTTCCTTTCCGATTTAGAGTGTAACGGATGGAAAGAAATTTTGTTGTAAATATTTTTAGAACAAAAAACATAAGTGTCCAACTCTATATCTTACCTATATAATTCTCGTACAAGTTTTTTGTTACAAACCTATACAGCCACCGAATTTCTCATTAACCTTCTAAATTTTAATCAATCAAATAAAAAATAAGAAAAAGAAAGTCAAATTCTAGAACAAAATAAAGCTGTTCACTTGATTGATGAAAAGAAAATTTCTGGTTGCAATTCAATATTCAAGATATAACAGTATAGAACCCTTGCATTCATATGTTGGCACGACACTGAAAACAAAAAAACATCCATGCATAATTGTATATATATATTTTATATTCTTCAATTGTTGCGTATTATTTTTCTTTACATGTATTTCCTTGCATTAAACAACTATGTAAAAATGTAATCATCTAAGGCTATTTTTATGGGCAGACAATAATTGTAATTAAAAGAATTTTAATTATAATTGTTAAGACAAACGGATTCGTAGAGAAATACAAATTAAAATTTTTAAGTTAGAAGTTAAGATTTCAACAAATTTTTCAGAAATATCTGTAGAATTAAGTTTAAAATACTGACACAGGAGTTGACATTCAGTTGAATAATCTCTAGAAGTAGCAACTTGGGAGGTTTCTTTTAACAAATATGTTTTTTTTTTTCTCATTTATAAATTCCGTTGCTTGTGGATATTGGATTCTTTACCAGATGAAACAAACCGGTTAGTTTGCTTGCGTGATGCTCTTGTTACTTTGCCACTTGCTAATAATGATGGCGGTTCGATTGATATCGGATCATATTTAATCTGATATCCGATCAGAAATCTTTTTATCTCAAAAGCGAGAACGGAGTAGGTCCGATGTCCATTGGACTCACTTTTAGGTTCAACGAGCATGATGACCGTCCGACCTAATTTAAGATTGTGCGCACAAAAATTGAACAAACAAGCACGGATTTTAAAACGTTTTGCATGAATCTTAAAGCAAATCGGCGGTGATTAAATCCATCGAACCAGAGTAGGTCCGATGGGCATCTGACCTACTCTCAAGTGCTCAAAAGCATCATCTTCTTCTAGGAGAACGGAGTAGGTCCGATGCCCATTGGACCTACTTTTAGGTTCAACGAGCATGATGACCATCCGATCTAATTTAAGATTTGTGCTCACAAAAATTGAAACAGACACGCACGAAATTTAAAGTGTTCTGCACGAATCTTAAAGACAATCGACGGTAATTAAATCCGTCGAACCAGAATAGGTCCGATGTTCATCAGACCTACTCTCAAGTGTTCTTCTAGACCTCTACTTATCCTCGAAAAAAAACCATCATCTTCTGTTGACAAAGAAAGCAGGGCATGGAGATTTCTAATTGAATGAAATTTCATCCAACGGTCATACCATGCTTGATGCTGTAGTCTCTGTCTCGCCATACATTGCAAGAATTATTGTAAGATGAACCGTGCACGGAGCTCGATAACAGTTATAAAGGAATTAGAGGGATGGACAACATAAAAAGGCAAAAATAAAATCATAGAAACCTGAAAAAGAGGTTACGTGGAAATTTCCAGCATATAAGAATAAAATTCATTACTATATTGTTGCCATGTTAGTGCTAATTTCATTTAGTGAAAAATATAATTAGTTTGAGCGAGTTGATAATAATTAAGCATCGTAGTACAATCAATCGAACTATTTTTTAATTTTTTAATATTATCTCAATCAATTAAAATGCAAGATAATTAATATCTATTATTATTTTCTAGATTAGTTTCACTTGCTTCGAAATTTAACTCTACGTTAAAAGCCGAATTTTTATTTATACCATAATAAAAAATAAAAAAAAACACCTCAAAAATGGGAGAATTCGAAAATTACCCAGGCCGCCAAATAACCCTGCAGCCCCAGTTTAGTAGCCTCCAAATGGATTAGTGACCTCATTTTTTCTTTACAGATATTTTATTAAAATGGTATCAGCGGCCGTCCATAACAAAAATCACATTACCTTGTTCTCTGTGCCAGCGAATTGGTTTCCAGACAATCTCTGTGCCACTTACAAAAAAAAAAAATGGAGCCGCTAATTTATTTGGAGGCCCCTAGACTAGGGCCGCAGGACCAATTGGTGGCCTTTAACGACCTGGGTAAATTTCAAATTCTCATCAAACTGGGATGTTTTGATTTTTTTTTGTTGTGATTATGGTATAATAAAAATTTCAGTATTAAAAGATATGCACGTCATGAGAAAAATAAATATGCTGTTATTCCAATAGAATAACATGTAACCTGTCATTCTGACATAAAAAGAATATCAGTACATTTTATACCATCACTCCTTAAATATCTCAAATGAACTCAGAAAATTTTGAAAATCCGGATTTATTTGGACCAGACCTGTGCATGTCATGTCAAGCCCAATTTATCAATCACAACCATTGATTTTTAGTGCTCTACATATTTTCATTTCCCAGATGGGAGGCTGCCGTACAACTAAGAGTCAGAAAAATCAAGCCCTGTTACGCAAAGTGTAGATCTCGTATTGAGCATAGGATCTACTAGCAATATGATTACTTCACTGTGTGTTAAGCTGGTACCAGTGTAAATAGAACTCGGACTACTATGTATACATTAGACATGACCGGATCATTAATGCTTTGGTTGTACACAGGAACCGAAGCTGGATTGCAATGGGATTATAGAATTCATCTGCTCTGAATTAACGCACCCTCCGAGTTTAGATCTGATCCGCTCATTACATACTCGCACGAATTTTGAAGGATATTGTGCACAACAGAATCCGGACCTCTGAAGTAACTCACATTTTGAGTTTGGATCCGGACAGTCTGAATCGTGTCCAAAATGGAATACACGGAACCCTTTATTGTTCATAGTGAGTTACTACAGAGTATCCAAATTATATATTGCACACTAGGACCGAATTGGTCCGTATTATGATCAGATGGTTCAGATTTACACTCAAACGATAAGTTAGCGCAGACGATGCGGACTCTTGCAATAAGAAGTATGTATCCTTTGAGATAATATAGAGTATTTGAAACTGTCCGATTAGAATCCAGACCAACATAGCTTGAGATCGAATGCACCTTAGGTTGCTAAGGATTTGGTGCGAAGAGGAAGAAGAGAGGAGAGACAGATCTGGAGTAAACTGAATTTTCTAATTTTCTCTCTCATCAAGAGTCTAAATTACATAATATATATAAGCAAGATATAAGGCACGTTGGTTCCAAATAGCAATTTGGATTATAACATAACAATCTCTGCCTTGAGCTGAATTGATGTCTCAATTGATAGACACTTATGTTTTGCTCAGTTACTTTTTGCTTTTAAGTGTCATTTGTTTTTCGCAGAATTGATATAGGTCTTCTTTGCGTTTGAAAAAATAAATACATTTTTTACTTGCTATACAGAACTAATTAATACACTACATGCACTTTAACTTAGTACAGATAAAGAATAGTTTTGACCATCTTTTAGAATTCACTCATACTTGTATGCCTTATAAAATCGCTATTCTTGGACTAATCCTTAGAAGAAACATATAAATTTTTCTACAATATGGAAGAAGGCAAACATATGAATTTTTCGATTCCATAGAAGGAACATATGGATTTTTTCGATTCCATAGAAGGAACATATAGATTTTTCGATTCCATAGAAGGAACATATGGATTTTTCGATTTCATAGAAGGAACATATGAATTTTTCGATACTATAGAAGGAACATATGAATTTTTTCGATTCATAAAAGGAACATATGAATTTTTTCGATTCCATAAAAGGAACATATGAATTTTTTTGATTCTATAGAAAAAACATATGAATTTTTTGAGATGACCAGCGACACTAAGATCCCTCAAATAGAAGAGAACAGTTAGATCACCAGCAGCACACTTGCTGACAGACTAGCTGCAGCAAACGAGTGTGCTATCTTCTGATGCGTCTCAGCTGCCTGTAGTAGCTCTGTACCACCAGTTGGGCTTTGCTGTCCGATTATGGGCGGCTGAGGGACTAGGGGCGGCCGAGGGACTGAGAAAAACAACGGGGTACCATCAGTTGAGGCTCAGATTGGGGCTGGGAATAACAACGGGGTACCACCACCAGTTGGGCGTTGCTGTTCGATTCTAGGCGACCAAGAGACTAGGGGCGGCCGAGGGACTGAGAACAACAACGGGGTACCATCAGTTGAGGCTCGTATTAGGGCTGGGAACAAACACGGGGTACCAATAGAGACGCATCAGAAGATGACACATTCACTTGGCTGCCTTTAGTGTCAGCAAGTTTGGTGCAGGTGATCTCACTGTTCTCTTTTATTTGAGGTATCTTAGTGCCGCTGATCATCTCATTGTTTTCAGTCTCTTAGCCGGTTACAATTATTTCCATGGTCGTTGGGTTGCTGCTAGTTTCTCCAACCTCATTCTTTTAGCCGAGACTGCTCATATCAATACTCTTTCCTTTTTTAGAGATCTCAATGTTAGTGGAAGACACAATCGTTGCTTTGATTGCAAGACAGAGAAATATAAATTTTGAAAGAGTGAGAAGATCACAGGTAAAAATGACAAAATCAGAAAAGAACGTTCTCATCTTTTTCTCTGTCATTTGCAAAAGATAATAAAACTGAGCTTGTGGAGTTCAGAAAAAAAAAAACAACCTAGCTACCTTGAAATTTTGATATAAAAAAATATTACCAAGCTTTGTATATTCAACAGGTGGGAAGCGCTACAAGAAAAAAATATTACCAAGCTTTGAATATTTTTGTATTCCTTGCTTACTTTCTGCTTGCTTTTTAGGTGCATTGTTCAGTGCTGGGGATTGAGCTCCTCGCAGAGGGATTGTCGATGTCAAACTTGACCAATAAATTACTCTTTACTTCACATCCTCAAGGGCGCGTGATTACCTGTCAGGTAGTTTGACCATGCGGTCCATTTGAGAGACATGTTGGTTTGGGAATGGGGGGAGGGGTTTTTTTAGAGAGGGAGGACCCATTAATGCTTACTGATCTGATTGATTGTTCTCTACACATCTCTGGCTGATTTAATATCAGCTATCAGATACAAATAATGTAGATGTATTAATGTGACTTGTAATGACATGACTTTAAACAAAAGGTTTTACAATTATAATTTTCTTTCTTTAAATCAGGCTAAATAGGCTTACAAATTTATGTATGAATATAAACATAAACGTTTAGACTTGTTTTAATTTTTTCTTACATTTATGCATATTTTTTCACCATGTAACCTCTTATTTTTTATTATTTAGTTAATTCTGAATGTAATTTTTTTTTCTTTCTCCAATTGTGGCAATGTTGCTCCTGTTTTCTGCTTGCTCTCCAGTTTATCTAGGTATGCCTTGTTTTTTTTCAAATCTGATAATCAAATGACTCTGCTACAGCCCCCAGAACAGATCTTACGGTCTACTTAAAAAATCCTGCAACATGTTTCTGGTACGAACCGCAGAACAAATCTTACCATCCGTACCACCAAAATACCACAGAACTAGAGTATGTAAATTCTAATTCACCAAGAAAATTAGAACTATCAAAATACTCTTACCAGATCCAAAATACTATATAATTGAATTTATTAGAAGGACTACGATAAACAATCCGAATCAATATTTTTTAGGCCGTATTTTTTTGCGGTTGTTAGAAAAATTAAAATATTTTTTTGTGTTACGGGATAAAAATAAAAATGTTTTGGATCTGAGTTATTGATTCAAGTTTAAAAGGTCACTTCTGAGTAATAAATAAAATATCGTGGTCCTTCTATTTTTGAAAAAAAAAAAAACCCAATTTGACCGGACATCTGAAATGTCAAATCAAATTTTGTTTTTCAAAAATAGATGAAGTGTCTTAGAATTTGAATGTACTTCCACGATAATTTCTTTATTTACCCATAAGTGACTTTCGAATTGAGATCAATAACTCAGATCCAAAATATTTTTTTTCTACTAACACACAAATAAATATTTTAATTTTTCTTAACAAATTCCGGCCTGAAAAATGTTGATCCAGGTTATTTGTCGCAGTGTTTCTAATAAATTCAATTATATAGTTTTCCATCTATTTCAAATAAGTATAAAAATATTTCTAATATTTTTATATAAAAATAAATAATCATAACAATTTCTATTTATTTAAAATATGAAAACCAAAAATTTCTATTTCCGGAAAATAATTTCCCAGAATAAAATTCTCAATCCAAGAAATTATTTGCGGATCTAGGTCCATGGATCCATGAAATAATTTTTCAGTTTGGACATATTCAGAATATTTTGTAAACGGAGTGTAGACTTGGAAATTTAAATTTTTTTTGAATATTAATAAATATTTCGGTGAATTCTCTGTACATGTCAGTTCCTTTAATATATGTGATTTTCATCGGACGGTTCGGATCTAAATAGAAGTATTCTCTTACCTTAGGTGATATGAATTCTCAAATAGGACTTCTGGTTCCAGCTCCTGTCCCATTTGAGTCTTTATACCCCAAGTAGGGGTGGCAAAAAAGCTCGTAGCTTGATTGTGACTCGCACCTGGCTCGCTCACTAATAGCCCGTTCGTTACTGGATTGAGCTGTTAACGAGCTTGCTCGGTTTAGAATTAACGAGTTCAAGCTAGGGCCTAGCTTGCTCGCCGGCTCGTGAGCTAGCTCGGCTAGACATCAATTTGTGAATTTGCATAATTCTGTATGTATTTTATATTGTCTAGCTCGGTCCAGCTCGACCCAAAAAGTTTGTAGAATTTATTTTCTTCTTAAAATAAGATCCAGCCAAATATAGCGAGCCAGCTCGGGTTGGCTTGTCATGATTTCAAGCTGAAATTTTAACTCGGATGCCCTAGGTCCGGCTCGCTCGGCTGTAGCTCGGTCCAGAATTAACAAGTTGAGCTAGAGCCTAGCTCGAACCGAGCCAGCTCGTTGCCACCCCTAACCCCAGGTACTCGATGTGCAGTATATATAAACGGATGATCCAAATTAATTCTAGCTTCGTCAAACTCAATCCGGTGCCTATGAAAACAACATGGGCCGTTTTGAGATTTGTACTAAGATAAAAGAACGATTCATATTTACTAATTGCACCTCAGGTACTTGGGATCCGAATTGACACGTATTGTCATCTAAAATACCATTTTTTTATAGAAATGTATTAAATTTTTTGTAAATAATCAGAAAGAAGAAAATTTCAATCGCGTAAAAAGAATCCCATCAACGATACACAGATGAAGTGATTTTTTAGCCTACCACTCTACCACACCAATCCAACAAACATATGTTTGTATTTATATATTATTACATATATTTGTATCAAGAACTTTTACAATAAATCACCTAATAATTATAAAAAATATATATTATTCTGTATATTCGAATTACAATTTTTTTATTAATAAATTACTAAACATTTATCAAAATATTAATGAATAAATAATGAGCAAAGGATATTAAATAATTGAGAATAATGATTTTTTTTTGCTTCCTGGGCGACGTGAAGAAAAAACGAGCCAATTTATTCTTATCTTTGTTATAATATTTTTTATTCTATTTGTCATTAATTTTTCTTCGTATTTTTTTTTTTTGAAAAAGGACAAATCCCCGCTATATTTTTCTTCGTACTATTTATTGTTTATTATTATTCTTATCATTATTCTTGTTAATTATTACTAACATTTTTTTTATTAAAGGGCCCGATGCACACAATAACATTCAACATAACTTCCATAATTAACCTAAAAAGGATGATTTTTCACATAGATTTGTATTGTTCACCTTAATTGAACTACAACTAACCCAAATTAAACTACAATTAACCTAAATTTAATAATTAACCTTTAAATAAATTAGAATTAATTGGTGTGATTTGGCAGATGATAAAGCAACCACACCAGTGACACAGTTTCTTAAAATTTCTATGCAAATCTCAAGCTTTAAAATTAGAGGTAACTACAAAATAGGAGTAGCTTTTATGCATATTTCACTTATCTCATATTTCATAGAAAATAATGGCAACAATGATAGTGATGGTGCAGTATCTACTATCTTAATAACAAATAATGCACCTGTTCTATGCTTTTTGAAATCTCAAATTACTTAGCTATTATCACTGGCAATTTTTTGCATACGAACCTTCATCTCCAGCCCAATCAAATAAGACAACTTTCAACCCAATCAGGCCCAAAATGGCCTTGTAGTTATATTACTCTGGTGAGTACACGTCACGTCATTCCCAGGGGCAGCCATCTTTGGCCTCTTCTGTATAAATATCAAACGCCTTTCTCCATCTCACTTTGCACTCACACTCTCCTGGTTCTCCGTGGGTTTCTTTCTCTCTCCATTTCTTTTCGCCGCCCGAGTACCCGCAAAGCTGTTTTCCTATTTCGCCTTTTTTCTTTCCATCTCTTTTATTTCCCCTTTGACCACCTCACTTCCTAGTCTCACTTATCCCTTCTCTCTTCCTCTGTCTCTCGCCTCTCTTTATATATAACTCACCGATTCAAAACCATCGATCTTCTAATACAAACAAACGAACTTTGATGTCTCCGACGAACAACCTGATGTCTTACTGTCTACCTCCTATCGAGTCCCTCTTGGCTCATCCTTACCAGTATCAGTTCATCCCGGAGCCGTTAGATCCTTATCCCTACATCCAATCTCTGACGGATGGCCGAGATCTCCCCGCTCAGATGCACCCCTTGTTCCTCACGGCTGATGCTGAAGATTCTCTATCTGTCACTCCAGGTGGCGATAGCAGTAAGATCACCAGGGGATCGCCTGACTCCAGAAATGAAATTACTGTGGCGATTGCTCCGTCACCTCCCGTGAAGCAGCTAGCGGTGGGTGAAAAACGGGCGGGGATGAGCGTTGCGGGGTCCTCTGTCAGGACCTCGATTTATCGAGGGGTTACGAGGTCTGTTTTTTTTCTATTTAGTTTTTGTCTTCATTTGATTTCGTTTCGGTTCTTGGTTCATGCGAGTGATACCGTTTTTTTTTTGGCATCGGAAGAGTTTTTGTTATTTTTTTCGTCTTGTTGTATTTACAATGGATGAGCTTGAGTTTGTTGTATTTTTTTGGCATCGGGTTTGTAATTTGTCATCATAAACCATATGAGTTTTGCGTTGGTTGATTTGTCTGGAGGGGTTTAGACAGCAGTGAATCAGAATTGCTGTACTCCAAAAAAAAATTTTCGAATCGATTGACCTTCCTTGGAGCACCATAATACTTGTATGCATGCAAAATGTTTTATTAGAACTAGCAGGTGGGGCCGTTTTAATTTCCATTCTAAATATGCTATGGATAATAAATTAATAAGACCTTTTATTATGTGGAGCATTACAATTACAAATCATGCGTTTCATTAGTAGGCTGGACTAAATTTCTGCAAGTTCAAAAAAGTGCGAACAAAGGATGTCACGTGATACCTGACACGTGTTCGTTTTCTATTGCAGGCACAGGTGGACCGGGAGGTACGAGGCGCACCTCTGGGACAACACGTGCAAGCGGGAGGGGCAAAAGAGGAAAGGCAGACAAGGTACGCACGTGCTTAACCCCCGAATGCAAATTAATTAATTACTTTGTTAGTACAATTTACTATTTCTCACTTTTGATTTGTACTGATGTGCGGGGTCCATGGGTCATGAGTATGTTGGAGCGGGGGATTTGATTGATGGTATATTTTGCGTGTGCTTCTTGGTACAAAATATTTCGGCCGGCGAGATGCCGCCGTTCTTTGGATAATGATAGATGGAAATATAATATGAGAGAGACATTTGACCAGTGTCGCTTTCAAATGGTGAACAGCACCTGTGGATCAATGAAAATTCCTTTTATCTTGCTGCAAAACTTGCTAAAAAAAGAGAGAATATTCAGTTTCAAAAAATAAAGTGACTATTTTAACGGTGTGAAAGATTTTTGAAAATGTACATATGGCTTTACCGTATGGTTTCCAACTGATAGGCGGGAGCCACCTGCATGCTTTATTGTTTTGGCTCCATACCCGCCACATCAATTTCTATTTGTTGGTCTGGGATCTTTTACGCACAGGCCTTTGTGATGGTTCTGTTGTTGTGCACCCTCTTATTGTTTGGATAGCAGTTCTGGTAGAAGGAATTTATAAATTCAATTTGGAGGCATTAGTTTTTTTTCTTGCTAGAATTGCGTGTAGCGGTATATCGAGTCAAATAATTCGTCAGTAGTATCTGTTTCGTTGTAACTGCACATTTCGTCGTTATTCGTATCTGGCAACAAACGGAAATTTAGGACTTTATTTTGACATACGACACTTTCATTGATTTTTTTTTCTGGACCTATTTTCTATTGTGAAATAACATTAACTAGCAAAACCATTAATGTAGTGGAAATGGGGTGCAAACTTTAATGTCGATTCATATGAAATTCTTTTTTTTTTTTTTACAGTTACAACTTAATAAAAAAAATTCTCCTTTGCAAAATCAAGTTTTGCATATCTTATGAAGTCTTGAGTCAAGATGCATATAGATTGACCCCGTTCTTACACATGCATAAATGTCGTGTGCACATAATTTACAAAATAAATTCTATAAAAAATAGTTCTACAAACAGTAGTAAAAAAATTTGATTGGCAGAAGTATTAATTCAATATTGGGTTGTTGGCTTGTTGCATCATAGAAGAAACCAATGCATCTTTTTAAATCAAGGCATATATAATATATATATCCATTACAAGTGGGCCCAAGGCTCTAAATCAATCGGTGCAAACTTTCACGAACAAAGAAAACACAAACTATGTTAACTTTGAGCTCCAGAGGTGCGGCCACAGCTAAGATTGAAATAGGGGAAAAATTGAAGGAAATTGGTTGATTGAGACAACATAATTTGATGATACATACACAGTGACACAACCGTAGGCCTCCTAGTCAGAAGCTATAGCCTTTTTTGTGTTTTCTCTTTGCCTTTTCTTTTACAAGTCCTGTTGTTATGTGTGCTTGTCTTACAGTAGCTCTGGGGGCTTGTAGAGGTAAAGTACACCTGATGCCTCCACATGAGTATCTTTGACCATGGGGTCCATTTTGAGAGATGTTGGTTTGGGAGTGGGGGGAGGGGTTTTTTTTAGAGAGAGAGGATCCATTAATGTCTAGTGATCTGATTGATTGTTCTCTACACATCTGTGACTGATTTAATGCAGCTAATCAAATACAAGTATGTAGATGTATTAATGTGACTTGTAATGACATGACTTTAAACATATGGTTTTACAAACATAATTTTCTTTCTTTAAATTAGGCTAAATAGACTTACAAATTTATGTATGAATATAAACAGAAACATTTAGACTTGTTTTAATTTTTTTTTACATTTATGCATATTTATTTTATTTAATTAATCCTGAATGTAATTTTTTTTTTCTTTTTCCAATTGTCGCAATGTTGCTCCTGTTTTCTGCTTGTTCTCCAGTTTATCTAGGTATGCCTTTTTTTTTCATTTGTACTATATATAAGATCAACTACCTAGAAATGGTATCAAACTTGAAACATTATTGATAATAAACAGGTGGCTACGACAAAGAAGAGAAGGCAGCAAGGGCCTATGATTTGGCAGCTATCAAGTATTGGGGCATTAATGCTGTTACAAACTTCCCTGTAATCAATCTCTCTCTCTCTCTTTCTCTCTACATATAACCATGGTATATCTGTCTAAATGAGAAAAATACTGCTTGCATTGTAGATTGAAAACTATGCAAGGGAGACGGAGGAAATGCAGACCATGACCAAACAAGAATTTATAGCCTCAATTAGAAGGTACAACAATTATCTTTTTCAGTCAGTAGTAAACTATTTGCTGTTAGAATTTTTACAAATAATTATCTCACCACCAGTATCTTCTGATTTGTAGGAAAAGCAGTGGTTTTGCAAGAGGCGCCTCTATCTACAGGGGAGTAACAAGGTAACATTTAAAAAATTTAAACATTTCATTTTTCTATTACAAGGAAAGAAAACAAAGCACATGTGCCTAGCCCAACATAAAGCTGAAACGTACTGTTTTTCCAAAATTGTCATCAGACAAAAATATTTTATACAAAATTTTAAGTTCATTTCTTACATCAGTTCTGCTATCACTTTCCTTTCACAATGGCACATATGGAAAATGTTTCAAGGGCTCTATTGTTGGTCTAATTACTCAAAACATCATTTATCTGGATATTAATCTGAAAAATTCATGTCGGATTATGTGCTCTCTTGATGATCCTTCATTTAATATTTATATTGAAATTGCAATAATATATGGAAATTTATTCATTTGTAGGCACCACCAGCATGGCCGATGGCAAGCAAGAATAGGTCGTGTTGCTGGCAACAAGGACCTCTACCTTGGAACCTTCCGTAAGCTTGATTTTATTTCGAGCACCGTCACTATACTCTAATCCAGTAAGCTGGTAGTTCATATTTCTGTTTTTAATCTTTCTTAATTTTCTCTAGCATCTGAAGAGGAAGCAGCTGAGGCATATGATGTGGCCGCAATCAAATTCAGAGGTACCAATGCAGTTACCAATTTTGAGTTAAGCCGATATGATTTGGATGCCATAGCTTCAAGTGACTTGCCAATTGGTGCATCGGGACGGAAAACAAGGCTGGCAACTCCGGCCCCTACCAACAACAGCACTCAAATCTCATTTGATTGCAGCTCTCTTGCTACTACACAGAACCCTAATGCCGTGCCACCTTTCTTCTTCCGCAACTTTCTCCAGCTGAGTGCCTCTGAATTGATGGTTTCCTTCCCACCTTTGCTTAGTTTTGGTGATACTGGTGGTGTACCAGTAAGTCAGGGTTTCTATAGCATTCCTGATGGGTATGAACAGAAGGGGCGTCAACAAAATACAATGCCTATGGGAACTGGAGTTCTCCAGTTGGCTAATGCCTCTGTCTCTCTCTCTCGTTAAGGGGTGTGTTTATCTGGGACATGTTGCTTGTTTAGGTGCTAGAAACTAATCCATTCTGTTATTTTGTTGGTAGTGCTGACAGTATAGTGGGACTGGTATAGCAAGTTGCCCTTTTGTTTTTGGTATCCGTCAGGTAAAACAGCAACTAGGTCTTTAAATGATCTTATGATAGAAAGAACATTCTAGTAAACAGATAATGTTTGCTTGTATTATCCTTTATTATTTTTGTGGCAAAAATGGCGAGTTATTAGTTTGTTTCATGTTTTGCAATTTGTGCCCTCCTTTTTTGTGTACTTTAATTATCAGTTTTTACAACAACAAAAAAAAGTTACCAACTAAATGTTTTGCTTTTGATTGATGGTGTCCGTGAAATTCAGATACAGTGCAATACCGCACCGAGTAGAATTAGATATGAGTTGTTCATTTTAATCCAGCACGAATCTCAAAATGGATCTGATAATCTAAATAGGCACCGTCGCACTGATATGACTCTGGTCCGGCTGGGGGTGTATTGTATTTGCATAGATGGGCTGGATTTATAGTGCCTAAGAAAAATATACCTTCTCACGGGGTTATAATCACATGAATAGTTTCTCCAGGTATGCAGGGGAAATGAGCCAAATGGCTGAGAGACGGTGCTTCCTTTATGCAAACCAAGATGGTTTTTGCTGATACGATACAGTGTAAACTAGAGTCATCCGTACTCATTATCACATTGTACCTTAGACCTTAGTACTGCTGTCTGGCCACATGCTATTCAGTACGGCCCTAGGTTGTTTTGGGACAAAGGAAGTATTAATTGCATGGCATCATGTTTTGTGTACTACCGATTGCCATGTACGAACAGAGCATCTCATCCTTTCACATCGTTCTGGGATGGTACAGCAGCAGTGATGCATCTCCTATAGGCAATAGGCATATTCCTAAATAGTTGCAGAGGAATCCACAATAAAAATGATTTTATAAGGTTCTCAGCAGATTTTGTTTATTTTGGATCGAACGGTACGATCATAATTGAGGTCTCCTGGGCGTTAGATTTTTAGAGGTAATATTTAAGCAGAAGCCCACAAGGATAACCAAAGCCTAGTCCTATTTGGAATTGAGATCCGGTGGAATACCGCACCAAGTATAATGAGATCTGAGCTGTTCCTTCTAATCCGGCACGAATCTTAACATGATGACGCCCCCACCGCCACTATATTCTAATATGCACCGATATGACTTTGGTCTGGCTGGGAGTAACGTAGAGGATATATGGATTCATAATTTGCTCAGTACAGGGAAACAAGTTCCTTTTTGTGTTTGTCACACAGTTTATCTACTGTTAATTCCAGAACTTTGTTAACTAGAACATAGGCAGTATGCTATATTCTGTATTTGAAGCAACTGTATAATTTAGTGTTTTGCTGTTCGGATAAATACTGTGCTGGATTAGACAGTGTAGGAGTTGTAAGGTCTAGAAAGCAATGTATGCTTCGGTGTTTTGCTATTCTGGTAGAGCCTCTGCTGGAATAAACAGTAGTAGCAGTACTGATATTAGGAACATATCTATACTATATACTTAATCCTTGATTTGATGGATGCTACAGTAATATGAACAGTGAGACCGACAGGTGGATCCCACTGTCAGCGCCACAAGCTAAATCCGATTTTTTTTTCCGTCTTCGTTCTCGCTCAAAACTCTCTCTTCTCATCTTTCTCCATATCCTCCTGTTCTCTCTGGAAAATTCTCCGTTCACTCAAAAACTTGAATCCCTCTTTCCTCCTCGCCCCAGGCGCTGACGCCGTCGATGCAGAAATTTTTTTAGTTATCACAGTAAAAAATAGAAATTAAATGATTACCACCCTCCCCATGACATTTTCAATCCTACAACCCACGCGGATCCAGTTCGTGCATCAAATTGGGCTGGTGCGCAGACTGGGTAGGCGCACCAAGGGCTTTATTTTTTCCTGTTTTGTTTTCCATTTTCTGTTATGTTTTGTTTCCATTTTTTATTGTTTGTAATATAAGTAATATTTTGAAATTCAATTTTTTTTTGAGGAGGGATCCACTTACAACAAATTTGAGTCACAACAAAGTTACAACATTCATTTTTTTCATTTTCAAAGTCCAAATCGTCGATCCAACCGTTCAACATGATCTCCACAATAAAATGTACTTGCAGATCAAATTTTACATTTTTTTGAATTTTTTTACTATTTATTAAGTATTTTACAAAAAATAGCCATACTTAGACCATTGAATTTTGTACCCATCTTAATAAATAGTAAAAAAATTCAAAAGAATATAAAATTTGATCTGCAAGTACATTTTATTTAGATGATCATGTTGAACGGTTGGATCGACGATTTGGACTTTGAAAATGAAAAAAATGAATGTTGTAACTTTGTTGTAACTCAAATTTGTTGTAAGTGGATCCCTCCTCTCTTTTTTTTTAAGTATGATGTTGTATTTTTTAAAATTACAATGTACGTATTTTTTTTCGTTCGTCCGGCATATTTTATTGAAATGATACAATAAATAATAAGAGAATAAGATACGATAAAAGTAGAATAAAAACTGAATATCAAAATATAAGTATCTAATATCCAAATAATATCATAAAAGTCGAACATACGTAATAAAAGTCTATCACAACATAAGAACTAAATAACAGTCTGGAAGACCTAACAAGTAAAAAATGGTGCTCTATTTGCTCGATGGTGTGTACGGCAACCTCTCTCTCCTAATTCTCTTACCCCGCCCCTCCTCCATTCGCTCCCTCTCGACCAGCGGTGTATACTCTTGTGATGGCTGTGGTGGTGTCTCCTCATGTATCTCTCTAAAAAGTCTCTCCTCAGATGGTTCCTGATCTGCCCCAGGACCGAAAATAACCTCATGTGTATCATCTGAAGAGTACACGGGTCGATATGTGACATCCTACTGGATCACTGCTGCACTGGACTGTGGGAGTGGCTCCTCTTGTGTGTAAAATATAGGAGAGAGGTAATCCTGAGTGTAGGGACCGTACTGAGAGCCCATGTCAAACTCAAACGGTGGCTGTGCAGTGTCCCTCTCCTCATCTCCCCGCGGTATATCTCCCTGAAATAAATAGATAATTAGGTTTCACAATGTAGATGATATTAAAAATAATTATAAAAATATACGTAACGCTGCAAGACCAGCTGCCTCGAATGACGCCTCAGCAGTCGCCACAGAATAAGAAATCCGGCTCTGCTGTCAATTTTGGATAATTTCAAACAATACAATGTCAATTTGGTATAAAATACCACAAATATTGTAAATTTATAATTTACTATTTTTTGGACACCATTGGTTAAAAAATGGTACAATATTGGGTAAATTCAAACAATACAAGGTCAATTTGGTGCATTTCTACTCAATTTTGGCTAATTTGTACATTTCTAAAATAATTTGGTCTAAAATACTACAAAATATAGCTAATTTAAAATATTACCAATTTTGGACACCATTCGAACTATTTAATACAATTCTAGTCTATTTTGAACACCTATATAACCAACTAACTAATTTAAAAACAACAAATAAATAAATTAAGTAAAAAAAAAATTACCTTTTTACTGCAGAGAGGTGCGCGCTACCCCGTTTGAGCACCAAATTTAGTACGCGAATGCTGTTTATAGCACCGCCCCCTTGGTGCGCCTACCAGTCCGCACACCAAGGGTGCGCCTACCCAATGCGCACCAACTCAATTTGGTACGCGAACTGGGTCCGCGTGGGTGGTAAGATTGAAAAAAATCACAGAGAGGGTGGTATTCATTTAATTTCTATTTTTTACTGTGGTAACTAAAAAAATTTCGTTAGTCGATGCCGCATATTGAAATCGAAATAGTCTCCCACCACCGACCGACCCCAGTAACCCCGGTATCCACTGCTCTTCCTTCTCCTTCCCCTTCCCTTAACCCTCACCCTAATTCCCCTTCCCCTTTCCTTAATACTAGCACTAACACTTTTTTTTTTTGCCTACCTTCTTCAACAGTAGCGACTAACCCTTTAGTGGTCGTTGCTAGCTCCTTCGTATTTGGTACGTATAGAGCCATTATCCACTCTTGATTTGTGTTTTCATTTTGTTTCTTTATAGTAGTTAAAAAATTTCTCGTTTTCTTTTAAGTGATGCTAGGTTTTGAATTTATTTTAACAATAACCTCTGCACTAAGAATTCATAAAAGAGCCCTGGAGAAAACCACTGAGCTAGAGTAACAATTTTTAGTATTTCTTATTGTGGAACTTATTATATATATTTATTTTCTTGATTCTACTTTATTTTTTAAATGAACACGACTTTTTGACCAGGATGGCTACAATAATTGAGAAATTTATGTACATCTTTCGAAATTGTCAAAATTACTTATTTCTCCTTCTACAAAAAACTCATAAATTTATCTAATTTATTGCTTCTGTTAAAACTCCTTTTAAGTATCCTTCTAAATTTTAAAAAATTACAAATTTGCCCAATTTATTGTCTTGTCTATTAGAACTCATTTGAAATTTATAAAGTTATCATTTTATCCATTATTAAAAAAAAATAAAAAATAGATAGTTATGTGAATTCTCACTCTTCTAATTGACCGGTCTATGAAGTTCCATTTCTAACTCGTGTACTTCTTATTTCCGACTGTTTCAATATATGAAACGGGCCTTCGGCCTTTTCTCAAAAAAAAAAAAAAAAAAAAACAGAGAGAGAAAACGACTCAAGTCATGTAAATGTTTTTTATCATATTAGCGCAGCAAATTTAGAGAAGAGGCATAAACAAAAAAATAAACTCTGGCCTGTTAACCATGAAAGGCTTTTTAACATATAAAGCATAGTTTATAAAGAAAAAGCCACACCTCAAAAGCTCAAAAAAAAAAGAAAGGTCTTTGTCAAAGTACCGACATGCAATTATTCCCTGCCTAAACATAACCTGATCATATTGACCGGCTAAACCATCATTACAAAAAAAGAGTTGAAATTAATCTATAATACTGGATCAAGACTTCAACTGAGGGGCCGGCTCCTCGGTTTTCTCATCTTCTATGACTGGTTTTGATTTCACTGCCTCCATTGTCTTGTGAAACTCCTCAGGCAACTTAACCGGCTTGTGACGAGGCACGTGCTTAGGGATTGGCGTGTCATCTTTTATAACCTCACACTCATAATCGTCAGGCACACCCCATGGGTTCCACTCTGCAGTTTTGTAATTAACAAGAGGTCAGAAGTAGTAAAAGATATTTAGAAAATTGTTTGCTCAACCAAGAAAAAAGGGAAAAAAATAGAATCATGCTTAGTAGCATACCCACTGAGATATCATTACTAGTCTTTTTTTTTTTCTTTTTATTGCATGCCTCTTTTTTGTCTTCTGTTTGATTGGGTTTTTGTGCACACAACAGAAAATTTCATCCAAAATAGAAAAAAGAATAACAGTAACTTCGAAAAATATTTATTCTGTCCAGTGAGATAGATAGCAGAGGCCAACATGGCAAAGGTCATTGATAAAAAGCAGAAATAATGCACTATCAGCAAAAATACAAATAATATAAGATAGAGGTAGAAGTTAAATGTTCAAAACCCGTTTCATGTAAATGCTAAATTGGAAGAAAAAGGTGATATATATAACTATGGAACTCACTCAAAGCACTGCAGGACTTGTTACTGTTAGGAAGTCTGAATCAGTACTTTAAGTACTAAATGTTCAATTGGTGAGGGAAAATTATTGCTGATCAAATCTGCATGGTTGAGTCCATGTCTCAAATCTAGTGTAGGTTTAGTCAGGTCAATTAATTTTAGGCCAAAATTGACATTGAATTTGATACAATTCTGACCAGATTGGTTATATTTTCCTTTAATTTTATTGTGTTTGATTAAGAATTTGTAAATTTAGGTAGTTTCACTAATTATTTTTAAGTTTATTCAGCGAGTCCAATGTTGCTTGTAAGAAAAATGATGATGAAGTAAAGAGAATTGAGTATTTCTCTCTATAAATTCCCTGTGACCTCTCCCTCTCTCTTTCTCGCTAAACCCTAACCTAGCCACCCTGTAAAACTAATTTCATATCAGAAATAATTGCTTCATGAGCTATTCCACAATAGGAACAAACAAAGCAATTCCTAAAGCATACCAGGAGATCCACATAAAATATTGACTAGAAGATCCTAAGATGGATTCAAGTGAAGATCAACTTGTATACTGCGCAAGTTCTCAAAATATCAATTTTATGATGTTATAAATGAATAGCAAGATCATTCAAAACATAAATTTTGGATGTAAAACATTCAAAATTTGGACAAAAGTTTTGACAACTATAAATGGTCTAAGGCATGTCATCCCTCCAATTTCAATCTTTAGTCCGGAGCTAAAAAAAGAAGGAGGCACAACTATGTAATGAGGAACCCTGCATACATAATGTGGCTCCTTTTTAACATTTTCAGAACTAAGCCATGAACTTAGCATGCCTTTTCTACAAAGGTTCTAACTTGAATTGTAAATATTTTGACTGCTATACAGTCATCCAAATCACAAAGGAAACAAGATTAGCTTGTCCAAAAGCGCACTATCAAAGAGTTTTGGTGAAACAAATAAACAACCAAACCACCCTCTACTGAATCCCTCCTTTAAATTAGAAGAAATGACCCGTTCAGACAAGTAGAGAATCCAAATGCACTTAATAAAAACTTTAACAAAGAAAAAACGTGATCCTTATCTAATCCTTTGTAAACCCCACAAGACAATGTAAATAAATGAAACCAGAAATAATCTAACTGGTAAAATAGTCAGCCCCCACCATACTGGATAGATTACCATCAACAACACTTGATCATCACACATATACTTAGTCCAAAATCTGAGCCACTAAACTTCAATTGACACAGTGTCTATAGAGAGAGATGTACCGGCGAGCTTGGTAATGAGCCTGAGTTCGTCCTGGGCCTCCTCGATGAGCTCCTCGACCTGGCCGCAGCCGATCTTTTTCTCGATCTCTTCCCAGTCTTCTTCCTGCTGACAGACCTGGAGGCGATGCTTGGTGAAGGTCTCCACGGCCTTGCGGTAGTTCTCGTCCTCCGGCACCACCTTAACCTCCTTGAGCGTCTTGCTGTACAGATCAATCAGCACCTCTCTCGCGTTTGGCACCACCTCCAGCCCCACGATCCCCGTCGTCGACTTCACCTTCCCCGCCGCCATCAGCATCGCCCCCGTCCCAGTGCCTCCCCGTAGAATGCTCCGCAGAAACATCTTGCTTGCTTCTCTAACGATCTCTCTTTTTTCTGGTTTTAGATTTTTGGAAGATCGAAATCGATCGATGGGGGGCTGATTTGGTGGGACGGAACCAGAGCCGAGGAGACTGGAGTGGGAGTGGTAAGGGTGTCAGGTCACCAAAACAGGCCGGGTTAGATTTTGCATTTAATGGGCTTTAACATGCATCAGATAAAATTGGGCCGATTTGTTTATTGGAAACTTTGGTTTATGCAGCCCATTTAAGAACTGGATGAACGTTTTCACCAAAAATCAACACAGCACTAAACTTGTCTTCCCTCTACACAGTGTTCGTTCACCTCCGCTTTCTTTTCGTTTCTTCTCTTCTGAAGCAGGTGAAGTTGTCAGTCAGATACAGTCCAAAATGAGGCTCCTCTTCGCACATTGTTTCTCCCTTCCCCTTCCTCTGCATACCCGCAATTGGAGGAATTCAGATCCAGTGAAGTAATTCAATTTTTTAGTTTTAGATCAGGACCATCAAATTCTTAATGATGTAACATCCTTTTTAAGGCTTGCATCGTGAATTTACGGTAAGGTGCAGCATCCGTACTAATCTGGTATTAATTTGGCATTCTATTGCTTCTTCTAGCCGACAATTATTGTTTTTTTTTTTCCGTTTATTGAGCTGTTAAATCATGTAATTTAACATAAGGATATTGACTTACACACAGACCCTAGGCGCGTCTGCATGCTGCAATTACAGCAAATTATTCACAGATTTACCATTCATTGACTCGAAATATTTTCACCGAGCAAATTTGATGTGAATCACGATAGGATGAATACATCACAGCATTCCATTAGATTGACATACCAACCCCAGACTAGCAATAGGATATTTTTAAATTTAAGTTTGCACAAAAACATCCAAGCCAAACGTACACTGAAACAAACCCATCCCACAATTTACTCGAAGACCATCACTTTAAGCAGAACCAACTATAACATCTATCCACAAGACCATCACTTTATAATCTTAGAACAGATGTAATAATCTCCCAACATTTCAACATGCTACCTGCAATGAATAAAAATAGTGAATACATCGTCAGCAATGACAAAAATTTCATCAGTATTGCTCCAGAATTATGGGGTAAAGATTTTTACAAAGCAGTTTTTGCTTCATACAACACAGCCTATAGAATTAGAACCGTTGCATGAAGCCAAAATTGCTCTGCTCAAATCTTTACCTGGATTATGGAGTACAAAGCAAATACAACCAAGGGGTCATCTCAGGTTTCAGTGACATATTAAGCAGCATGGGATTCAGGTACTGAAACTGACATGCTACTTACTGCAAGATTTTAATATCAAACATCCATTTTTTTGTTTTCCCAATTAATCTTCTTATTCTTCTATGTAGTGCCTGTTTTTAAGTTTTCTGGTGAACAAACACATATTGCATGGCAACACCACGTAACACTCAAGTCTTCTGTCAATACCTTACAGGCTGAAACTGCAGCTGTTACTACTACTACTGCAACAAAAGCTGTTATAGCAAATTATACCTCACAAGTCAAACTGAAACTCTTCTTCATTTTCACCATCTTCATAATCATCTTCGTCATCTGAAAAAACTACATCCTCTACTTCTTCTTCTTCCTCTTCCTCCTCACCATCCACCTCTGTCATGCCTCCAGAAGCTTCTCCAATCATGGTTCCAGGGGCTCTTTTGTCCTTTAAGCCCGTGCTTAGCACCACCGTCCCCCCTTTCGACTTCTCCATGTCTTTCTTCAACCTCTCCATGTTCTCCCTCTGGCGCTCTGCTTCTAGCCGTTCCTTCTCGGCCTTTCTCTTATCCAGCTCAGCCCTGCAATAGTGCTAGGCATAATTGGAAAAGCCAATCGTACATTTCCTTCTATAAGGGCTGAATATATTCAACCAAAAAATTTAAATTTACACGTATGCAGATGAAACTTCTCTACCAAGAATCATGCCTGGAGCAGAAATTTTCTACTTGAAAATGAATAAAAAACATTGAGGCATTTATAAATTACAGCCAATATATTATCCTTTTTGCAATTAAAGGGGAATATCTTTCTTTTCAGCTAACATACCAAATTTGTGGTTATTTGGAAGTGCCATTCCGTGTTCAAACCACTAACACCTAATAAAAAAATACCCAAAATTCCCTACCTTTTCCTTGTCAACTGAACAAAGGATCCAAATTTCTGACCCTTCAACATTTACATGGAACAAACCTTATCAAAGTTAGTTTAACTCCAATGTCATATGCAAGTATCTCTAAAAACAGGTATGGTACAAGCTGGTATGATATTTGTTTGGTCCATGTTGCAAATACTTTGAAATAAGGGGGGAATTAGTAGGTTAGTATTATATTTCAAAGCAGACTATTTGACAAAACAAAAGACGAGCAAAACAACAATGTCATTTGGAAGAAAATGGTATACCTGTAGGTTTCCATGTACTCTTTTGCACTTACTTCTATGGCTTCGAAAAAGGAATCCATCCCTGCACCTGAAACAGCTGAGACACCAACTGAACGAAGATTTTTATAAAACTCGTCGAGAGCCAGGGAGAGGCTTCTTGCGAGTGTCGATGAGTACGATGAATCAGACTCAATTGCTGTTTGAAAAGCCTCAAAATCTTGCATCCACTGAACAAAAAAGTATTCAACATATTGTATTATTTTACTTGCAAGAGCCCTGATTTAACAACTCAAGCACCTTCTGTTAGTCAATTTTGATTTCAATATGATCAATTATTATGTGTGATGATGCACATATACCTTTCCACAAATTGAGAAGTATGACGCCCCACGTAGGGCATGATCTTGGCATGAATTAAACAAATACTGAAATTTTTTTATTCGATCATTTCAAGGCACCTAACGATACAGCATTGCAGATATATAGGCTAATAAATTCTCAAGCACTCACGCACCAGCAATCTGGTAATAGTGACAAACCAACCTTCACAAGAAAAAAGAATATATTGAAAGGGTGTACAGCCTTCACAGATTCGATGCCAACTAAAAACGTAAAATACTAATCAGGTCCTAAGAAAAATCAAAACTTGATATATATCACGAGAAGGTCTCCCTATGCAATGTATACCTCCTTTTACAGGGGTATACCGTATACATAACATTTTCCCATGTTAAAACAATTTCCATTGTGAGGAATATGGAAGGTGTCTCTTCTTTTACAGGCTCATAACATTTGACATTTAAGAGGGGCACGATATGACATTGGCCTTAATAAAAAGGACCGGAGTAGTACCTCGAGTGCAAACTCATGCTTGGCCACATCAACCTTGTTAAAGGTGAGAACCATAGGGAGTCGAGTCTTGTAAAGTATACTGCAAGCATAGAGCATATTACTCATGAAAGTAACTGGGTTAGCAGACCGGGGCGTGTCAACCACATAGGCAACGACAGTAGGAAATGTAGATGCGAATGCCTCGGTAATTATAGCACCAGAGGCTGACCATGTAAAAATCTCAATCTGGCCAGGTGTGTCAACCAATACATAGTCTAACTGATCAGCACGCCTTTCGATGACAGATATGACCTGCAATGAGGAGATACCATCATAAATAATTCCTGGGGTTTCTTTACAGCTGGTACCTTCTTTGCAGGTAAATCGCAAGCAGATATTCATCTTTAAACGATTCAAAATTATTATTATTCGCTGCATAAGGCCAAGTTTAATAGCAATGAATGTTTCAGTTCCCAGATTAAATGTTTACTCTAATCAATCCAAAATTAATCAAACTTCTGCATATCTTTTGGTCATTTCCCTAAATGGGGCTTAGTGTAATTTCTTTCATTATATATCAAATAAGGGATAGAAAGTAACCTACATCAGCTCAGTTGATGCTGAAATATCAGTGTTATATAAATTTATAGAAAGACAAGTACCTCATCAAACTTGGTTGCAAAGAGATTAAGAGAAGTGAGAATTCCACCATTGGGTCCCAGATTATACTCTTTCATGACATCCTTGTAATGAACTGTATCTCTTATGTCTATATTCGCCCCAAATGGAAGGTTCAAAACAGCCGGGTCTAAGTTTAGAACATAACCACGCGAGTTTGAGGCTTGTGTGTGGCACACCAACCTATGTAGAAAAGTCGTTTTCCCTGTCCCTGTACGACAAGTCAGTACCAGTCTAGTTCAGACAATGCTCTTATTTGAGCTTTTTGCATAGATTACTTACCAGGTCTGTAACATTACAAATAACAAAAGAATACTCTGCCCTTACTAATCTTAATATTTCATAATATATAAGATGAGAAATAGATGGTATATAGTACCTGCCATGCCGACAACGATTATAATAACAGGTTTCCTCTTGAAGATGCTGCCAGAGCTACCTCCAATGTTTAGATTCTTTATTGACTCTGAGATATCAGCTTTCTCCCCGGCCTTCAAATTTCATAAATGCCAATAAACATAAATACGAGAAAACAATTAGTAAAAGGTTCAGCTGTAATAAGAACAGCTGAAACTGTTTCCCCAAATTCACAAAATGAAAAACAGGGAAAATCTAATTTTTGATTGCGTGGGCTTAAGCAGTGATGAATTGACATGCAAACAAATTATAAATTCTATAAAAGGGGATGAATTTCAATAAGAACATACCGTACTACTCGCCGCGTTAGGCTCCGTCTCCATCGGAGCCGAGTTGGACGAGCCCGAACTGGCCGGCTCTGCGTCAATATCCATTGCTCCTATAGAGAGAGAGGGAGGGTAAGTGAGTAAGTGTGTGTGTGTGTTATATTGGAGGGGTTAGGGTTTTAGGTCGAAGAGAAGGAAGTGAACCAGGGCCTTTGTCGGAAACGGACACTGGTAATAAAGAATCGGGGCACTCTAATAGTCCCATTTCTAGAGAAAGGATCAATGCACCAGGTGTAGCCACGGGTAAAATGATACACTACGCTTTCTTCTTGGAGTGCAACGGCTGCTGAGTAGACCAGGTCCATTGCTCAAACTACAAGCACTTAATATATAGGAGAGACGTAATTTTAGGCTTAGATTAGGCCCATGAATCTCTCTCTGCTCCAGATTTCAGCCCATTAACTTTATCCTTCTTAAGATAACTGTTGTGATTTCACTTTTTCCTTTCTTTTCTTGTTTTTAAAGTATCAGAAACTTTTACGATTTTAACTTTTATCTAGGCCTTCTCAGCTAAATCACCTAGTCTAGCCCTTTGGGCCTTTACCAAGGCCTTTTTTTCTTTTGGTCATTTCGTGCTAGGTTAATTAGAACTTTTTTACTTAATATTTTATTTATTAGTATCAGAAAAGCTATACAAAAATAATAAGAATGTAACAATTAAAAATAAGCAGTTGCACAAGCACGAAATCTAATTCAAACCAGATTTCATAAAATTTCTTGTCAGGGAATAATTTTGCTACTTCCATAATTTAATTAGTATATACGATTGTGAATATTTCATGCTCCTCGTGGGGGTGATAGCTAGGCTGCATGGGAGGCCTCACAATTCCATTGCAAAATGGTACACCCGGTAAATATCGATTTGATCCATTGCTTATGTAATTACGAACAAGCTTTAATATCAAAACATTTAAGTAATTGAACTTTTAGCTGGATATATTCAAAACCCAAAGATTCACAAATCAGAATGATGCAAGGCAATCTCCTCCTAGTGATGATGGGCCAAATAAGATAGTAGATAAGACGAAACATCGTAGAACCGTATATATCACATGCAGCTAGCGATACTGATATACACGATAAAAGACATGGAGCGTGATGCATAGCAGCTAGCACAGCCTGCACAGGTGATGTGAAACAGGTAAGTGTCGTCCCGTCAAGCATGCATGGGTAAACTGCTAGGGAGAATGTTTGACCAAATCTGAAAAAATTTCACAGTTGCATTAAACACTTGGACCGTGCACATCCAGCCAATATATATATATAAAAAAGAGGGAGACTATGGTACTATGCATAGTATAATTTGGTGCGTGATACGGATTAATATTTTCGTTTTCAAAATTCTAATAGTTAATTCGAACCGTTCAACATAATTTTCATATGAATATGTACTTGCATACTTGATTTTATATTTTTAAAAAAAATTTACTATTTTTAAAGATAAGTAGAAAATCACTGTTTTTGGATGGTCCAGAATTTTCAGATCAAGTGATTTTCTACCTATCTTAAAAAATAGTTAAAAAATTTCTAAAAAATATAAAATTCGGTCTGCAAGTACATATTCATAATATGGGGATCATGTTGAATGGTTCGGATTGACAGTTAGGATTTGAAAACGAAAATATCGATCCGTATCACGAACCAACTTGTGATATGCATAGTACCATATATAGACTCACTCTATAAAAAAATGCGATTTTAACTAAAATTAGCAAGATGCTTAGATAAAATTATCACACAGCTATGAGAGATATGCGGTACAACTATGGTAAGATATACATATGGGTGGAGCTATAGAATTCTAGAAACTTCAAAATATTGGAGGACTGAATATATAATATATATAATGTAGTGTAATTTTATTATATATATACGAGGACTAAAAGTATTGATAAATGTAAAAATTATAAAATTTAATGGATGAAATTAAAAAAATAATTTATGGGAGGAACTTAGTCCTTCTTTCTTCTTACTAACCTCCGCTCCTTAATATGGATATGTATATCTATGAATAAATTCAAAACTTATGAACTAAATAGATTTGTTTAAAACATTCCACTGAAAAATAAGAAAATACGACAGAGTCAAATATGCATTTTTATATATCTACAAGAAAAAAAAAATGAAAAAATAATACATGATATTAAATATATATACATGTAGTGTATATTTATTTAGATATAATTAATTCACTACGTAAAAATGTAAAAATAAGCAGACCGCATAAATCGTTTTTGAGTGAGTCTATGGTACTATGCATAGCACGGATTAGTCTGTACTACGGAGCCATATTTTCATTTTGAAAATCTTAATGGTCGATCTGAACCGTTCAACATGATCCCCACATGAATATGTACTTGCAAACTAAATTTTATATTTTTTTGAAACTTTTTACTATATTTTAAGATAGGTAGAAAATAACTGAAATTTTGGACCATCCAAAAACAGTGATTTTCTACCTATCTAAAAAAATAGTGAAAACATTCTAAAAAATATAATATTTCGCCCACAAGTATATTATCATATGGAAATCATGTTGAACGGTTCGGATTGACCGTTAGAATTTTGAACGAAAATATTGATCCGTAGTACGGACCAAATCCGTGCTATGCATAGTACCATAGACTCACTTATCGTTTTTTTAAATACTCCTTCCAACAAAAAATATTAAGCTTTCGATCACAATAAATAAGACAAAACAATGAATTGGATGTATGAAGATGATGATATGATATGGAAAAAAAAAAAATCTCAAAACATAATTATTTAGTGAAGTTGGAAATAAAATGGTAGATATGTAATGCCTCCCCCCTCAATTCAATGCACAGAAGAAGAATAGTTAATCGCCAGGCGTCGAAGAGGCACAAGGAGACAGGTGCCAAGGTCTGGAACGGAATAAATTTTGCCAATACTTGATTCGTCGATGGAATTATCCTGGCGTCGTGGGCAATGCACAGCCACCAAACCTTACAAATGCTCCACTTCTGGGGACACCTGCTGGTGACCTCTACTGTACACACGCTGCTAGATTTACAACTCTTTCGGAGTTTTCCTTCTCGCGCACAGTAAGGCGCTGGTGAGTAACCCCAAAAAATCCTTTCTTTTTATTTCTTGACTGAAATAAATTCTGATGTTGATTTTTTTTTTTCTTTTTCTTTATTCTGGTAGGAACATAGCTCCACCTATCTTCTTATTTTGGCGTGATAAGTTTTGTTTTTGATTATTTTGAGTGAATCTATGGTACTATGCATAGCACGGATTGATCCGTAATACGGATTAATATTTTTGTTTTTCAAATTATAACGGTCAATCCGAACCGTTCAACATGATCCCCATAATGAATATGTACTTGCAAACCGAATTTTATATTTTTATTATAATTTTTTTACTATTTTTGAAGATAGGTAAAAAATCACTTGATCTGAAAATTCTGAACTATCCAAGAACAATAATTTTCTACCTATCTTAAAAAATAGTACAACTACATATTTATTTCTTCTTTTTCACTTTTTTTCAGGTCATTTATCCCTAAACCAGTTAGAATTTTCGTACAAGAAGACTAAAATCCTGTAACTTTTTTTAAACAAAAAATATTTATTTCCAACTGAAAACAGGGGAGACATAAGTGTTCCACTCTTCTAAAACACTACTACACATAATAATAATAATAATAACCAGATTTATGAAAATTCATGAATTATTTGTTCTCAGCATACTTCTCATGTTATAGTCCTTGAAAGATAGAGCAGGTTGGGTCCGATGGGTTTCGGGACCTTCCGATTTGCTTTAAGATACATGCACGCGAATTTTAAAGCAGTCGCGAAAGTTGCGGACGCGAATCTTAAAGCACATCGGACGGTCATCGAACCCATCGAACTCACTTTGAGTCCGATGGGCATCGGACCCAAATTGACCTCCTTGAAAGATGTCCATGAGAGTTAGGGTCCATTCTGGTAGCGGTGATGAATAAGTTATAGATCGACAACATATTCCCAATAGAAATCTCTGGCGTTAATTGAATTAAATGAACTTTTACGAACTTTTCTCGAATTATTTGTGAATTTTACAAATTTATTCCTGAATTTTTTCACACAATATTTTATTTCTCCGAACTTCAAAACTTGAGACCCGAATCACACCCACTTACATATTTTATAAATTATTTTCAAATTATATCCGTATTATGTACCAACAAAAACCCGGAATTTTTATTAGTATCCAAAATATTTATTTAATTTCAAAATCTACATCATATTTGACAAGATTTCGAAAACTGTCCAAACCGCAAATTTATTTTCTGGTTTTGAAATTTCAAGATGCAAAAAAAATTTGCGGTTTTTGTTTTGGAATTTAATATTTTTTTTTGGATATTAATAAAAATTTTGGAACAAAAACTTTTAAATATCGCTGAATTATTCTGAAATTCTGAACCTGTCCAAGTGCACAGATGACACAAGTACACTGTACACCAAAGCGACTGAATCACACGGATGGACACACCACGATCTCTCTCCATATGTTATTCAGATCATCCGTTAGTGGTCCTGCGAGAGTCACTGTACATGGGACCCACATTTGGGCAGTTGCACAGTTGATCGTACGTAATTCCTGCATCAACCCCTGTATAATCCCTGTTCTCCAATTGGCGCGCACATGACATGCCTTGCGTTGCTTCCAGTGCTTTGTTTATAAAGTTTAAAAAAACTTTTAAATTGAATTAGCTGCATGTTTAGTTAAACTCATTCACGTTCTCTACAGTTTGGACCCTAAATTTTTCCCTTTAATTATTTTTTATTTTTTTTAGAGAAATATGGAGGTCTAAGTCTTCTAAATTGTAATTAGGAACTAATAAAAAAAATTGAATTGAAGGACTGAATTAATAAGTATCGGTCATGTAATAGTAATAATTTTGTAAAATATAAAAAAAATCAATTAAGAACATTTTCATTCAGATTTTGATCAATGACCGGTTTTTCTCAAATGCTTGTCTTGTAATTACGGTCAAAATTTTGTTCATATTCACAATGCAATTGACTCTAACAATTAAGTGACTATGTAAAATGTAATTTTGGTAGAATCTATCTTCCGTAATTTCTTCAAAAGAAAAGTCATTATTAATTAACAACACCACACGGTTAAAGCTTGATCTTCTTAACTTACTATACAAATTTTGTCTTAGAGCGCTTGTTTTGATCTGATGCAATTCATTTCTTGTCTCGTACTCTCATTGTCTTTCCCCTCATCGATCAAGTAGTTTCCTTTTTAAATGTTGGAGAAAGTACATACTTTGGCAGCAATTTAAAAACTATTGGCAGAGTACATAGTGCTGATTGAATAATTTCATTTACTTTTTACTTGCAAAGTTCAATTTCGTCTGACACCAATTTGACATTTTTTGTATGTGGTTATTTGTTTCTAAACGCCTTCCTTTAATACGGTGCAGACTGCAGAGAACGGAGATCGCTTTTACGAATTTGAACCGCCATGACCCGATCTCTTCGTTCTCTTTTGGAGCTTATAGGAGACAAAGTCATGTACCCCATGTGGTCGAATGATACAAAAGTCTCTCTCTCTCTCTCTGTCTCTGCCTCTCTCGTGGTACATGGAGGAGGTGGGAACTGAGAGAGGAACTGTGCGAGGTGGTGGTGGTGGCCACTTTTGGAAAAAAGAAGAGGAAGCAAAGAACACTGACAGATCCTCTCCAATTACAGTATGGATTATCGACTACTCTCGACCGTCGATCTCAAATCGAACAGTCAGATGCCCTACCAAAAAAATGCTACAAGGGGTCTGGATCTATTTCAGATTGTTTTAGAATACATACAGAGAGGAGGGATGGTGAGGAGGAACAGGGCCAAACGGGTTGTGCCTTTATGAGTGGTTCTATCACATTCAGCTTGTGTTGGTACAGGTCACGTGCCCCATGTGCTAGTGCTATATATGCTTTGCCTTTTCTACCAGAATCTTTGCCACCTTGGATTGGAGTTGGATATCCAACAGGGGTGGGTGATTCAGTGGTTGAAGTTAGTGAATTAATCCGTAACGTGGTGTGCTTGTACCGGGTATTCAGGTATCTGTCAGTGGTGTTATACCAGTTGTGTTGTACCGTACAGAATTACAGATACGTAATACGAGTTACAAGTATGGTGTCATACGTTGAGAAAGAGTGCGAAAATCGGACTCAGAATTTCTCAAAACATGTCACGTGTCCATTCATTACTTCAAAATTTAGAGGTATTGAATCTCTTCCGACTTAATTGGATTAGTATAGGTTGCTATTAACAACACTACTTTCACAACAACAATACTACTAATTTATAAAAATGACTAGCAATTTAAATATTTTATGGAGATTTTAAATAATATTTTTAGTATATATTGAAGATCAAATCATTCAACTGCAAATAATTATATAAAGAATTTTTATTCAAACTTTGAACACGTGATCTTAAATTTCAAATAGAATTGGGTCAATACTGTTTCATAAACCCGGCTTGTTTGTCACAATAATGTTGACAACTTGACATACAAGATATCATTCCAACTATACAATCAACAAAAAAATATTCGTTCTTTTTTCTAATACCTAATAATACATAATTAATATTAGAGTGAGTCTATGTTACTATGCATAGCACGGATTAGTCCGTACTACGGAGCCATATTTTCATTTTGAAAATCTTAATGGTCGACCCGAACTGTTCAACGTGATCTCCACATGAATATGTACTTGCAGACTAAATTTTATATTGTTTCGAATTTGTTTACTATATTTAAGATAGGTAGAAAATCACTTGATCTGAAAATTCTGGACCATCCAAAAATAGTAATTTTCTACCTATCTAAAAAATAGTAAAAAAAATTCTAAAAATTAAAAAATTTAGCCCACAAGTATATTCTAATTTGGAAATTATGTTGAACGGTTCGATCGACCGTTAGAATTTTGAAAACAAAAATATTAATCCGTAGTACGGACCAATCCGTGCTATGCATAGTAGTCCATAGACTCACTCTTAATATTATATGAATATCATTTTTATACTATTCATTTGATGATCAAAACGCACCCCTCGAGTTCTTTAACTGAAAATCATGTCATTTTTTCTTCTTCTACATTTTTGTTATAATATATATTGTTAAGAAGTTAATTAACTCAAAACTATTCCAATAATTTGAACCGGACAATGAAAAAAGAACGATATGAATTTATTTATTTTATAAAAAAAAAAATATATTTAGTGTATGTAAACATCCTCGTATGACCATCACTATTAGATAAAAAAAATCTTTGAGACTCTAACACGCATAAACGGAAAGGAGAAGAGATTTCTGATGAGCATCAAATCAAATTCAATATAATATTCATCATAAGTAACTGAATTTGGTTTGATCCATACTAAATTTCATGTACACTTAATTTGTACGAATTTTAAAACTATCCATACTGATTTTGATACATATCGATCGGTCCTTATTGGACATCAGACTGATTTTGATCCGATTTCTATTGCACTGCCCCAATTCCAAATGGAAAGGCATGCTTGCAATAAAATAAGGGCACCTAAACTAATATCATTGATAGCTGAATACCCGTTAAGAACACAAACATTTTATAGAATGACCTTTGGAAATTCATACACTTACACTTTTTTTAATAATAAATTAATTTAATATATTCATCTGTATTAGCACTGAAATTTTTATCAAATTCTGACAAAATGCTTAACATCCACATCTAGCTTATAAAAAAGGGAGAACCTAGCTATCCCCCGTCAACCATCTTCCGTTTCATCCCCGTCAGTTGCATTAATTAAGTGGAGTAAAAATGTGTAAAAGATGAGTGAGTAATGTGTCCAAATATGTTTATATTGCAAAGATGAGTACATTCATATAGATGGATGAATACTTGTTGTGTTACAGATAAATATTTTTCTGCAAATTCCTAAAATGCGCTGACAGTTATGCTGTCCCCCACTTAATTAATGCGCTGACGGTTATGCGGACCCCCACATATGTTGTTTGTGGTCCCTTACTTTCTTAATACACTAAATGTTGTAATGTATCCAAATATACTTCTATTGCAAATGTGAATACCTTCATATAGATGGATGAATTCTAGTTGGGTTACAGATGAATATTTTTCTGCAAATTTCTAAAATGCGCTGACGGTTATGCGGTCCCCCCACTTAATTAATACAACTGACGGGATGAAACGGAGAATGGTTGACGGGGGATAGCTAGGCTCTCCCAAAAAAATATATATAAACAAAATCGAGTGATCAATGAATCAATCGAAGATCCCAATTGAACAGCACGACACAGAATTAATTAACTATCCTTGTTTTCCTGAAAGAAAGGGGGAGAGGGGACAGTGAAAGACTGGAACTCGGAACTTGTTGAGAAAATGTGACACCTGCTGGTGGGACCCAAGAGGTCCAATTGCATAGGTAGTGGCAAGTGGCACACTGGCATTGTTGGACGGAAGGATTTATTAATTTTATAATACAGACACATCAAAAGATCTTTGTTTGGCGCCTAGCGCAGATTGTCACCCCCATATCACACCCCATGTTTGCTCCCAATTCATCTCCATTTTTGTACGGCGTGAAATTTTGCCAAAAAAAAAAATTCAAGACTTGATTGTTTTGCCGGTTGTACATGTTAATAATTGGATCAAAGTTTAAGTTGGTGGATAAGATTTTATAATTTTATAGCATGGACATATCAAAAGCTGTTTGTTTTGCGCCTAGCGCAGATTATCACCCCCAGATCACACCCATGTTTGCTCTCAATTCATCTCCATTTTTGTTGTAGAGTGAAAAAATGAAGACGTGTTGCGGTTGTACATGTAATAATAATTGGATCAAAATTTAAGTTGGACAAAAAGGATTTTGTAATTTTATAATACGGACATATCAAAAGCTGTCTGTTTGGCGCCTAGCGCAGATTGTCACCCCCATTGTCACCCCCAGATCATACAAGACTTGTGTTGATGTTGAACATGTAGTGCCGAAATATTTATTTATACCATAATAAAAAAAACGGAGAATTTCATATTTACCCGGACCGTCAAGCTAATCTGCGGCTCCGTTCTTGGGAGGCCGCAGATTGGCTTGGCGGCCCCTCAAAAGTCCAAAATGCACTGTAATATTAAATATATTTATGTATTTGAGGGACCTCCAAACCAATCTGCGGCCCTCTAAGAATGAGGCCACAGATTGGCTTGGCGGCCGTAAATATGGAATTCCCCATATTTTGGGGTGTCTTGTTTTTTTTTAATGGTATAAATAAAAATTTCGGCATGTAGTGATTTGTATCAAAATTTAAGTTCATGGTGGTCATGTTATTTTGTGATTCGAGATGCCTTACAAATTGTTTAGCTTAGGCGATGGCTTGCATTTGAATTTGAGACCTTAAATGTTAAAAATCATGGAATAATTAATTTGATGTAGCGGATTGCAAAGAGATTTACTAAGTGTTTTTATTTTAAGCAGAGCGGTTATAGACACATGTGTCGTCGTATTTTTAATAATGTCATGATAAGAAGTTATGTCATACTATTATGTACAAACGACTTTGAACATAAACAAGCTACTTTAGTCATAGAAGCTCAATTCTCTATTGGTTCGGTCTTAGATGAATATAGATGTTTACAGCTGAAACTTTTAAATTCATTAGAACATCTGTTTCCCTGAAACTTTTAGAGTTTCTAATCTGACGTAGCAGTTGCTAAATCAGTTTCAAGGATGTAGATGGATTTCTTATTTAACAACTTTGCTCAATAATTTCTTATTAAAAAATAGTTTATAAACTCTGACGTGGCAAAACGATTGGTCTGTATTCGCTAAAATTAGTTTAATTTACTGCTGATGTGGCTTATCAATTTTAATTTACTGATAATATGACTTATTAGAAACTCTAAAATTAGTTTCAGGAATGTGAATATTTAGAAATTTCAGAGTTTATAATTTCTTAAAAGCAGTTATCAGTTATTTAGAAACTCTTAGAGAGATGTAGATGCTCTTTAGAAAGATTAATTTTATAATTGTAGATATTGATAAAATATATATTAAGAACATTATCAAACACGCATCATTGTACCCCAATTTTAGCTCTCTTATCTAAACTTGTACTTTTATTTTTAAAGTAGGTAATCTACTCGTTAGTACAATTTGTCTGTATATATCAGGAATATCAAAGTCCTAAACAAATTAAAAATCTAGCACAATCACCTTTCGTATAATGCTATATAAGCTGTGTTTTACATGTGAGTTCGTAGGCCGCACATGCTTTTGTTTGTATATATAAAAGCATATGCCGGATATTCAATAGCAAGTTAAAGTTTTCAAACATTTTTTTTTATCAAACTATACATAGAAAATTGATGATACAAATCTGTCATTTAATACAATCTAAGAATATAGTATTTCTCATCTTTAATAATGACACAATAACAAATTGTTACATCCGCAAAATAAATACGGCCAGAAATAACATATAAAAGTATGAGTGAGGCTACGGTGCTATGCATAGCATCAAGTGGGTCCATACTACGGCTCAAAATTTGACTTTTCAAAATCCTAACGGTTGATCCGAACCGTTCAACATGATTATAAAATGAATATGTACTTGCAAACCAAATTTTACATTTTTTCGAATTTTTTTACTATTTTTTTAGATAGGCTGTTTTTGAATGGTCCAGAATGTTCAGATCAAGTGATTTTCGAAAAAAATAGTAAAAAAATTCGAAAAAATGTAAAATTTGGTTTGCAAGTACATATTTATTTTATAATCATGTTGAATGGTTCGGATCGACCGTTAGAATTTTTAAAATTCAAATTTTGTGCCGTAGCACGGACCCAATCCGTGCTATGCATAGCACCGTAGCCTCACTCTAAAAGTATATAAGCACCTCACCATGCATAGAATTAATGATGGAAATTCACGAAAGACTTTTATATCTTTAAATGAGAAATGGATTTGTCCGGAAAACATGGGAATGGGAATGGACTGAGCAGGTCACAAGTCACTCATCAATCCACAAACGGATGAGACATTATCGGATGGAACAGCATTCTTTTAATCTGCACTTGTCCTTGTATTCATCATATGTATTTTTTTTTGCCCTTATTAGTCTTTCGTTGATTGACCCTTTTTTGCAACCAAGTTGTGGCTATTAGTGTATGAGCGTGCCTTCTTATCTTTTTCCCCATGTTACTTCCTTTATTTTGCCTTCTTTTTATCTTTCATTGGAGGTATTGCTTTTACTTGGTGCGAGTGTTTTGGGCGGTGCAGATTTCTCGTTCTACACGGTAGGATTCTCTACTGGATTTGAATATTGATTATATTCGGATCCTCAAAAATAACTCAGAGATTGGGTTTGGATCTGGACCGTCCAATGAAAATTATACAAGTATTATTAGAGGGATCTTGTGAATTCTATCTAAGACTGGAATAACTCAAATTACGATCCGGTCCGAGATGAAATGCACGGGATCTCTTTTATATTCACTACAAAGTAAGAATCCTCTTTCGGTTCAGTAGCAAACGGTGTCACTCTCTGTGTAAGGGGTTATGAGTTCGAAACTGGACGAAGAGTCGACCTCTATCTTTGTATCTAAAAAATATATTCACACCAAAGCATATTAGACGGTCTGGATGTGAGTTCGAGTAGCGTGGGGGGTCTCTGGCACACTTACGCGAATTCAGATCCAGTGAAGTAACTTAATTTTTTTGGGTTTTAGATCGGGACCATCTGATTCGAATCCACAAGAATTCATTCCAAAGTGGAGCGCACACATTCCAACGACAGATTTAAATCTCGAGACAATTCCGAGCGACGAATTCTAATCGGACAGTCCCGATCGAAAATTCAAAAATTAGGTTACTTTAGAGGATCCGGACCCCACTTACGCTCCGTACCTTCTCCTTTGACTCAGCATTCAAGTTGGGAAGATTATGGTTACGATATAAATAAGAAGACTTTTTCTTTCCCGTGCATTACATGCTGTTATTTTTAAAATGTTCTCTTTCTCTTTCCTTATCTCTTTTTTTTTTTTTTGTTAATGCAATGTCTAACGGAGGCAAAGGCAAAGTATGAATGAATAATGGCGTACAATAATTTTATCATCAATTTTAAGCATTTAATGCTTAAAAATACCAAAGAAATTAATTCAGGAAGCATGTGCTCACTCAGCACATAAATTTTATTTTAAAATTTTCATAAAAAATTGTGAGGACGAAGACATAATTTGTTTTTTCAATGTCGTAGAAGAAATTAAATTAAAAATTCAATTTTGTAGAAAACTTTTGTGACAGAGAGAGAGAGAACTAGACTGAATCTAAGAAACCGAATAAAAAAATACTTAAATTTTATCATCAATCTGATATCTGAGTATCCGACAAAATTCAAAATTCAATGAATATTTAGGAATAAAAAATTCTGCACAGCATTCAAGAAAAGAGAAATATAATATTTTTCTTGTCCAGTCAACTTGAGGAATATAATATGATACCCATTCCCCAATGAGTCAGTGATCTCTGATCAGCCGACAGCCAGATACTTTAGAAAAAAGAAAAAGAATCATATTGATGCAAATAAAACAATAAAATAAAACGGTGTGATTGAGGATGGAAATACAAGGAAAAAGAAAAATATCATGATTCTTGGACCATATGCTTTGTCTGATTTTTGAAATAATTTCATATGCGTAGAATATCACAAGTTCAAAATTTAAATATGAATATTCAAAGGTGGGAGATTTATTTTTGAAATAAATTTATTTCAAAGATGAAAGCCCGACCTCTGATTTTTCTTATAAAAAAATTAGTAAAAAAAAAGTTGCGCAACATTTACAGTTCTAAATTTAATGTTTTTAATTAAATTTGTCGTTGCATCAACAACATATTGGTCCCTATGACTAACATTAATTATATTCCCTTAGTCAACTCATGATTGTCATTATGTCACATGCTTGTTTGATCAATGTCGAAATTGAAATTCGCTGAAATTTCTCACTTGTGAACTGTTAGAACTGTGTTTCTGAAATCTCAAATTCAGCCGTCTAACTTTTTCTATGCACGCATCTCGAAACAGTTAGACGGCTAGATTCAGAAAAGCAGAGATTTCAGGAACAATGTTCACTAATGAAAATTTCAGCAAATTCGTTTCCGATATGTCATAACACAGTACATGCAAGTATATTAATTAATTTGTTTGTTTTTATATATATATATATAGAGAGAGAGAGGGAGATGGGTCATGGTGAGTTGCGAAATATGGATCTTGTTTTACTTCACGCTTATATTTCTGTTTTCAAAGACCAAATAGTCGATCCGAACCGCTCAACAAGATATCCATATTGAAATGTGCTTGGAGACCAAATTTTACATTTTTTGAAATATTTTACTATTTTTTTATATAGGTTGAAAACCGCTATTTTTGAATGGTTCCGGACCATAAATAACAGTGATTTTGAAATATTTAAAAAACCAGTGAGTTTGAAATTTATACAATAGATTTTGGAAAGCGTAGCACAAGAAGGCCTTATGCTATCCATCTTATAGTATATCTAAATTAAGATATTATATCTATTTTGTTTGATGTTTTGTAGTATATAATATTAAATTTATAAGTTGCTCCATTTATTTTTAAAATTAATAAGAAAACCGAAATATATTTTGCTGCATCTTTATTAGATGTAACTTTAAATTGCGTCCACCAAATTTTTGAACACAACACGAGATTGCGGCCATAATATATATGAAATTCCGCATAATTTATGGTTTTTTTGTTTGTCTTTTTTATGAATGGTATATTTAAAAATTTCGGATAAAATCCTCATACAAATTCATATACATGAATCCAGATCGGATCGTATTCGTTCTTATCGCGATTCTCTCCTAACTATGGAACATATTTTTGCAAAGTCAGATAAAAATTCAAAAAATAATAGGAGAAAGAATTCTTGTAAATAAAACAAAAACAGTGTGAAGGGCTGAAGGGCAATCCATGCCACGCGCAAAAGGACAAAAGACTCTCACTTTATATAGTTAGCCAGGTAGGGTCCACTTAATAATAATCTCACCCACGTGCTCCTCTCAAAGCAGTTATGGAAAGAAAAAAGCAAATATTTTGTTTATATCTTCTCCAGTCCGATAAAACAGGAGATCTCCTTACATTTTGTAAGATCAGTGAATTCACTGCCTCTGGCCGACTGGCCCTCTGCACGAGGAAATAAATAAATCTGTTGTTATTCCAAAGAGATCAGGATCTCGTTATTCCGATCTCAGCTGTTGATCTTTATTGAGATTCGGGTACAAAAATTTTTCTTGAGATTCATACATGAAAAACTTTGAACAGTTGTGATAAAAATAATAGGCTCCTGCGATCCCTTTAAAATAACAGCAATTTATATCCCTGCACGAGTGCATGAGCGTGCGAAGTTTTTATTAATATCCAAAATTAATAAATAATTTACAAATTTACACACTGGTAGAGGAGAATTCGAAGTGTCCAAACCACGGATTAAATTTCTGGTTTCAAGTAAACTTTCCACAAAACAAAAATTCAGTTCCAGGCTTTCCAAAACCGCAAAAAAAGTTTCTAGTTTTCAAAACTGGAGATTAAATTTGCAGTTTCTTGTATTAAAACTGGGGATAAAAACTGTGGTTCTTTAAAACCGGGAATTTATTTTGCGGTTTCATGTTCGGAATATTTTTTACGGTTTCGGACCATTTGCTCTATAAAAAAACGAGTTGCTGCCTCTTCTCTCTCACACCATTTTACACTCATTGTAAATGGTCCGAAACAATAAAAAAAATTCCGGACATGAAACTGCAAAATAAATTCCCAGTTTAAGGAACCGCAGTTTTTATTCTCGGTTTTAATACAAGAAACTTCAAATTTAATCTCCGGTTTTGAAAACCGAAAACTTTTTCTGCGGTTTTGGAAATCCTAGAACCGGATTTTTTTTTTTTGCAGAAAGTTTGTTTGAAACAGGGAATTTAATCCGCGGTTTGGACATATTTCGAATTCTCCTTCACCAGAGTGTAGATTTGTAAATTATTTATTAATTTTGGATATTATAAAAGTTTCGGGCGTTTGAGGGAGATAGAGATATATTGACAAAATTAGTTTGACTTCATAAAGCGTATCAAACTTGTACTTCTACATTTTCCCTTTATTGTCAGTGCGCCGTATGAAGTAAAATCAGCTCTGTCAATATATTTACCCTTTGAACCTTTGAACGGATTTTTTTTGGTTCACTTTTGATCAAGGGGATACAGTTTGATCGATATCCAATCTATCGGTCTGAGTCTACCCTGAGATTAGTGCTAGTACATATCTCAAAACCTTCCTAATTGAACCAATCCTGCATGGAAATAGCGCCAAACTTTTTAGTTTTATTTATTTCAGTTAAATTTAAAAATTAAATTATTGAAAACAAAATTAATTTCAGTTAACTTTCAGTTATTTTTTTATAGAAATTTAATATTAGAAAGTTTGTTTGATCTTATATCTATTTAAAAATGTATCTACATATTGATTTAAAGAGCTTCATATGCAAGAATAAAATATTATTAGCCACTTCACCAACATTTGGATAGAATAAAATTAATTTCATCATGTTATGCACTAAAAAAAATATACTTATTTAGGGTTCCAATACTCAAATCACAATCTAGATGTGTATTCAATTTAGGTAAATTTATAACATGTATGATACAATTAGTGTGGCACAGGAGCGGAGGATGTATAAGTCAAGGGATGCTAAGCATCTCTATACATTGAGTAAAAAACGTTTTGTATTTTTAGATTCGTAAAATTTATCACGGATCGTTGGAAAAATAGACGAAAATGATCCGAGGAAAAAAAAAATGGGTGAAATGAATCTTTGTTTTTTTTAGCTTGAAGACAAAAATAGTTATGAGTTAAAACTATTCAGATTTAGAATTTAAATGTTTTTATAAAAAAAATTTAATAGAATTTTAAATATTTGAATATGAGCACTGAAAATGAAAATGATAATTAAATACTTAAAGAACGCGCTCGGCGATTTATTTAAGAAGCAATTATCAAGCTCCTAAAAATAATACTATCAATATCACCCGTTTCTTTATTGAATTGCGACGTAATGTACAATTAAAGAAAAATATAAATTTGTAATTAGTGTGAGTGAAAAAAGTTGTTGACTAGCTTAGTCAAAATTGGGTCAAATCAAGTGGTCAAACTTCGTGGATGAAGTGCCGTTGTGGGACTTTGTCTTTGGCTTTGTTTCCATGACTACGCGGTATGGAAACATTCATTAGTCTTTTTTGTCCGAAACTATTTGTTCATGACATTAATTAAAGTAAAAGTTGTTACATTGACATACTAACTACCTGGAAAAAAAAAGGAAATTAATAGAAGTTTGTGATTATTAGCACAGAAAATAATTAGTCAATAAGTTAACGTGCTTTGCAGGGCATCGATTGCATGGTGCTTTGACTCTATATCATCATTTGTGAAATTTAAATTTAAACTCAACCTACATAATGTTTTTTCCATTAGCTTATTAGGTTTCCATTAGCTTATTAGGTATATGAATGGGTAAGGATTTTTTTACGTTAACTAAACATATAAGGGTACGTATAAAAGGTTTTTTTTGTAACCGTTACTTATAAGGTAATTATATAAACTAAAATTATATGATAATGTTTGAGTAATAATTAGTGATGATAAAATTTATTTGCGTGATATTTCATATGATAATTTGAGCAATACTAGTGATGTACTTTGTTATTCAATGTATGTTTCTTGCTATAAGAACAATGTTAAACATATTACTTTTATTTGCATGATTTGTTATTTAATTAAACAATTGAATTTGTCTGAAGAGATATTCGTGTTTTTAAATTCTCTTGCTTTATAAAAAAAATACAATTTAGTTGGAATTAATTACACATTTGTTTTTTTATTAGTAATATGATTGCATACGTGTGAAATGAATGAGTTCTGATGTTCTATTTGTAAAATATAATAAAATTAATTATTAAATTATTTTATTCTTTATTCACTCGCTACTAGGGTATGGTAAGGTAGGGTAAGGTCAATTCGATAATTTTAACGGGTAAGGGTAGGGTAGGGTAGGGTAAGAACAATTCTTAACGGATAATGATAGGGTATAGGTAAGATAAATTCTCCGTGGATATGAGTATGAAAATGTTTTCACCCTACCTGTATCGTACCCATTGACACACCTAGTCAAATCACTGCATATCAAAATTTAAGACTCAAGAGTGGAACTAGGGTGTTCTTAAGTTCATCAAGTCCTTTTGTGAACTCGATTCTAAAATTTATTGGATTGACTTCAAATGACAAATTCAAACCATTGAAACTCATCTACCTTACGAGTGATGCATCTACATGCAAATAATTTGAACTTTAGAATTAATTTAGTATAAAATCAAACGGCCAAAATTTGTAGGTTTATAAATTTTTATTGCCTTCATTTTTGAATTTTTTCTGACCATTTCACTCGTAAGATAGATGAGTTTCAACGGATTTGATTCGTCGTTTGAAGCCAATCTAATAAATTTTAAAGTTGGGTTTACAAAGAAATTAATTTGGTGAACTTAAGAACACCCTAGTTGTACTCCAAAATTCGAAAGTTATATTCAGAGACTTCAATTAAAGTTTTGCTCTTAAATTGTTTATATAATAATAAACTGTTTTATTGGATTTCCAATATTCAGTTAAATTCTTTAAAATATATTAATTGTTAATGAGTTTTGAAATTTCATTCTTAGACTCTTAGTATATATTCAAATAAACAATTGACTTATCTCCATGCCACTTTGACGGTATATATTAACAAACTATGTATATTCAAAAATCAAAACTGCATTCTGTAATATGGGTTTGCAGTAATTTTTCCACATGAACTTAAGTGCGCCATGGACCGCGTCCAGCCAACGTCATGGAAACATAAAAATTAAACAAGTCAAAGGTAGAAGTAATAAACAGGCATTAAATCTGCGGTTGGATGCGCACCTCAATTCACAGAGAATCACACGACCCTCGTGCCGACGTGGCCCCCTCCATCATACAGAGAGAGAGAGAACTGCAGAGAGCCAGGCTAGCTCACGGTGGCGTGGCCTGAGGCGGGGCGCAGGGATCTGTTCGATCTTACATGACGCCATCACATCCACCGTCCATCCTCTCTGCCAATCGTACGGGCCACGTGCCCACTTCCTTTCCCCAGCGCAGATTCCCTCCCTCCATAATTAAATTATCTTCGCCTCTTCTTTTGTGAATTCTTTTTATAAATCATAATTAAATTTTTTTTTTACCAAAACTAACATGATTATTTTTTTTTTACAAAAATCATAAGAACTGAAATGTCATTTCTGTCCGTTATTTTTTTATATTCCGGACCAAAATGTCATTTCGGTCCGGTCTCCTTTTTGGATTTTCTGTGGTACTGGTTTCACAAGCTTTCATATGAGCCGCCACAGGAAATCTAAAATGGGAACTGGACCGAAATGTCATTTCGGTCCGGAATAAAAAAAAATGGCGGACCGAAATGCCATTTCAGTTCTTATGGTTATTGTAAAAAAAAAAAGTAATCATGTTAGTTTCGTAAAAATATTTTTTTTAATTATGATTTATAAAAAATTCTTCTTTTGCTGTCTATTTGCCTCAATCTTTTGTTATTTGACTCTCAAGTAGGATTGATTTATCATGTCAGAGAAGCCCAACCGAGATTGGCCAACCTGAAATAAAAGAAGGTTAAGTTGGATAAATGCGTGCCTCATGTTACTATCCAGTTCTAGGCAAGCTTGTGACCTCCATCAATGACATAGTAATTGCATATAGTAAGAATCGAAAACAAAATATAATATAATAATGACGCTTAAACACCAGACAGGGAATTACTATATACACAAAATAAATGTTATGCCAACATGTTGTCTACTAGACTACTACCTATTGAAGGATGGATAATCAATCAGGTACAATACGGGGTGGCAATAACAGCTGGGGGCTTTGTCGTTGATGTTTGCTGTACTATATTTAATCCTACTTATTTGCATGAACTCGTAGCAGCAGTCCTTCCAGTACCAATGTGGAACCTTGAGTCCTTGACACCATGGGTAGGCTTTGTACTAGCAGTGCTCTTGGTGCAGCCGATTCAAGTTTCCTCTCCATGTTCATTTAGACAACTCCATTATGAGCCAGCTCATCACCCGACCCTTCTCTCGTTACTCCTCGGTCTGTGCGCATTCTGCCCGTGCTTGTTTCCTCCGTTCGACATGGCTCGTCAAATCTAAACCGTCCATTTTTTAAATAAATACTTGATCCACGATTCTTTATCGGATCAACAAACGTAAAACCACGCTTGGATGCGATTTCAATTCCCGATTCCCTCAATCCCGTTCTACTAATAGTAAGACCTGAAAGGATGGCTCGCTTATTGTAGAAACTATCTCTGTCATCTAGTGATATTATGAAGAAATTATTACGCGACTCAGAGAAAGCGACGCATCTAAACCCCCTGACATGCCCCCCTTAATACCTGTCATCCATTCCTCTCCATTTGTAGGACATCAGCCATATGGCCCATTATCCCTCGAGGATCTTAGACTGTTTACGCAGAACAATTGACAGCTCCATTTGTCATCAAATGGAGGACTTTAAGCAGGGGACGAAGTATCGTTATGGACCGAATTTAACTAATAACCATGATAATATTACATCAAACGGTTTAAAAACAACGGTTTCAAGCAGTCAAAATTACGTCCAAACACAATAATTACTTTATGGAGGCACGAAACTTTTACGCTATTTGACGTGTCACGTTTCAGTTGGGATTGTTTTTCACCCAGCCACAGCACATGGCTTACTTGTAAGGTGTTGCGAAGGTACTTGGTGGTTAAAGAATCCAAGTGAATGATGAGGTGGCCAGAGATATAATACCGGGTTCTGAGATAGGAGGCCATGTGACATTTATTCGCCTTCCCGTTTCGTATTACGACTTTATATTAAAGCAGGTGGCAGTAGGTATTGCTTTATTTTGTTGTACAATTATACAGTCTCTTTTGCATCTGACACCCTGCAAGTTTCTTATTTGAGAGTAATGACATGAGCAAGGTAGAGGCATTAAACAAAAAATAACTAAAAATTAAGAAGGTCGCTTTACTGTAAATTGTTCAATTCAAATGCGAGAAGCCGAGAATCAAGAATCAAAGTATCAAACAATATCCACGAAGGGGCTTCCTTTCATTCTTGTAATTTAATGAAGTCCGGTGGCTACGCTACAAATTTACCCAAAATTTCATAACGCGCGCAATACCACAAGCAGCCTCACTACCCGGCAGGTGCAAATGAAAAAAGTGGGAAATAAAAAAATAAATAAACAAAAAGAGAGAGACATACCACTACACCAACTCTCTCCAACTCCAAGAGAGGAAAAAAGACGATCTAAATAAAAGATTGAAAACCGAAATTTACAACAAATTACAAGAATTTCTCCTAAAAACAAAACCAAATGAAATAAACCAGCTCAATCCTCAGGCCGGCGGAGGCAAACTGTCGATACCGGTACTACTGGTATTGGTGTCAGCGCCACTATCTTGTACCGGTCCTGGTACCCCCTCTGTACCGCCTCCAATCATAGACAATATCTCCGTCAATGCACTCATGGCTTTGACTTGCATCTCAAGCGCCTTTATGTAATCAGATGCCTCTTCTAAAAGATTCGGAAAAGACAACTTCTTGCAACCCGGTACTAATCGTCCCAAAACACGCGCCTTCCTTTGCAAAACCACAGATTTCTTTTTCTCACGATCGGCGACTTGATTCCTCTCCAGTTCCGTCCGGTTTGGACGGGAAGGCACGGGAACCCGAATCCGGTTCGACTTAAGTCTGATTGATCGACTTGAAAGGATGGCACGGCTCCAGCGACTCCGCCCTCGAGCTGAGATGGCAAGAGCCCGGTCGGCAGCCTCTCGAACCGCCCGACTCCGCGGGGTGTCGGTTCGTGGCAAAGTCGACCCGGACCTGACACGCCGGAGGGCTTCCAAAAGCTTCGACGAGTAGAGGTGGTGCTCCTTGTCAGTTCGCCACGTGGATTGCGCGGGCTTGTCTGGTGTCTCGCTAGCGCTTCTCTTTCGTTTTCTCTGTTGATTTGTGGTAGATGATTCGGCCTCCATGGATGGGTATTACCTGATGGATTGAATATAAATTGATGAGAAATCTCTGATTGGATCAAAAGAAGAAACGGGTTCTTGTTGGGTGAATTTGAGTATTGGCTACCTGGAAAGTTTCGATAGGGGAGAGGAAAGAGAGGAGAGATGCGAAGGAGAGGGATGCTAGCAAATATAAAGGGGAGGTAATAAACTAGAAAGAAAAAATGTTTTATTATATGCACCGGTTTCATTTCCGAAACTTGTTGCCACAGTGGGAGGGCTCTATGAATTGGGAGAGAATTATGAGGGTCCCGGATTCCATGACACCAGTATACCATGACAGCATAGACCGGATCCAGGGAAATTAAATACAGGGAAACGACACGTCGCAGCCTTAATCCCGTGATTTAATTAATTGGCTGCGGTATATACGATGGATTTTATTCTGGATTTGTCAACTGACGGAATTACCCTCCCGTTTCAAACTGGCTACTGCCGTTACCCCGTTACCGTTACAGAGTATTTCCTCGGAAAGTCAATTCCTCGTCTCGGCGAGCGTAAAATATACAAGTTAAACTGTATGTGCGCGTGCCGGATCTTACGTTCTGTAGCTTCTAGAAAGCATGCACCAGGTGCACCACCATAGAAAACCTAAATTCCTATCTATTAGTAATTAGGTACCAGTTACAATTTAGCGCTACCGTATACTAATGTAATAATATAATAATAAATGGAAGTAATTGGAAATTGGAATGGTATCACAAATTAGACGTGTTTACAGATTGAAAAATGAACTTGGTGAAAAGTCAGCATTCTTCTAAATTTTCAACTTTAGACAAAAGTTGAACGGAATCACGTGGCAAGAGAGATGAATTAAAGAAAGTACTATAATTGCAAGCAGGGGCGGAGCCAGACTTTCAGATTATGGGGGTCAAACGTGAATGGGGATCAAGCATATAAAAATTTTCTATTACGAATGGGGGTCAATTTCACACTATCTATAATATTTTACTTTAATCTATATTAAAATAGAGTATAAAAAAAAAAATTCAAAATGAATGGGGGTCAATTGACCCCCATTCAATGTATGTGGCTCCGCCTCTGATTGCAAGCACATGCTAAATGTAATTTTTTTTTTGTTTTCTGTGGTAATTTGTACAAGTATAATAGTATGAGTGTGTCAATATCTCACTATATATAATTACGGTATTACTTCAGTAATTTAATCTTGGTAAAAAAAATTCAGCACTTTCATATATTTTTTCTTTTGTAATTTACATGTATAATTATTTAAAATATCAATATAAATAAGTTTTTTAATTTTCAGTTATATGTTTTACCATTTTTTGAATTGTGCAGTGCATAATTTAGTTACAGTCATCAGATGCATCTTTCTAAATAACAAAATTTAATTTTGTAGATCTCCACCATTTTTTAATTTTGTATTGGTAGCAAGGTAGATTGAGCACAAATATGAGCAGTGTGTGCTTGGACAAAAGTAGCCCTGCAGAAGAGTATAAATAATTGTTGTTTTGCGGAGAGTTTTATGAAATGGTATCTTTTTTGAGCAACTTTGTTAGACGCGCGCACATGGGAGGATGGAGGCTGCGTGGTGGTCACCACCTCTCCCTGGAGCGAGTTGCGTGGATTGTCACGTGGAACTTAAAACCTGTCAGATGCATGGTTTCTGCTTCTTCCATCCTCGTATGGGCATGGTCTGCCTCCATCCTCTGTACACCGCATCACCACAGTCTGACTCACTAGGTTCTGGAATTCAGATCCAGTGCAATACCTGACCCTGTACGATAAGACCTGACTCGGCCGTTTGATTCGGCACGAATCTCAAAGCAGACCCATTATATTTCAAACCGGCATCGAATTGATTTTTTGTGAGTATTCTATCCTCTATACTGGAGCTGATTTATGTGTGATTTTTTATATATAATTTATAGTAAAATGTCATAGTATTGTAAATTTGATCTTCATTATCTGTTACCCGTATGAATTCCGTATATGTGTGATCTTCATAGTTCGAAAGTCTCGTTACGTCCCTGCCTCTATGGTACCACACACATGATACTTAGTTTATGTGACGAATCAGGATAACCTCCTTATCTTATGATTAGAATTCAGATTAGACAAAGATACATGATTATTATACTTACTCTATGGTTATGGTGCCGATAGCCTCTCGTACGTGGCAGAACAATAATTTACTATTGTAGAATATAAGTTTTAATATTCTGTTTGATATAGAAGTCTTTTTAATTAGTGATATGTTTTAGTGGCGGATACATTCCGCTGGTAGCATCAACTAACTATTTTAAAAGTATACATCTTGTGTTTTGAAAGATATAAACTAAAATTACACACATATGAGAAATGATCTACTTATAACATTTTGTAATAATTCAGTTTTGTGATTTTCAAAGTTCAAACAATCGATCAAAACCGCTCAACATGATTTCTATATTAAAATGTGTTTGGAGATCAAATTTTATATTTTTTTTGAATTTTTTTTACTATTTATTAAATATTTTACAAAACTGTTGTTTTTCAGTGGTCCAGAATTGTCTAAAACAACAGTTTTGTAAAATACTTAATAAATAGTGTAAAAAAATAAAAAAAATAAATTTTGACTCCAAACACATTTTATATAGAGATCATGTTGAACGGTTTGGATTGACATTTTGAACTTTTAAAATCGCAAAACCGAATTGTTGTAACTTATAAATGTTATAAGTGGATCCCTCTCCATATAATATATACACACACGCACACATACATATATATACACACACACTCTCTTAACTTTTTTGCGAGAGAATAATTTGTGCTTTTATTATATCAAACAATTATGATTAGAATTCAGTGGCGAATCAGGATCACCTCCTTATGATTATAATTCAGATCATACGAGGTATGTGATCCTGCCAGGTTAGATTTTAATTCAAATTTGCACGAATTTTAAAGCAAACTTCTCTATATTTTAAAAAGGTTTCGAAAAAAATTGCTTGGCTAAGAGAATTATACTTACTCTAATATTATACTTAAAAATATTGTTTGATATAGAAGTCTTCAGTGACATGTTTTAATGGCAGATTCATTTTTGCTGGTAATATCAACTAACTATTTTAAAAATATACATCTCGTGTTTCAAAAGATATAAACTAGGATTACATATATATACACTCTTAATTTGTACTTTTTTTATTTAGAGAGAGAATAATTTGCGCTTTTTTAATACCAGCCCTCTTCAATTGAACTGAGAAAGCTGAATTATTTCTACTGAGATCATTTCCGCCTTTCAAATTTTGACCCTCTTTCAGTTGGGCTGAAGAGGACTGTATATATATATGTTCGCTCAGGTCTTTTATTTTTTGTATTCTATTAAAATAGACCCAAGGTAGTGGTTTGCTCCCGGGTACCTCGGGCAGGGCAGGACAGAACCCGTCCCGGGCAGCGGGCAGGACGGGTACGGGTACAGCGGGTACCCGGGTACGGGCACGGGTAGGCGGGTTTTTTTTTTAAAAACTCCGCCCTGCCCGTCTCAAACCCGTGCCCGTTGCGGGTAGACGGGTACAACGGGCACGGGTAGACTTTTTTTTGTTTTTGTTTTGTGTTCTGATTTGTTTTCTTATTTTTTTTACCGTGTCGTACGAATATTATTACGTGTCGTACGAAATATTATTTCTTTACACGAGTAATTTTATTTTATTTTCAAACTCTCATTCTAATTATATAGTTTCATAATTTATTTATATCTCGAAATTTGTAGTTTACATTTTAAATTGATAATATATTTTGTAAACGTTCAATTTAAATTGATAATATAAATCTAAATCTAAATTAAATAAAAATTAAATATAAATAAAAATTCAAATCTAAATTTAGATGCAAATTAAATTAAATCTAAATTGAATATAAATGTAAATCTAAATTAAATTTAAATTGAATCTAAATCTAATTTAAATCTAAATTAAATTAAATAAAAGGAAAAAAAAAACAAGGCATTTCAGCCCTCTGGATTCTGCCGAATTAAAAAAAAAAAAAGCCTCTGCCGAATTTCAAAAGAAAAAAAACAATCTAAATATAAATTCAAATATAAATTAATAGGTTAAGTAAAATATAAATAAAAAATATCTTAAATCAATTAATTTAAAACAATAAACATTTTAAATTGATAATATATTTTGTAAACGTTCAATTTAAATTGATAATATAAATCTAAATCTAAATTAAATAAAAATTCAAATCTAAATTTAGATGCAAATTAAATTAAATCTAAATTGAATATAAATGTAAATCTAAATTAAAATTTAAATTGAATCCAAATCTAATTTAAATCTAAATTAAATTAAATAAAAGGAAAAAAAAAACAAGGCATTTCAGCCCTCTGGATTCTGCCGAATTAAAAAAAAAAAAAAAAGCCTCTGCCGAATTTCAAAAGAAAAAAAAAGAAAATCTAAATCTAAATTCAAATCTAAATTAAATCTAAATCTAAATTAAATCTAAATTCAAATCTAAATTAAATCTAAATTAAAAAATAAAAGTTACCCTCCTCCTTTATTCCGGGCTTGGGACCGGCTATGTAAAATAACATAGGCGGAGTTCTAACTTTTTTTTTGTTAGTAATTCTTCTTTAAAATGAATAATTTAAGAACTAATTGAAACGTTTAGAAATTATAATTTAAAAAATAACCATAGAGATTAAAAGAGGTTAGAAATGTATACCGACACTACCTATCTAGTAGTTTGGATTCATATACCATTGTTCGCTCTCTTCCGCACCGTCTGAATCTGAATTAGCCGCGGGCCGCGTATCGGTACTGCTTTCTTCAGTGTCGACTCCGGATGATGATTCTTGATGATCTCGATGTTGGTTGCGCTCATCAGCATCAATCCAATCTTTCAAGCACACAAGTCTCTCAAAAACATGTGCACCCAACTTACTGCGTTTGTCGGAGAGGATCCTGTTCGCCGAACTAAAATCTAATTACTTCACATCTAACAAATCCAACATAAAATAAATCTAACAAATTTAAGTACTTAACAAATTTAACAAATCTAACGTAAAATAAATCTAACAAATCTAATTACTTAACAAATTTAACAAATCTAAATTAATCTAACATGAAAAATTTACTCTACAAAAATAAATTAAACTAAATTTAATCTACAAAAATAAATCTAGCATAAACTAAATTTACTCTACAAAAATAAATTAATCTAACATGAAATAAATGTAATCTTTAAATCTTGAGAAAAAATCTTGCGGGAGGTGACGAACTTCGTAATTCCGATACCTTCGTAATTCCGTTTGCGTATTTGTAGAATGAATTAAATTTACAACTATATTTTTTTCAAACAATAAATTTAAAAACTGAAAATAGTAAAATTTTAGATTGAGAGAATGAGATTATGAGAGATTGAGAGATTGAGAGAATGAAGAGGGTGTGAAAATATTGAGAGGAAGAGGGGTGAATATATAGAGTTTTGATTGGAGGGAGAATAATATTTGAAATTTAATAAATCCGAAAAAAAAAACAGAATTGACGGGTGGGACCCACCCGTACGGGACAGAAATGACAGGTGGGACCCACCCGGTTTGACTGATTTGAACCAAAACTGTAGAACGGCTCAGTATATTAACAGAGCAGGTTTAGCTTCATGCAGCGCAATAATCATATGCAGTTCTGTACTCAGTGCGCTGCCTGTAGCCAAAACTGCTCTGTTAACAGCGTGACCCTGTCGCCAGTGGGGGGAAAAAAATTTGAAATAAAGTTGCTTCGGGTAGCGGGCCGGGCACGGGTACGGGTAGCGGGCACGGGTTACCGGGTGCGGGTACACGGGTAGCGGGCACGGGTACGGCGGGTACGGGTACACCCGGGTTTGTTTCCAAAAAGAGCCGCCCTGCCCGTTTGAGACCCGTACCCGTGTACCCGTTTACCCGAGTATACCCGGGCACGGGTACGGATACCCCGGGCACCGGGCACGGGCGGACCGGGTTCGGGCAGCCCGCGGCAGGCACTGTCAAACCACTAACCCACGGCCAAGTTGATGATAGTAATATTTTCCATTCCTATTAAAGTATCATTTAAGCAAATCTCATTACAGATTTACATCACATAAATATTTCAATAATATCCGAAATGCCCATTTCCATTGAATTCGATCCAGTCGTCCGTTTAAGCAATACCTGACCGTGTCAAATCTGATACGAATCTTAAAGCTGACCCTCCTATATTTCTATATAAGTCATGTTTGGTTGTGGAGTAAAATTAGTGAGGATTAATAACTTACTCCATCTTATTCTACATATTTTATATCTCATTTGATAGTTTAACTCATGGTTCAAATTAATCCGCCTAAAAGAGTAAAGTATTGGAAAATGAGCCTTTGCCTATGATAGTGAGCTCTACAAGTGGAGTAAATGTAGAGTAAGTTAATCCACCTAAAGAGGTGGAGTAACTTACTCCTGATTAACTCACCTCTTACTCCACCTTACTCCCCTTATTTTACTTCTCGTTTGACTACTTAAGTGTGAAATAATTAAGAAGTTTACCCCACCTCTTACTCCACAACCAAACATGACCATAAGCTTCAAAACAATTTTGAATCCACTTAAGAGTATTCTATCCTATGTATATACTCACACTCTTAGCCATGATTTATAAATTGTTAATTTTATTTAATTCTAATATAACTCATTTTTGAACGTGACAATCTAAAGTGAAACTCGGAACATAGTGGATAATTTTCTTTAGAGGAGTCCAGGAACTACACACTTTACAATTGTGGAAACTTAAAATTCCTCCAAAAATTAGAGTGTTCATGTGGCTGTTAGCTAAAAACAAAATCTTAACCAAAACAAATCTTGCCAAATAAGGATGGAGTGGTAATTTAAATTGCCACAAAGCATTGTTAAAAACATTGTACTCAACATATCTAACTTGGTGTTGGTTTGGACAGGTAATGTTACTGAGAAGGAGGAGCAAACCAGGCAGGAATGACTCCCCCAACAGATAGATCAGATTCCATTGCAGGAATAGAACCCTAACACAGATGGCCAAGTGATGTAATTCACTGATGAAGAAGAAAGTTAGTGTCATTTTACTGTTAATCATATTATTATCTCTAATACTGTTGAGACATCTGTCTTGCATGGTTGCCACTGCTTATTTTGTAGTTTGGGATTCTATGATTTAGATAATTTCTTGTGTTGTACTTTTCAATCCATATGTGTTGTCTGTGATATCAAACTCTTTTAACTTTTGTAACTTTAAATGATTTCTATATGAAACGGGCGTCAAGTCTTATTTCCAAAAAATTATAACTAATTTTTTACGAGCCCTCCTCCGGTAAGGCTGGAGGACTGGTAATTGATTTTGAAAATGCATAACAATAAATATTATTACCTAACTTTATTTTAGATTATAGTATTTTCATAATTTAATTAAGTAATTAATTGACATAAAAAAAGAATCCACGGACTGAGTAGAGGAGTTTGATATCTGAGTAAAAAGTTAATAAATGGTGAATGAACCCTTTTACATTTTTATAGAAGCTACCAAGGTTCTAAATAGCGTTTATAGCGTCGTAGCGGGAAGGCTAAAAAAAAAGCTATAGCGAATAGCGTCGCTATAGCGGAAGCTATTCCAAATAGCGTTTTTTTTTTTTACATTTCGTATATTCAATATTTGTACTAAATATCAACATTATCTAAAGTCTCATAGAACAATAAATAACACCAAAGTAATTAAGAAATTATAATATTCATATTGAACCAGTACAAAGTTCAAATTGCGGTTCAAAATATCCATAGTAATATCATAAACTATCGATTTTTCCTATTGAAAATATCTTAAGCATCATGATATATTCATGACATAATTTTTTTTTCTATTCAAATTTTATTTTCGATTTGGACTTTTTTTCTATTCAAATTTCAATTTCTATTCCCAATTTCAAATTGATTTATCTGTAGCAAGTAGCAACAAATTCAATTTCGGTTTGAGATTTTTTTATCTTTATTTAAAACCCATATAAATTGCTTTAAAAAAAAAAACCCATATTGTATAGCGCAAATAGCGCGAATAGCGGACCGCTATAGCGCTGTAGCGGTCGCTATAGCGGCAGTAGCGCAAATAGCGCATTTTGATGTCATAGCGTAGCGTTTGGGGTCCAAAAACGCTATAGCGGCGCTATAGCGCCGCTATAGCGCGCTATTTAGAACACTGGAAGCTACCATGATTTTTCTTTTGGCTGATATGAAGAGGTATCATGGGTTCATTTTGCAGGGTCCCCATGAATTCGTCACTTGTTATATATATATATATATCCTGGACTGCACGACCATGAACGAAGGAATAAGTTGAAGAAAAAAAAAAAAAATGAGGATGTTATATTATCTGGATTCTCCATTAGGGGTGTTCATCGGTTCGGTTCAATTGAAACCGAACCGAATTAGGCAAACTAAAGTAATAATTCGATTTCAAAAATAGAACCTAACCGATTTAGTATTGCAACCGAACCGAACTGAACCAAAGTTTTATTTCGGTTTGTTCGGTTCAAACCAAAATATATTAATTGATTTATAATAAACCGAAGTATATTAAGAAATAAACCGGGATATTAAGAACTAAAGCAGAATATTAAAAAATAAACTGAAGTATTTAAAGCAATTGATTAAGAAATAAACTGGGTATTAAGAAATAAAATGGGGTATTAAGAATAAACCGGGATGGTCCGGACCAAATTCATAATATATAAAAGTTCGGTCAGTTCGGTTATTTCAGTTTTAAAAATTTTCAAACCGAACCGAACCATTAAACCAAACAAATCGAACCGTTTGATCAAAACTAATTCGGTTCGGTTCAAAACCGACTAAACCGGACCCAATGAACACTCCTATTCCCCATCTCGTTGGAATCAAAATTCTCCACCGAACTGAAGAGAAATTATTATGAATTATTGGTTTTATGAATTATTGGTTTTATGAATTATAGTTTGGTTCTCATTAAAAGGTGAAAAGATGGAAATTAATTTCTCCATATATACTCTCGCCACTAAACTAGCACTACCCGTGTCTCCTAACGGCAGGAGCAGTCGTTTGGAAGAATAGTTAATTAATTATGCTTGTTTCAAGTAATACAATATACGACAGATTCGCAACTATTATCGAATTTTCTGTAAACATGCATCATGCAATGATATGTCCTATCTATGATCTGTTGAAACAACTTTGAATAAGATTTATTCAAAGCTGAACCTACTAAACCATATCTGTCAATTTTGACACCTATCAAACAATTTAGATTTGACTCTGAATAAAATTTTGTCCAAAGGTTTTTGGACAAAACCCCCAACCATATTGAGATGAACCCAAACAATTTGGGTATTCGGATCCTCTCCAAGGTAACTTTGAATATGAACTGTCCGATCAGAATTGTACCGAATATTGAAGGGGCTCTGTGAATTCTAAACTGGACTAGATTGATATGAATTCTGATCGGACGGTCTCGATCCAAACTCAAAGTTTGAGTTACCTTAGTAAGGACCAAACAATTCAGACCATATATTATCTTTGGGATTGACATGACAAAATTAAAGAAAAGACCTATTTAATGTACTTATGGCGCAGACAAGAGCAACAGATCATAAAATCAAATACTGTTTAGGTAGGGATGCACAAAAAAAATTCATGACTCATAACTCGTTCGGAATCAATTCGGATTCAACTCATTAACAACTCGAGTTCATTGACTCGGTTGTCTCACGAGTTGAATCCAAATTGCTTCCAACTCGGTTCAGAATCAACTCGGTTGATTCATTGATTTGGTAAACTATATAATATTTTGTTAGACTTTGTACTATTTAGTAATTTTAGTAAACTTTATACTATTTAATTATGTATTTTTCACTGTTTTATTATGTAAAGTTTTAAATTGCGTATTATTTTAATAAATTATGTACTATTTATTTTGTTAGACTTTGTTTTGATAATTTTTAATTTGATAAACTATGTACTATCTACGAGTCACGAGTTGACTCGAGTTGTTCGTGAGTTGAATCCAAGTTGAGATTTTTGACTCGAAACATGATTAGCAACTCGGACTTAACTCGGCTCATGAGTTCACGAGTTGACTCGAGTTGTTCGTGAGTTGAATCCAAGTTGAGATTTTTGACTTGAAACATGATTAGCAACTCGGACTCAACTCGGCTCATGAGTTCATGAGTTGAATCCAAGTTGCCTCAACTCTGACTCATGAGCAGCTCTATGTTTAGACATGTGGGAAATTCTATTTGGCTGTGGCATCTACTGAACCTCCCACATCGCGTCACGGGTCACTGACTGCAAGACCCGTTATATTTCTCGTGTTGAATTTCTTACAAAAATTCGCTCTGTTAGCTGCACAACGACCCGGCTTGCAGATTAAAGAAAATAAAGACGTGTTTTTTCTTGATAAATAAATCCCGCTAAGGAATATTAATTTGCTTTCTCTCACAAAACCATTCTAAATTAAAGAAAAAGAACTGTGCTTTTCCTTGATTAAAAAATCCAGCTAAGGAATATTAATTTCCTTTTTTTTTCTCACTAAATCATATAAGAGAACCAACCCTTTAGTAGATAAAAAAAATGAGCCTCCTAGAGTCACTACCAACAACCCAAATTACACATTAAACATACTAAAAGAAGGTCCCTCACTAAGACCAACAAACCTAATCTATTACTAGACACTGTTTAATGGGCCCCCCCAATCCCCCATGTTTTACTTCCAAATAGTTTCAACTCTTCTCCGTTTTGTACGCAACTGGACCCACCGTGATCATGCTGTCTGGGTCGTACAAGGAGTTTGATTCCTCCATATATAAATAATGGATTGGTATTGGTACAGGTACAGTTTTGTACCACTGTAGAAAAGCGAAGATGGTTTGTTTAAAAACAAAGAACATATGTTTAAAAAATGTACCAATCGTTTACCATCACAAGAAAAAAAACAAAACAAAAAAACAAAGAACATATGTTCAAAAAATGTCCTCCAAACTGGCACCAATTGGTAACGCTCTTCCAAGCAAATTCAGAATTTAGAAAGTACATAAGAATGAATGACAAGACAAAGGCAGTCAATATTAAATAAGAAATTTGATAGAAAAAGTTACTCATAGCTACATTTGTTTAAGTTCCAAATCATGACAGCACCTGTCCTAACTCCTAAGTAAAGGTTCACAGCCAAAATGACTTTGCGAGCATAGTAAAAACGATTGGTCCAGTTAACAAACAAAAAGAGATAAAGATTCAAATCAATCCTAAATCACACTAGCTATTCTCAAAACTTTCATAACTTAAAAGGGAATATACACGTGCTTTAGGTGTATCATAATTAGAGTAAAATTAAGGTTTTTGCTAACCTTTAGTTGGGATAGAGAAGGTGAAAGGAAAGGAGGGAAAGGAATAAGGGAAAAGGAGGAATATTTATCTTCTTCATAAAATTACCTGATTTTTTTATTAATAGGAAATATAAAAAGAAAATATCGATAATGGGTTACGTTTTCGAGAAATGTCGGAATAAGAAGAACGTTATGGTTTATAACGTTCAAGATGAACGTTATAAACCATAACGTCCAGGCAGAATGTTATAAACCATAACGTCCAGTTAATCTGATCGCTAATGATCGAAAAAAAAAAACTGTAGCTGGACGTTATGAACCATAATGTCCAGCTATATTTTTTTTTAATAATTTCAGTTCTAACTGCAACTGTTGTGAGATTGTTTTTTATGAAAAAAACACTGTTGGACGTTATAAACCATAACGTCCAATTACATTGTTTTTATTTCTACGATCATTAGTAATTAAATTAACTGGACATTATAAACCATTATAAACTATAACGTTCTTCCTATATTTCAAAATTTCATAAAATCTTACCCCATTATCAATATTTTTTTTTGTTTTTCCTATTAATAGAAAAATCGGTAAAATTACAGGAGGTGAAAGAAGACGAATGGAGAAAAATCCTCTATTTATTTCTTTAAAATTTGTTTCCCTCCAATTTAGAGGGTAAAAATATTTTACTTCCTCATTTTTTTTCTCTGTTTCATACCTTCCCTTTTCTTCCTAACTCAGACCGTTAAGAGTGCAGATTTCCTGTGGTGGCTGCTGCAATAGCACATAACAGCAGCAGAGAAGAGGGGTTGTCATTTACTTTTGTCAGGGCCCCAGAATCAGCGAAACACTACATGTAACTGCACCACAAGTGCCACAATTTTTCATGACCTTTTGGCGGTTAGCTTGGTGTCTACTCTTAGGTTTTGTAGAAAGGAACCTTGAGACGGAAAGAATTATGGATTAATCATTACATGAGACGGCTTTACAAGGAGAAAATAACTCCAAAAATTAGAGTCCAATAATGGCTAGCTAGGGTTTAGAGGGACTATTTGCATTTATAAGCAATCTTTTGGGAACCATAATGATTCAATTGAACCATGTACCAATCAATCAAGCAGCCTGGATTAATCAGCGTTGCACTAGTTTTCAATGTAGGATTAGGCGTGGAGGTTTGCCAGCTATCAATTATACTGTGTTTAGTACTGGCCAGTCGGCCAACAAGATAGAGGCTAAGAGGTTTCTTTTTACATAAAACTGGGAAAATGGTTACATGATTAATCAACAATATCATACAAAAATGTTATTTTTATGATATTAACATATTGCATATTTGTGCCCTACAAAATTCACCTAAATATCTGTAATTAATTTTGCACAAATATCAATGTAAAATTTTCACAGCCCTTGGCCATATTAAGTTTACGTTTCTAATTTTACCAGGCCTTCCTTTGCAATGAGATTATATCGATTCATCCGATATTGGGTCAATTTTTTTTAATATAGTAATATCTCCACTTTTGTCAGCTTATATCCTTTTATTTCAGGACAGTTTGAGTTTTTGTTTTGCAATAGTTAAGAATACAAATGGTGAGAAGAACTCATCTGGAAAGAAATGTTGTAAAACTATTTTATATCGCCATTTCCTTTCATTCTTTCTTTTAATTTCTTCTCTCCCATTATAATTACAAATATCAAGTTCAAAAGAATATTGTTCTTTTTCATGGTACTTCTAATACTCTCATTTGGAGAAACTTAGCTGTGAAATACCTGGTGTGACTTTCGGTATGACCACATAATTGATTTTAATATTTGCCGGGTAGTTAGACTCTGATTCCTCTTGTTGAAACGACACATCAAAAGCTACGGGTTGGTACAGACAAACCTCATCCTCCTTACAATAGTACACCTAAGAATAACATAATTATATGAACTATTGCTATGATATAATCCAGGATTGACAACATGATGTCATGATTAACCTAGGAATCAATCAAGGATTAATTTATTCGTGCGGCTACAGTAATGCTTTAAGTCAGGATCTCTAATAGTCTAACTCTTGCATCTAGTATAGGGATATTTTGATAACTACATCATATATTTTGTAGATTATTTTATTATAGCAACTAAATAATATTTTTTGCCTAAATATTATCCGGTGCCAGTACAAACAACTAACTGGTCAGTATTGTGTTTAGAAGCAAATTCATAAATAGTTTCAAAAGAGTTATACCTTGCAGTTTATTCTACCAGTTGACGGAGAAGGAGAGGCTCTCTTAAAATAAATGGATGCTGAACCGTCTGGGTTTAGGTATCCACTGGAGGGCTCCAGTTCAACAGCACTTGCAGGTTCAATATCCACCTCAAACTTGCTACGTGCTTCCTGCTTATTGAGGATTATTCACACAATAATACTCTTTTTAAACATAAACTTTTGCGATATTTAGCTTCAAGTTTATAATCTAGTTCACATAGGGTATATATAGCCTACTTCACATTCATTTGGGTCACAATTAAAAACTAGTATTGGTGTCTCAAAATGTCCTGCACCGATGATATCTCATCATGCAAAAACGATGTATCAGATGAAAAAAAAAAAAGACAAGGACATCACTAACCTTAGAGAAATGGTAACCATCAGGTACTGAAAATTGGAGTGACAGATAACCTTCCTTGGCCTTACCAGCATCAACCTTAATAATTTGCACATCAGCTGGTAAACGCCGCCTCAGTCGATTCAGTGACTTTGGTTTCGCCGAAGGAGGTTCCACACCTTTCAATTCCAGTGTAAGCAATTGGAGATTTTTATCATTCAGGTCAATGTACCTGATCACACTGTTGTTTGTATCCGCTATTAGGAGCCTACCTGTAAGATATTCAGCCATAATTAGATAAATCACCAGTTTTACATGTCCTGATTGTTATAACAATACAAAAAGAACCACTCCAAGTATAACTTTTTTCTTTTGCTTTTGCAAATAAAAAGCGCCGAATCTTATCATGCATGCAAATAACAAGAATTAATTCTCAATTTGTATCTAAGACCTAATATTTTGAACATTTACCAAAAGAAGAATCTAATTTCAATACTATAGTTAATGCTGATGATTGTAGCACTAAATCCAACTGAATAAACTAGGCTTCGAAGTGCCTCAAAACTACGGGCAAATTATAGAAAAATTGATTTATCTAAAATGAAATTCAAGGTGATTTAGTTACTTGACTTTGACTAAACCTGTTTTCAATTGTTCAGTGCAAATGATAAAAAAATAATGTTTAGTTATTTTCCTTTGACTTAACCTGTTTTCAATTGTCCAATGCAAATGATGAAAATAATGTTAGGAACATGCATGAAATAACTAGTGTTATTTGCACAGGAAGAATATTTTGGTGTTATTTGCATATTAAAAAATAACAATCATAGGAGTGCAAGTACATACGGTTCTTTGCTTCAACAAGCCCGGCTGGTTCAGAAAGCTATGTCACAAAAACAAAAAAGATTTTAGACATTTGAATTGTTTGCCAAACAACGAGCACAAAGTTCATATTTGCACAACTAAGCTCACCTGAGCTGATAAGACGGCACCGTCCTTGAACCCTGCAATTCCAGTTCCAGCTAAAGTCCTGACTCTTTTTGTAACTGGGTCTAGCAATTTTATCTGCCAGATTGAAATTGCATTTCAATACAAATGTTAAAATAGCAAATAGACAATTTATTTAGACAACCTTGTGTAACCGCATGTCAGAAAGCAGCTACCTTGTGGTTGTATGAATCAGCTATATAAATCTGATTATCTGACCCACACAGGACACCTAATGGATGCTGGAGGAGTGCATCTGATCCTACTCCATCTTGATCTCCAAACTTCAAAAAAAAAATTAAAATGAAATAAAATAATAGTTTAGATAACAGCAAAAGGACACATACGTGCAACTGCAAACATGTTTTTGACTTTCTGGAAATTGCACCAGCCAAGTTTCAAAGAGGAGTCTAGTAAAAAAATTGATTATTGTCCCCAACTTTTAATGTTAACTCATCCAACTTGCTTCATAGCAACTTTATATGAACCAAGAACACCATATAAATCTGTCTGTATGGACCATACAGACAGATATTATATCATTATGCAGTTAAATTGTTAACACATCCTCGGGCCTTTAGTATGCAGTTAAATTGTTAACATTTACCAGAACATAGCTTACCACCACATTATTATATTCACGGGTGTTAACGGCAAATATTTGTGAATATCTTAAAGAAGTTGGTGAAAAACACAAGGATTAGTGGGTGTTCTCTAAATATCACAAATTAATGAGTTTAACTTGCCAAAAAAGAAAGAAAAAATCAAGAATATATATAGGATGCTTAAAAAATATAAATAACAAAGTAACATCAATCAGTACCCTAAATAAGTTCTCTGGTAAATATGGATCACCACCAGCTATCAATCTGGACCCTCCAGTTTTCAGATTTACAGCTCGGATTGAACTGCTTTCACTATCAGCAATGTAAGCGTCCTGCATATCTATAAAAAGTATAGAACTTATCCTCTGTTACATTAACATTACAAGGTGAATGTTTAATAAGTGAGAATTACATATCTTACCAGGAGACAGTGAAATTCCCGAAGGTTGCGCAAATGATGTGCTTGTGGAACTGCATCGCGTACCTATGTTATGAACTTGATATATTCTTTCTTTTAAGGTTTGTACAGACTGACTTGTAACTATTAACCTGATACAACCCGGCCAATCTCCGACCCCCTTATAAATCAGAATTTCTGTGCCTGCTGGCAGGTGTAAATAGGTTCTAGCTGACCATCTGTGCTTATATTCTATTTTCTTAAAAGCCGAAAACATACAAGGAAAAATTCATCATGTATCTAGAAGCAGTAATTTGGAAATGTCAGCCCATTGGGGGACATTTCCTATCTAACTAAAATAGGTCAATGGGCAGAGTTTGTGTCACCATTTCCTGATTACTGGAGGCTAAAATCAGGTAGATTCACGTGCCCTTTAATTCTAATCAGAATATAAAGTCAACCCAACCTGACCTCACTTATTACCACCCTATAATGGGTACAACGCAAATACTAGGAATAGAAATTACCTTGATCCATTTTGGTTTCTCTCGTAACCATTACCACTAAAAGCTCTGGTAACACCATCAGTTATTCTATGTTCCCATATTTGATGTTGTCCGGCGATGGCTATGTACACAGTTTCATTCAAGGGTTCATAGCAAAGGTCCCATGGTGAATTTAAAACCTAAATAAATGAGCTGTGAGCATAAATATTCAAGAAATTATAAAAATATAAATACTTTTATGCAAGTTATTTTGTTCATGCCTGAGAACTTCCCTGACCACCTCCTCTATAATCAGAACCTTTTGTTCCATTTCCAGCAAGGGTTCTAACAGTCTCATTAACAAAATCAATCTCCCTGCCGAAGATATTATATTAAAAAGATTTATCACCCATAATTAGCTAAAAATATGAAGCAGTATAAGTTGCAAGTATCAAGATGCATATGATGGAAGAACTATACTATTATATTTGGGCCTATACGAGTTACGCATAATGCTACCCCAACCACCCAACAAACACACAAGAAGCAGAAAAATAAATGAAAAATCATTTACCTTAAAGCATGATTTTCAGTGTCAGCAACATAAAGGACATTCTTCTTCGGATTGTATGCAAGACCCTACAAATAAAAACAATCTTTTGAATATAAACTGCATCCGCGGACAAATATAAGTAACAATTAGAAACAAAATGATGAAATAAGATCAGTCTAGGATATGTACTTGAGGGCGGTTAAACAAAGCAATATCGAAGGAACCATCATTCAATCCTTCTTCTCCAGTGCTACCCACTTGAGTGATAAAATTCCCATCCAGTGTTGTAACTACCTTAATTACAAAAGAGAAGTTTGTATGCATAAGGTAGAGGTTATAATATGTTTAAGGAAGAAAGGGAAAATGAGAAGAGGCAAATAGTGTGAGAGAAGTCTCACAATTCGATTGTGGTTACTGTCTGATATAAACAATCTATTGTTTTGCACATCAATTGCAAGTTTCCCGGGGAACTTAAGAGGTGATTTTAACAAACGACTGTCATTATCTTTTTCTAAAGCCAAAGGAAGGGGTTTGTTTTCCAGTAATTTCTTTTCGCCATAGAACTCTAGTGCAGCGTCAACAACATCATCCAGATCCTGAAAAATGAGAAGTTCAAAGTTAATTTACTGAAAATGTTTACTTAATTTGTTGACCAATAATTAATACAAATAAAGTCAAAAAGGCTATTTCTTCAAATTTATTGTATACTCTTCGATTTTTGCAAAACAGCACTACAATTATATTTGAGTTTTACAGCCAATAGCTAACTACTTTGCGTCAATAGCAAGAAATTATGCAAACAATAACTAGGGAGGAGTTAAACAAAAATTACCAAACTACTGCTAATTATATAATTCTAATTTTTTAATAGCTTCTGAGGGCTTGGGAGCAACATTAACAAAGTTGGCTTGATTGTAAATTTTTAATTCAATTTGTGTTTAGAAAGAAATCACAAATGAGTTCTCAGAAACAGTCACATATTATGATCATTCAAAGGCACGTAACTTCCCCATTGATTTGTCTAATAGGCAGGTTATTATCCAAGAAGTCAATTTTAAGTACAAGAGACATTTGTTGTCATTTGCAAATATGCGAAAAACATCAGTGATTTTTTTAACATCCCAGCAATAGATTTTAATGCATGTGCGCGCGCGTGTTTGTGGGGCGGAATTGGATATACCTTCCGATGGCCTTCACCTGATAACTGTGCCAGGATTTTCCCGGTGGGTCCCACAATAACAAATGATGGCCAGGAGTTAACTCCCAGTTCTCTCCACATGTACATGTTGTTATCATTAACAACCTTCAATATATAAAGAAAATGTCAAAGCAGGAAGATTTAGAGACTGAGATTTTGTTAGATAAACAGTAACCAGAGATCCACTCCAACTTCGTATACTGGTGCTACTGTATGAAAGCAAATCCAGGACTAACTAATTATAGATAAGGTACAGCTTGTGAAATGCTTTTGAATGAGACATATTAATTTGACACTTACAGGATGAGACACGTTGTATCGCAAAACAGCATTACGGATTGCTTCAAGATCCTTCTCATTGTCAAATTTTGCAGAATGCACCCCAACAACAGTGAACTACATAAAATAAAGAAGTGCAACTGATAAGTTAACAATACAACAAAAGGTAGTCAAAACAAGATTTTATTATCACAGGAATAGAAGATCAGTTTGCATTACAAATCAGAACATAACTAGCTGCACCCTTAATTAATTAATGTTCCTTCTTTAATTGTGAAATTAAAAATTGTTCTGCCACTCAAGAAATTCAGAGTATAAATGTCAGTAATGTAAAGAATTTTACAAAGAACTTACAGGCTCGTTCTTATACTTGTTCTCTAGATATTCCAGATCAGGGAGAACATGCATGCAGTTTATGCAACAATAGGTCCAAAAATCTAGCACAACTATTCTCCCTTTTAAGTCCTGAAGTAGTTTTTAATTCAAAAGAAAAATCAAAGGTGTTGGCTGTTGGGTGTTACATAAATTATATTAGGGTCTGCTCCCGAGTTAGGAAGAGATGGAAAGGGAAGAAAATGAGGAGGTTAAATTTCTTGCCCTCCAAATTGGGAGGGATCAAATTTTAAAAAAAAGAAAAAATAGAGGGATTCTCCCCCATTCACCTCCCTTCACCTCCCTTCACCTCCTACAATTTCGAAAGCAAGGTAAATGTCCCTCTTTCTCCCCTCTCCCTTCCCTCCTCCCTATTCACCTCCTCTATCCCAACTCGGGAGCACACCCTACGAAAACCAAGTACACTAAATTAAAATCTACCCTGCTAAAACGAAGAGGAGCCGAGTTCAACCACTCAAGCTTTGCTGGAAACTCGGGCACATTTGGATCTGATGCCCTAAAATAATACAAAATCAAGGAAATAAGTTCGCAATAAAACTGATGTAATTTCACTGACACAAAAAGCAGACTATAAATATACATAAATAGTTGTACATGCCTAGCTTCTAAATCACCAAGGTAAGTCTTTATTTGTTGCTTTCTAGTGGATTGGGTATATCCTGGAAAAAGTGAGAAAACAGGTCAAGGAGCTAGGTTTCAAACTGTATAATAGCAATTAACATAAATTATATATTATAGCCAAGTATAATTTGTCCGACCTTCATTCCCACTTAATATTGAACGGTTCTGACCCATGAAAAAATTGAGTAGGCCTTTAGGAGAGGCAAATCGCATCGCCTGCATAGACAGCTCTGTTTATAGAAAAGGATTTGAAGGAACTCATTGTAAAAGCTACACTATTTCAACCAATTTGACTCCAATTATATCAAATTTTGTACCTTCCAATTTCTAAGGGAAATGAAGAAAGAAACTACAGCGATTCCCAGACTTCCATATCTTAATACTTCTCTGCGAGAGCCTAGAAGCCTAAAAAACCAAAACCAAAACCAAAACTATTTCCTTACTTGTATAACAACTACAGAAATGCAATTTTCAAGTTGAGCATATTAAAACTAGATATACAAAGAGTACACAGTGTTTGGACTCATCCTATTTATCTTTTACTTTTGTTTTGAAAAGCATCCTGGAAGGGGAATTTTTAATAGGTTGCACGCAAGTTCATAGTACTTGGCAGGGTAGAGCCTATGGGGGTCAAACATGAATGGGGGTCAAGTATATAAATTTTTCTACTACGAATGGGGGTCAATTTCACACTGTCCATAATATTTTAGTTTAAACTATATTCAAAATAGGGTCTAAATACAAAAAAAAAATTGAAAATGAATGGGGGTCAATTGACCCCAATTCATCGAATGTGAATTTGCCCCTGGTACTTGGACCGTGTCTGTCCAATTCAAAATTTTATAAATCTACTGTGATGGACTTCAGATACTTCAATTGACAATCTGTTGAAACTGACCTTACCCTCCAAGGAAGTCACTCTTCTGAGAGCTTTTGTCTTCAGAGTTTTTACCATTAGGTCCCTCTGAAGAAGCATTTTCGAAATACAGGTCTTCAGAGATTTTGCCTGTACTTTCTGAACTTTGCCGCCTCCCATCTGCACCAACTTTTCAGCGTTCACAACTATTCTTTTTAGATCAGGAGAAAATACAAAAAATAGCCCCTAAATTTGAAAGATTGACTAAATACAGGCCCTGAACTTCATTTTTCTGAACTGCGTCTATAACAAAAAAAAAACATGGCAAATGTTTCACAGCCACCATATCAAGAGGTAAGATGCACATTGTTGGCCAAACAACTAACATAAAACCTACTGAATTTAGCACACTTTTGCTTCAACCACTTGGCACATCATTGTTGAAAGTTGAAACCATGGCCATGTGAAGACTATATATACTTTCAGAAGGAACAAACTGAAGAAATGGAAAAGGTCGAGGGAACTCATTGAACATTAAATTTTAGAGGCCATGTTGAAATTGCTAAGTTCAGGGCCATATTTGGAATTCTGCTCTTGCAGTTACTTGAAACAATCCAATTTAAATCAAGAACTACGAAATAAAAAAAAATGCATCATTTTGGAAACAAAAGACCATACTATAATTCAGAATATTTTATTCATAATCAAGATTATTGTTCAACTTTCCTCAAAAAAAAAAAGATTATTGCTCAACACATGAAGATGGAACTAAAACTGCATTTCATTTCATGAGTTACATACTTGGTGAACTAACAGAACCACCATACAAAATGTTGTTAATTGAAATATCTCCAATGTCCTTCTTAACGAGAGTAGGACTCGCTTGACCAAGAGCCTCTTCAGTTAAAGTAGTCGTCACAGCAATGCATCTGCATGTAACACACAAAAAAAAGTTTATTTAAGAGTATAAATTTTATAAAGGTGTGCACTTTTTTAAAAATCATATTAATTATAGTATGAATTTTGCATTAATCATTGATAGTAAATGAAGAAATAAATTTTGAAGCTGCCAGCACACCTCATTTTAGCAGCATTGGCAGCTTGTACTCCAGCAAGAGCATCTTCTATTACAAGGCACTGTATATATCATTAATAGTAGATACATTAGAAACATGGAAGACTATAAATAAATTCTAAAACTCAACATTTCTGGTGATTCCCTTTAAGTTCTGTTTTTTATTTATTTATTAAACCTATGTATTCTGAAGAACTAAAGCCTGAGTTTTCTGTGATAACACTTTTACATGTTTTTCCTTGTATGGTGTCTCAACCTGGAGTCCTGGACTACAAACAGTACCAAAATGCAGTATTTGTCTTCTCATTGGCTTTGATGGAAATATTGCATCGATGTCAAGCACCAGCATTTTCAGTATTGATTTATAAAGAGGAGAAACCATATGTTTTGCTTCGTGTTGTTTTAAGTGCTGGCTTATGGATCTTTTGGTTGTTTTTCTTTTTGTTTTTCTTTTTTTATTGGGGGATGGGGGTCCGCTTTTGAGGTGAGTGGGGATAGGGTTTATTTGGATATATTCCGCCCAATGCCCTAACTTCTACTAAAATCTTGTTCTGTGATGGGAGCAGTGGTCCTACATGCCACTAATTTCCCCGAGAAATAAAAGAGGAGAAACAATGTATGGAGTCGTCATCATTCATTGTCAGTAATTTCATATACGCAGAGATTTAGAAACTTTTATCTACACTTTCTAGCATTATAAGGAACAGGCTTGCACCTTCCAAGATCATTCTTTGAAATATGACATGGGAACTAAGAAAATTACCTCACTAGGGTCAACACCCAAGATTTTTGATGCTGCCAAAAATATATCAGGAGCCGGCTTCAAATTTTCAAAAGCATCGGCAGACACAATTGCATCAAACCTGAATATTAACAAACAAAATGAGAGAAGATACATGATTTCACGTACGGAAACAGAATCTCCTTCCGAGGAAGTCTCAACTGGTTAATCTAGTCATAGACAATACAATCAGATTAAAAGCTTACAAGGAAAGAGGTAACCCAGCGGCAGATAAGTTTGCATCAACCTTGATTCTATCAGCACTTGAAGCAACAGCCACCTTGAGTCCTTTTTGTTTGCACTGGTTTTAGGGAGAAAAGGAAGAGAAAAAGGAGAAAAAATGTGATCACCCACTTGTTAACTTTGGATGACAAGAATTTGAATAGTAATGTTTTGCTTACCTCCTTTATTAGTTCAAGTGCACCAGGGAAACCAATTCCCGAGTCTGGCTTTGCATACTGAAACCAAATATAACTTGGGTAAGTTAACTTCTAACTACAGAGTATACTTATAGCATAACAGGAAGCTCATTGTAGTTTAAAAACCACATACCTTGTTGAGATAAATTTCAAAAAACCGTTTCTTCAGGTCCTCCGGGGTTAAGTCATTTAATCCCTTTACTTTAGCTACACCACCTAGGAAATTAGCCTCACCTAAACAAAGGACAACAATTTAATACCTAATTTGATTTGCATCAAATCATACACGTGGCAAGCATATTTCACTCCGCATCAAGCAAATTATGATAGATTTTGTTTCCAGTCTTAATTCAGTGAACTTAATTAAAATGCAAATACCACAGCATGATCCTGTCTTACATCAACTTCATTTACATGCACAAAAATTCAAGTACTAACGATAAACTTATTACCAGTGCCCATGAAAGGAACGAAATCTTCAGTGGTAACAGCCACACCAAGGTCCGCAAAGACATCCACCGCAGCCAATCGAGACAGCTCCTCACTGTTACAGAGAACTCCATCCATATCAAACAGCACAGCTGACACCTTTCCCCAGTTCTCTCCTTGTGTCACCACTTCACCTCCTACTGTCGCCATCTCTGCTTTCTGTTGTGCTTCCACGTAGCTCCGCCTCCGCTGGAAGAACACCGCTAGGTTTCCGGCGACGGGAGGGTATGTGCTGGGAGGTGGAGCGAATTTAGGGAAACTACAAGGGTGCTTCCGAGAATTGAGAGGGATAAGTCGAAAGGTTGGGGTGGTGAGATTACGCGCCATTTTAGGGGAGCTATCAAGCGGCTAACGGGAAGGACCAATTTTAGGGGAAGATTTATTTGATTACGAATTGGCGAAAATACCCTTCATCAGTGGAGGTCATCAGTTGTGCTGTGAAGACCAACGTGTGGTGCTCGACACGTGGGAGCACTACGTGGCTCGGAACGAACCAATTATAAAATGAATTCAGATCCAGTGCAGTAACCCAATTTTTGAGTTTTGATAACCGTCCAATGTGTTCTAACACGAATTTTAAAGAACCTGGACCCCACAAATAATACTGCCCCTGCGCTACCGAATAAGCACCGTACACGTCTAAACTCAAAAATTGGGTTACTTTAGGGGATCCGGACTCTTATAAAATGCCTTATCCTGTCCAAAAAAAATAAGGTGGATGAAGCATGTATTGATCACCGAATTTGTTTTTCCAAGGAATTGAAAAAAAAATTGAAATCCATGGCATCAAATCTCGATTATCCATTAAACTCACAACGCTGTAGTCTACAGTATTTGATGAAAACGCTCTGAACCGCATCACATCCAATGTGTGCGATTCGACACATTTTTTTACAGAGCGCGCCTCTACAAATTTGTAAAATAGTCAATTTTTTCGTATAAACTTCATAGTATCTAATATTTTTGTAAAAACTTGATTTTTTTCTTCTACCTAATTTTATTTAATTATTTTAAAAAATAAATTGACAAATATATTCTATCATTTAAAATTTTTCTCTCGTGCCAATTTAATTGGGTGACCTTCAACCTTTACTTAAAAATTGTTGGCCGACTTTTGTTCTTATAAGTTGTCAGTCAGTCTAGCCCGTATATTATCTAATTATCAATGAATTTACACAAACAATGTAGGAAAACAATGAACGTACTAATTAATGATAACAAGAAGAACATTTCTCTCTCTCTTGTTTTTTTTAAAGTTAACTTTCTAAAGACATATAAAACTAGTCTATAAACTATAATTCAAATGATAGGTCCTTACTCTAGTGCAAAAGTAATATTTTCATATAAACATTTGTAGGTTTAAAAGTTATTTGATTTTTTAAAATATTAAATAGTTGGATGGTTTAAAATTAATTTATGTCTTACTGAAAATTTAGTTCAGACTTTAAAGTCTTTAAATTACATGTTCAAACCCCACTTTTTTTTTTAGTTCGGAAGGGTAATTTTGGAAATATCAAAATATATTTTTTATATAATATTTTTCAGAATAATTTTAATCAAATATGTATATTCGACGTATAATTGTGGCAATTTCATAAATTTAATGATTTTAGAGTGGCAAATGACTAATTTTCTGTTTTGGAGTGACAATTTTTTAATTTTCATATTTTGAAGTGACATAAAACTAATTTTCCCTATAATAAACCGTATATCAACAAAGGATGCTTTCCTCTTCCTTGTCGTTTGTTTTGTTGTTAATGGCAACATACACGTGATACGATCACACACCGGTGCTCTGCATGCGCAAGCCAAGACAGAGAAACACGACCAAATGTAACAACCAGCTACAAAATAATCAAAACGACAGCGCCAGTTCATTCTTTTTTGCACCAATTAGGTAACTAGGCTTTTCAGAGTGGTCAGAGAGGAAGAGAAACAAGAAATTAATCTGACTTAATATATAGTTCTAAACTAATTTAATTATTGGGTTAGAATTTTTGTTCGGAGGGTTTTGAACAAAATTAAACTCTCCGATTCGTGTCAAAATTTAGGAACTGTTTAAATTTATTAAGTTCTAAAATCGTTTCGCACGAATCAAGACACAAATCAGACAATTTAGACTTGTCTTCAAATGATATTTGTTCAAACAAAGCCTTTTCAACAAAATCCGGTTCCACCCAATTAATCAAAATATGCTTCTAAGTTCTTGTAATAACATGCTTGATACAAAAGCAAGGACAAATGTCCAAACTTTGAATTTGTCAGAGTCAGAGTCAATGTTGCAAATCTTAGCAGTATTATATATTATGAATTTTGTCCGTAAAGAAAGAAACAATAACAAGCCCAAAACAAAATTCAGCGGTCCAGTCAAATCACAACTACCAACGAGGCTGATTAGCATCTCCAAAACTTGCACAGTACATATCAGTTATTTTAGTTGTGTTTAGCATCACCACCACAAATATCAGTTGCACGCGTAGACTATTCATATCCATTGATTCAATTAAAAGAGAAAATAAAAACAAAATGGCATTCAACAAATAGTTTTTTCACAAAACCGCGTTCAATTTCTTCCATGAAATCTCAAGAAAAATTAGAATCCATCTTGAAGCAATTTAACAAGTTCGTCAAAACTAACGCCTCCATCCAATTCGCCTCCAGCCATGTCAATCATGGCTCTAACCTCTTCATCTCCTACATCCAATCCCACCATTTGCAAATGCGCTCTCAAATCCTCAAATCCCACCTTCCCATCTCCGTCCCGATCCATCAATTGAAATACCTCCATTAGCGCGCTGTTTCCTCTCTTACGCTGAGTCAGAACCCTCTCGAACTCGTTGTAGTCGACAAACCCGTTGTGATCTGAGTCAGCAGTGGAGATCATGGAAGCTATCTCTTCGTCGGACATTGGAGAGGAGGCAAGATCGGAGTAAAATTTCTTGAGGTCGGTCAGGCTGATACGGCCATCTCGGTCGGAGTCTAGTACATCAAATGCTGACCGAAGGTCCGGCGATGGTACGGCGAGTGGGGTGGTGGGTTCACGCCGGGAAGGACACATGGTGGCACAGAGAGAAAAAGAGAGATGGAAGTGTCTAGATGGATCGCAGGTTTTTTTTTGGAGGCTTGGAGCTTTGTTCTCTTTTCCTAGCAGCAAGGAGGAGAGATTTATAGAGAGGTGGAGGGAAAGAGCGCTCGATCTTCTGTGGCATATTACAATTTTCACTCTGTGGTGGATGAGGTCAGTTTATTTGCAAGGGCTGATTGACCTTATTTTTACTGTATTAAGTTGGCCTTATCTTTAAAATTTAGAATCCATAATAGAACCAAAATTTAAGATTTAAAAGAGCAGTTTTATTTTCAAGGACTGATTGAACTTAATTTTACTATATTAAGTTTGTCTTACGTTAAAATTTATAATCAACAATAAAATTAAAAATTTAAGACGAAAAATGACATGCACATGCTGTTTAAGATAAGGAATGGTATCATACAATTAAACATATTTTAGATAATAAAAGTTAAAATCAAATAGCTAGATTGAATATAATTTATGTAAGAGTCGATAAAATTGCATTTCTCTCGTCATGATTAATTTAGAATTCTTATACATCAGTGCGTCGTAAATGTTGAATGATGTGATTATGTTGGACAAAATTTGTAATTTAATAAACTTATTTTTAATTAGATTTTCAGAAATTTAGCGTACATACCAGGATTGATTGATCGAACTAATTTTGTGTACGGGTTTTATACAATTTATGCGTTAATTAATTCTTAAAGTCCTTATTATGCAATTTTGTTACACAACTATATTATGTGATTTAAGTATTTGTAAAAACCTTTTAAATTAGTTGCATCAATCACATCAACCTTTAATTACTTTGATAGGAAAAAAAAGAACAATAAATAAGCAAAATATTAAGGAGGATTTTGACGTCTCTTGCCATAGACTATTTTTTGTAATAATAATTTTAAATTCAGAATTCAAACAATCAATCTAAGTTGTCGATCCTAATCTTCTTTAAAAGATAGCATATATGTGAGCTTTTTTGTAAATTTTTGAACTCATTTTATACTAAGTATGAACACATTGCACAAGATAAACTTATTATTGCTTAAGTATGCCCTTTTTAAGATTTAATTTGTTGTATAGTATTATTATTAAGTGTTAAATACGAAGATTGCATTCACGCATACTAATTTTTTTTTTTCAAATATAAATAAATAATCAATGACAGTTATTAAATGGACAAGACTTGATTCGACAAACACACGGCCGGAGTTCTGAAAATTTTAATACTAATTTCATTGAAAAATACGATATTTTTTATTTTGTTGTACATTGTTCGATTGGAATGTTGTGCTATGCAGCATGTACCCGCTATGCAGATGCTTACACCATGTGCAGCATACATAATTTCTTCCTCTGTCAACGCGGCAAGGAGGACGTCATTGCTTTGGCCAGTGAGATACCCTGAAACTGGGACCTACCGATTTTCAAAAAGGAGGTTCGACGTTAAATATTGGTGGCTTTGGGCGCAAGGAGGAGATTTCGAAATTCGGAAAAGGTCAAAAACATAAGACGTCTGGGATGACGTCATGGGTCAGCGGTAATTAGACTCGGTGCACCTAAGATTCGTTTCAGATATGATATTCTGAGATAACTTGGGAAGCAAATAATGTGTGGAACAAAAACATGATAAGTGGATGCTTGTATCTACCGATTTTTTTCTTGCGCAGGAAGAACTTTGAACGGTTGAGATCGGAATAACAGAATCCTGTGATTCCTTTGAAATAATAACAGATTTATTTTCCAGCTTGGAAATATATTTGGGGCCCAAATGTCATCTAAAACATCTAGAACCACACCAGCGATATGAACCCTGCACAACAAAATTCAAGTCACCTAAGGTAAATTTTGAGATTAGATCCGGACCGTCCGACTCCGACCTACTTTGGCACAAAATGTAAAAGTTTCACGCTTCCACTTCGGATCGACTTACGTCAGTTTCTGATCGGACGGTTCGTATCCAAATTCAAATTTTGAGTTACTTTAGGAGATTCGAATCTGATTGTAATATTGTTTTTTGTCCGCTTCATTTCTTACGAATGCTTGAGACATAAAGTACCGAATTGGACATCAGAATGCGTTCTTTTAAGCTACGTGGCATGAATTTATGTCGACACGTGAATAATTTGTATTTTTCTCAGGAGCGGAGAGAGGAATGCTACGTGGCCTCCGCAATAGCTTCAGAAGTTGGGGTTAAAAAGATGCGATGCTCTCCAGTAAGAGCATCTCCAATCCAGCAATTCGTAAAAAATTAAAAACAGCTGTAAAGCACTATTTAAAAATTAAGTTCATTTTAATTTCTTAACCCCCCATCTCAGAAATTGGGTTAGAGCCAATAAGAAAGAGAATAAAAGAGTTAGAGCCAATAGGAAAGAGAGAGAATACCACATGTCTAAAAGAAATCGTTTGCTTTATAAGCAAATTTGTTTTTTTAGCAATTGGCCTACAACCCAACAATTATATTAGCAATTGACACATCACATTAGCAATTTAAAAGAAATCACCATTGTAGATGCTCTAATTCTCTGTTTCTAGCCGTAAACATTTCTGTCGTTCTTTGTACACGAGTGGAGAATCAACGAGGTATATATGCTAGAAGAAAAACAAAAAGAAAATGTTTAGTATATCAGCCTAAATCTTCACAATACCGAATCCATATCCTCTGAGGTAACATAATATTGTTGTTTGAATCACGGCCATCCGATCGGAATCCGGACCAACCCGGTCCGAGGTAGAACGCACAGAGCCACTTAATAGTCGTGTAGATTATGATTGACGCATTTTAAACATACGAGATTCAATATACCGAACATATCATTGTTTATTATTTCTAGATGGATTGATAATCTTATACATCGCCCGCAATTACTCTCTCTCAGGAATTTAAACTTAGGTGTATGTCCCGTCTCTAAGCTAATTAAAATTTATTAATTTTTCTACATGGTGAAAAATTTGTAAAAATTCTAAACCCAAGGACTCACGTGAAATTCAAGAAAACACTTTGTCAATTTTAGCCAATCTTATTTCATCGCTCAAACCACTACTTGTTTTTCAAGATCGAAAATGCTTGTGTTTCTCAAATATTTTGAATTTACCCAAAATCTTAAATTTCTTTCATGGCAAACCACTACTTTTCACCAAACCTCGGTAATTTGAACAAATAACATTTTATTTCCCAAAGACCCCCCAAGCTTGGGATAGAACCTCACCGGCTACATGTGTTGGTGTGAAACAACTCTTTTATGCAAAAATAAAATTTTGAGAAGACTCGTGAGCCTATTGACTTTCATTCTTCCGTTGGAGCCTGTACTCTTTTTACGTCCCTTTTATTCACTAATTTTTTTTTCTATTTTTTTCTTTTTTTCTCTTTTTTTTATTAATGTTGCATTCACCATGATTACACACATCTAAAAGTATATTCAATCATACCCAAAGATACTGTGAGACTTCTAATTAGGTCTCTTTTGTGGATAAGTTTCAAATATATTCTAATTTAACCAAAAAGCGTTTGTTTGCCTCAAAAGTCTTTTAAAACCTAAGTAAATTCAAATTTTCATTTTTTTTTTCAATTCTCAAGCATTCCCTCTTTGAAACCCTTCATCATTTGTGCAACTATTTCCAATTTGCAAAATTTTCAAAGTAATTCAAAAAATTTTGCCACGTCCTTGAAAATAAAAATATTTCACAAAATTTTCACCAAAAATGCAATGCAAAAATCAAAATGCCCTAAATGCAGATACAATTTTTCTTCTATCCTCCCCCAAGCTTAAACAAAGCATTGTCCCCAATGCTATCATCCACACAAGAAAAGAAAAATAGAAGAAAACATGAACACTTACAAGATAGATGTGATAGATGTGATAGATGAGGCGGGGGCGCGCTGTTGTTCCTACACAACATGCTTCTCTTGGACTCTTTGGCTTTGAATTTCTTCTTCTTTCTCCTTTTTTTGAATTTTTCATCACATTAATGTATTTTGCCCTTGAGTACCAATCTAGGTTCATCTTGTCGGCTCCTCGTGCCTTGTCGGTTTCAGATGTAGCCACTGACTTTCCTTGCAAAGTTCTTTTATCCACCTGCAAAATCTCTACATGTACGCTGAATTTTTATTAGTAGAAGGGATATTTGGTTTTCATGATAAAAAATTTCTTTCGTCTTTCCCACGGAAAAGGAAAGTTCTCATTCTTTGACTTCAATATTGTAGGGATTTCTTGACAGTTAGATGGGTGAAAAACAAAATTTTTTATCCCTTTTAATCATCTAAAACAGATCGTCTCTTTTATGCTAACTCTACTCAAGCATTTAATCAAACATTTTGCATACAAAACTACAAACAACAATCTATATTTATGCAAATACATCTAAATCAAGATTTAAGATTTAAAATCTCACGTCAAATGTCAATTTAACGGTTAGAGAAGTTAATTTTGTCTAGATCTCTTGGCAACCTTCACACCGTTGCCTCTAAGTGTTCACCTTGAACTAAACAAGGATTAGTTCTATTAAATTGAGTACCGGTCATTTTTCAGCCGGTACTGAATTAATTGAGTACCGCCAGAAAATGACCGGTACGAATATTTTTATAACTTTTCAGGGATATGGATATATTAATTAATTTCTATTAAACTTTGGATATTAATAGAAATGTCGGTTTTATACCTAGCGTTGAACATATAGGAGATATATAAACTTCACGAAGATCTATGATTTGTGCTTTCTTTGATTGAAAAAAAATATATTATTCAATATTGCTTTGCAACACATAATATTTTATTTTTTTATTCAGAGAGAAATTTATGTATATTCTTAGAAAAACATTTAAATTACGTATATTTTTTTTTTGTAAAATTCATAATATCATATTTATCTTTGAAAATTTCAAACCTAACAAATTAACTCTATGTATTGTGTTGTTTCTTTTAAAACTCACTCTACATTTATAAATACAATTTTATCCTCTATTAAAAAATAAAAGTTGGTACTGAAGCGGACAACAAGTATTGTGTTGAAGACCAGTACTGTGACTGGTACTGAGACAGACAACATGATCTGTATAAATAATAGTGAGGGGTGTATATTATTAGTCGTGAGGGATGTAACTTCATTTTATGCACGCATTGACAACCATAAAATTACGTAGCTCACATAAATGAAAAGTTCACTCTTCTAATTAATCAGTTTGTGAGAGCAAAAGATTCATTTTTCTACTTGGCAACGCATACACAATATCTTATGACATACGGCTTTGTGTGTCATAGGTTGAAAAATAAACTATATGTACTCCTCAGAAACCACCAAGCAGAAAACTAAACATTTCTCTTATATATGCTCCATATTTTTTCATTTTTTAACATAGGGTAAAATTGACAAAGGTAGAGAGTTAAAAAAAAGTAATGAATTAAACAAATTAATGAGTTTTTAAAATTAAAAGAATTATATGATATTATGAACTTTATAAAAAAAAAAGTATGTAATTTTGAAATTTCAAAGAGTATATATGAAATTATACCTTTGAATAAAAACAAGAAATAATTCGAATATCACATTTTTTTCTCTAACGAAAAAATTTCACTTGCGTCGTTGCCTGTATTATTTATTCTCTCTCGCGGTTCTTCTGCGGCGCGCTTTCCACGAAGCAGCGAAATGAAGGCCCGAAACTATTAAAATGTTAGCCCAAAATAGCTTAAGCAGGCTTTAAATGGCCCAAAAGAAACCCTAATTTTTCCTTCTGTTTTGAAGCATCTCTATATATGTCATTCTTGCTCGGAGCTCAGAGAGGTTCTCAGCAGCCGAGCGCGTTGGAGAAATTCTACGCAATGGGAAGAAGCAGCAAGTTATCTATTTGTTTTTTAATTCCTCTAGAATTCTTTTGGATTCAAGATATTTTTTTCCTTTTATCTCTTGTTTTATAATCCCTTTGATGATGAGTTGATCTCTATTCTTTTACCATCTAGGGTTTCAATTTTTCGAAAGGGTGATATTATTCAGGGGAATTTTGAGTCGCATCACCTCTGATTCACTGTGAGGTGAAGCGAATTATTTCTCCTAAATTAACTATTTTATTTTTATTTATTTTGCAATTTTACCCATTTAAATGGTCAAAATCGCATCTAATTAGGGATCCAATGATGGCATGAAATCTTTGAGACCTGATAGTCTTATTGATGACAAATAAGCATATTTCTGAGGATCCGTTTCAAATCAAGTAATATAATTTAGGGAGATTTTAATTTTTGATTTTTTTTGTAATTTTTCATAGTGTTTTGGAATGATGAAATGCACTGGGCTCTGAGCAAATATATTGCAATTTTTGATGCATATGCGTTTGCCTAGAAAGCATTGTCTGACTACTGGCCCTAATTCTTATTCTGTTGTGTTCGCTTATGGTGACGAAACTTAGATCAATTAGATTTTTTATTTTATGGGTTTATTTACAAATTTTCCAGTTTCAGGGAATCTGTACTTTGAATCAAACAGGGTTTGAAACGGGAATGCAAAGAACACAATGTTGTATTTTTTAAATTAATAGATCATATAACATAATAACAGTAGTATTTAAAAGTTGACCAGGAATCTGACACCATTGCATGTAATGGTATTCATAAGCTAATTTTTTAATGATCATTATAATTTTAATGCATGGTTAAGGAATTATAATTGGACTTTGAATCTTGTAATTAGTGAATTAGTGAACAAGAATCAATAAAACTATTTCGTGTTAAAGCAAAAAAAGAAGGTACATTTCGTGCTTGATGAGAAAGAAAAATAGATATCTGCAAAAAATAAAAAATTTAATATGGATTTACAATATAATATAAAATGAACTTAAAATATAAATAAAATAAGTTTTTGATATTTATGGCATGAAAAGTTCTTATATTGAAATCCTCCTCAAAGAGGGGTATTGTTTAGATGACATCCAATGTACTCAAGGGGTATTGTTTAGATGACATCCAATGTACTCAAGGCATCGCCAGTGCGCCTGTTCTAAAGTGTTTCCCGGTTATATTATATTGTAAACAAACCGTGTCTAAATAATATGAACGAGTTTTCTAAAGAGCTAGTTATTGTACCTCTATATTTTTTCGGTCCATAAAACTATAGCTCTATCAATTATTTTCTATGCTATAACTGTGTACTATAGCATTTTTGGACTTTCGCATTGACGTGTTAACCACTATTTAGAACTTGCAAACACATTATATGCACGCCAAGGGATGACACTCACATATTTTCCGCACAACTATTTATGGTAAAATGTAAGTCAAATTTGATACTATTTAAGGTGTACATATAATACATGCATACCATCCCGAAATTTTTATTTTTAACATTTTAAATAAACTAATTAATAAAATAACCATCGTTTCTGGTCAATTCTATATTTAACACGCCGCAGAACACCGGAGCGGACCCATTTGGGGGAGGCCGCGCATGCCGGAGCGGACCCCCATATGGGGCCGCAGAATGCCGGCGGACCCGGTCCGCAGAATACCGGAGCGGACCCTATCTTTATATCCCGAAATGACAGCAACATTTCATTCCACACTCTCACACCTTCTCTCTCCTGAGTTAGCTCTGATCTGTAAGTTTTCTCTCTTCTTTAAATTTTTTATTTTATTTCAGTAGAATAATATTAATTAGAATAATTAATTAGCAATAATTTAATTAGATTAATTAATTTAAATTAATTAATTTAGTTAATTTTTAATTGTAGGTTTCTTCTGTATTGAATTGAAAAATGGCTCTTATGGTATCCATCTACACTGGTGGGGATGTATTACAGGTCCTAATGGGTTTACTACAGAATTTCGATGTGGATGGACGTTCTACATAATAGGAGAAGAGGACACCAAGCCGGCCGAGATACGCAAGAAAGACAAAACAAGCTGCTCGAGCTGCACGAGATTGAGAGTTAATGTTGCTTTTTTAATTGTACTTGTAAAACTGTTGTTTATTTTCGGTTAATTAGACGTATTTGTACTTGTAAAACTGTTGTTTATTTTCGGTTAATTAGACGTATTTCGGTTAATTATATGGCTCATTGTTCTATTGTATGTTTTCTTTTGATCAAACAAACGACGAACACAATTTCAGATTAAACGACGACCACAATTTCAAACAAGTACACACAACTTCCAGTACAACTTGATAAAATTTCCAAAACAAAACATAATCAACTTCATAATCAGATAAAAAAAAAAAAAAAATAGGTCCGCTCCAGTATTCTGCGGACCCGGTTCCGCTCCGGCATTCTGCGGCCCCATATGGGGTCCGCTCCGGCATTCTGCGGCCTCCCCCAAATGGGTCCGCTCCGGTGTTCTGCGGCCGTGTTAAATATAGAATTGACCAGAAACGATGGTTATTTTATTAATTAATGTATTTAAAATGTTAAAAATAAAAATTTCGGCCATACCATCTCTTGGGGAGTGCACTTCTGCATCAACACAAAAGTTAGGTTAATGCATCTCGACT